>OX336379.1:27123685-27598634 GCA_946902895.1 Fragum fragum | reverse complement strand
TTTTTGTGATCATCCGTCATCCATCAACAATTTCTCTAAACATCTCCCAAACCACAGGGCCAATTTCAACCAACTTTGGCAGAAATGTTCCTCAGGTGGTCTCCTTCAAAAATAGAAAAAAGAATTTAAATCCATTGAAAACCTTAGTTGCTATGGTAACAAAAATGATAATTCAAAAAAATCTTTAAAAATCTTCTTCTCCTGAACCAGAAGGCCTAGAGCCTTGATATTTTGCATGAAACACCAGTATATTGACTTCTTTCAAAATAGCAAAAACTAGACATTGTCGCAAAGCGGACTAATACCTCCAAGCAGTGCTATCTGCCAAAGGGCCTTAACAAAAAACAAGAGGACCATGATGGTCCTAAATCGCTCACCTGAGGCATCTGCAAATTAAAGTACTTTTTTGTATAAAAAAGACACAACTTGAGCAAAATAAATATAACAAATATAAGATTTTGGGCTTTGTACAAAACAATCCAGTAATGCTTTAAAATGAAAATGAATGCCTTCATGGTTTAATGGATTACCAAACTATCCCAGAATTTGTCACCCTCAGGGAAAAAGGTTTAAAAAAGCATTGTGAGAAAGCAAGCAATTTCTCCATTTCTATTTAAGAAGAATCCTTTCAATGCGATTTATGCAATTTTCAATCCCAGGAGCGGAGACATTTTTTATCCTAAGAGCAAATTTTCCTGTAACATAGTACAAAATTATATAGTCATGCTACATACCAAATATGAATGCCCTTCATCTTACATTTCAGAAGGAGAAGACTTTTGCTCTAATTGGATGTTTTCCAAAATTTTGGACCTCTAGGGCAGTGCCATGTTTTATCCCAGGGCTAAGATTTTAGCTAACACAGTAGAGACCATCTGGTTATGCTATAAATCAAATATGAATGCCTTAGACTTTGTAGATTGGGAGGAGAAGACTGTTGAACATGGTCTAATCGAGCATTTTTAAGAACTTTGGACACCCAGGGAAGAGGTGTTTTTTAACCTACAGGCATAATTTAATCAAAATTAATAGATAACAGCCAGGCTATGCTACACTCAAAATATAAATGCCCTCTGCCTTAAAATGAAGAATTTTTTTCAACAAACTCAAATTTTGCATTTTTCCAAATTTTTGGACCCCTAGTCAGGGCCGTTTTTGACCCTTGGATGGAATCTTTTTGTGATATAGTACAAAACCATCTAGTTATGCTACATACCAAATATGAATATCCTAGACCTTATAGTTTAAGAGGAGAAGCCTTTTGAAATTGCTCTTATTAAGAATTTTTCCAAACTTCGGACATCAGGGGCGGGGCCATTTTTGACCCCAGAGATTAAATATTTAAAAACTTGGTAGAGAACCAAATGATTAAGCTCTTTACAAAATATAAAGGCCTTTGGCCTTGTAGTCTATGAAAAAAACAACATCAAAGATTTACTAAAATTTCCAATTTTCATATGCCGCGGTTACAAGAGTTTTTGACGGAATTAAATTCTTTTAACAACTTTTGAAGAGCTTCACCAAATGAACATCCCTGCAAGGTTTCAGCTTGATTGACCTACTGGTTTAGGAGAAGAAAATTTTTAAAGATATTTAAAGGATTACTAAAGATTCCCATTTTCATATGCCGCGGTTACAAGAGTTTTTGACGGAATTAAATTCTTTTAACAACTTTTGAAGAGCTTCACCAAATGAACATCCCTGCAAGGTTTCAGCTTGATTGGCATACTGGTTTAGGAGAAGAAAATTTTTAAAGATATTTAAAGGATTACTAAAGATTCCCATTTTCATATGCCGCGGTTACAAGAGTTTTTGACAAAATTAAATTCTTTTAACAACTTTTGAAGAACTTCACCAAAGGAACATCCCTGCAAAGTTTCAGCTTGATTGGTCAACTGGTTTAGGAGGAGAAGATTTTTAAAGATATTTAAAGAATTACTAAAGATTCCTATTTTCAAATGCCGCGGCAACCAGAGTTTTTGACGGAATTAAATTCTTTTAACAACTTTTGAAGAACTTCACCCAAGGAACATCCCTGCAAAGTTTCAGCTTGATTGGCCTACTGGTTTAGGAGGAGAAGATTTTTAAAGAAATTGTGGACGGACGGACAGACGGACAGACGGACGGACGGACGACGGACAACGACCGATCACAATAGCTCACCTCGCACTTTGTGCTCAGGTGAGCTAAAAACCAGACTTTTTAATTAAAGGGCCATTACATGATCAAAAATTAATGGACCATAACCAAAATAGGATATGCACATGTCTTTCTGTGAAATTAGAATCAAATCCGTCCAATGGTTGCAGAGAAATTTAGTGGACACTATTTTTCACCAAAGGGCCATAATTCCGTCAAAAATCAATGAACCATTATCAAAATGGAATAAGCACATCTCTGCTTAATACAGATTATATCAGTGAAGTTTTAATCAAATCCATCCAGTGATTGCAGAGAAATTGAATGGACACGAAAAAGCTACAGACAGACGGACCGACAAGCTGACTCCTATATACACCCCAGACATAGTTTTGGGGGTTATTATAACACTTGGGCAGAGCCTGAGGGGCGGGGTGTCTATATAGAAACAAAGAAGGATTTTTTAAATGTCATCTCCCAAACCACTGAGCTAATTTCAAACAAATTTGGCAAAAATGTTTCTTAGGTGGTCTCCTTCAAAATTAGCTAAAAGAATTAGATTCCATTGAAAACTTGGGTTGCCATAGTAACATAATGAAATTTTAAAAAAAATCTTTAAAATCTTAACCTAACCAAGTTGGCCTAGAGCCTTAGTATTATGAATGAAACATCAGTATATTGACCTCTTTCAAAATAGCTAAAATCATTACCCTTGGGTCTCCAGGGTTGGAGCCAGAGGAGAGGGTGTCCTATAAAGAAACAAAGAATAATTTTTAAACTACATCTCTTCCAGAACCACAGGGCCAATTTCAACCAAATTTGGCATAAATGTTCCTTTAATGTTTCTTATACAAGAGGATCACGATGGTCCTAAATTGCTCTCCTGAGGCATCTTCAAACTACAGTTTCTTTTTGTATGAAAAAAAAGACACAGCTTTAGGAAAATAAATAATACCAATGTAAGATTTGGTCATAGTACAATACTATCGAGTAATGCTATACAATGAATATGAATGCCTATGGTTTTATAGTTTAATCAATTACCAATCAATCCCACATTTTGATGCCCTCAAGGAAAATAGGTTTAAAAATAAATTGTGAGAAAGGAAGGACTTAGTTTTCAAGCAATTTCTCACATTTTTTCTACCCTAAAAATTACTTGTATTTAGATTTCAATCAAACTTTAATTACTGTCTGCAACTTCTTTTAAGGAGAAGGAAAAGATTACAAAGAAATTGTGGACAGATGGATGGACTGTGGATGGATATAAGGCCCTTTTTCCTGTGTTTCCAATGGCACAGTTATTCCATGGATCTTGATGAGAATCTGATAAAAACTGTTCACTTTATTGTGTTAACAAGGATATTAAGTTCTCATTAAGTCATTTTGCCGTAATACTTTATTGACCCAACCAATAATGATAAGAATCAATTCTTGGGATTATACAATCATTCTGTGAAAGTTTAAAGGGAATTCGATGAAAACTATGGATTAAATTTTGTAATAGAAATTCCAAAACATCCCTTTTCCCATGGTTCTTGACTGATCTGATCCAATTTCAAAAAGAACTATCCTAATGATGATTTAAACATTCTGTGAAAGTTTAAAGTGAATCTGATGAAATATGGGGACTTGATTATTTTAACTAGAAAATTTAAAAAAAACTATTCATAGGGCCCCTTTTTACATGATACTTGACAGATTGTTGTACATTGTTGTACCCAAATCTGAGAAAACTAGAGGTGCCTGAGTGCCTTTATTGCTCCGCAGGCATGAATATACTGATTAAGCAAATTTTTCATGAATTCAATATAAACTGAAAAAAGCATTTCAACTTTTTCTTTGTTTTTAAAAAAGTCAAGTTATGTTTAATTCATTCGTTGGGGAAGATGAAAGGTATTAACAAAATTTAAAAAATTTGACTGAATACCATATATGGACATAAGCCACAACCATAATAGCCAAGCTTTTCAACCAAGCCAAATCATATGAAGGAATCCAACAGACATCTCAGGATCATTCCTGTAAAATTTGGTTGAAATTCATCAACTGAGAGAGAGATTTTTAAAGGTTTACCATATATGGAAATTAGCTCCGCCAATTAAAGCAATGATTTTCATCCGCTCAAAATTCTATGAAGGGATCTGATAAAGGGTCAGCCAAGTATCATTTGTGTGAAATTTGGTTGAAATTCATTAAATGGTTTCTGAGAAGATTTTTAAAGGTTTTAACTTATATGGAAATTAGCCCCTCTCCATTTAAGCAATGTTTTCATCCAATCAAAATTCATTGGAAGAATCTGATAAAGGGTCGCCCAAGGACCATTTCTGTGAAATTTGGATGAAATCCATCCATTGGTTTATGAGATTTTCAAAGCTTTCACCATATATGGAAATTAGCCCCACCTATTAAAGCCATGTTTTTCATCAGATCAAAATTTTTTGAAGGAATCTGATAGATGGTCACCTAAGGATCATTTTGTGAAAGTTGGTTGAAATTTGTTCAGTACTTTCTGATGAGAAGATTTTTAAAGGAAAAGTTTACAGACGACCGGACAGATCCAGGCACGACGGACACCACGCCATTACAATAGCTCTCTGGCTTTCAGCAAGAGGAGCTAAAAATCCTTATGGTTGTACAATTATTCTGTGAAAGTTTGAAGTGAATCCAGTGAAATCTAGGAACATCATTATAAGGCCCCTTTTCGTGATACCTGAAGGATCAGATCAAGTCAAAACAATCATAATGATGGTACAATCAATCTGTAAGGACTTAGTTGTGTTATTGAGGATTTTATAGTGGAATTTTCATCAGGCCCCTTTTCCCATGGTACTTTACAGAACAAACCTAATTTCGTAAGGTACAATTATAATCATTATCTAAAGGTTTAAAGAGAAACAATGAAAACAGTGGACTGAATTGTGTCAAGAATTTTTTGTAATAAAATCTTTCATAAGGCCCCTTTTCCATGAAACTTAAAAAATTAGACCCAATTTACAAAGGAACAATCCCAATAATAGTTCAATAATTCTAAAGTTTGAAGAAAATGATTAAGATTGAGGACTTTGTAGTGATAACTTTTTTGTTTTAAGATTTTCCTAAGTTTTTTAACAGTTCAGACCCTATTTTGAAAGAAAGGTCGTTATCTCTCTGAAAGTTTCAACCAAATCCAATCAGAGCTGTGGACTTTATTGCATTAATGAGGATTTTATCATTAAATTTTCATACAGGCACTTTTCTCATGTTACTTGATGGATCAGACCTAACTTTGAAAGGAAATATCCTTTCAGTAGTATAATTATTCTGTGAAAGAATGAAGAAAATCCAATGATATCTGTGGACTTTATTGCATTTACTAAGATTTTTATCAAATAAATTTTCATAAGGCCCTTTTTCTGTGTTTCTTGATTGATCAGACACAATTGTAAAAGGAACAATCCTCATGATAGTACAATCATTCTGAAAAAGTTTGAAGTGAATCCAGTGAAATCTGGGAACATCACAAGAATTTTTTATTATATTTTCATAGGGCCCATTTTCCCGTGATACTTGATGGATCAGATACGTTAGATCCAGTTTCAAAAGGAACAATCCTTATAATAGTACAACCATATTTAGCTCACCTGAGCAAGTAGTGCTCAAGTGAGCTATTGTGATCCCCTTTTGTCCGGCGTCCGGCCGTTGTCCGTCAACAATTTCTTTAAACGACATCTCCTCCCAAACCACTGGGCCAATTTGAACCAAATTTGGCAGAAATGTTCCTTAGGTGGTCCCCTTCAAAAAAAGCTAAAACAATTGAAATCCGTTAAAAACTGGTTGCAATGGCAACAAAAGTGAAATAATCTTTAAAAATCTTCTCCTCCTGATCCAGAAGGCAAAGAGCCTTGATATTTTGCATGAAGCATCAGTAAATTGACCCTTTTCAAAATAGCTAAAATCATGATCCCCGGGTGCCCAGGGGCGGAGCCCCAGGGGGGTTGGGTTAATATAGAAATAAAGAACAATTTTTTTAACTTCATCTCCTCCGAAACCATTGGGCCAATTTGAACCAAATTTGGCAGGAATGTTCCTTAAGTGGTCCCCTTCAAAAATAGCTAAAACAATTGAAATCCGTTAAAAACTCTGGTTGCCATGGCAACAAAAGTGAAATTTTAAAATAATCTTTAAAAATCTTCTCCTGACCCAGAAGGCCTTGATATTTTGCATGAAGCATTAGTATATTGACCTCTTTCAAAATAGCTTATTCATGATCCTCAGGGGCGGAGCCCAAGGGAGGGGGGGGGTATATAGAAATAAAGAAATATTCCTTAGGTGGTCCCCCTTAAAATTAGCTGAAAGAATTGAAATCCGTTCAAAACTCTGGTTGCCATTGCAACAAAAGTGAAATTTCAAAATAATCTTTAAAAACCTTCTCCTCTTGACCCAGAAGGTGTAGAGCCTTGATATTTTGCATGAAGCATCAGTATATTGATCTCTTACAAAATAGCTAAAATCATGATCCTAGGGTCTCCAGGGGTGGACCCAGGGGGGGTATAGGCATGAAGCATCAGTTCACAGACTGAAGAAGATGACAGATTACTGGCCACGCCTACTGACCTCAGACATGGTAATTTGACTGAGATGATCAACACTCTTATTTTATTATGTGGTCAGGATCATGATTATCCATTGTCATGCTCAATTAAATACTTTTTAAATATTTCATTTCATCAAGGTCAATAAAATCACCTGTTTCTAAAGAATACATGTTTCGGGGGCATAGTGTTTCACAAACACATCTTATTTTTCTTTGTTTTAGGGAAAAGGGTTAAAATTTTGACCTTGACCTTGATGAAATGACCTTCCCCAGTTGCGCCTTGTTGAGACCTATCTACATACCAAATATTAGCATTATACTTAATCAGGGTTGAAGTTATAGGAAAATGTTTAGTTGGCAGGTTAAGTTTTGCAGACAGACAGACAGTCAGACACGGGTACGACAATTTTCCACCGATCTATGTATGCAGGGGCATAAAAATATAAATATTTGAGTTCAAATCTCACTCCAGGTTGAAATGGATTATTTGATTAGTCAATCTATTTTTTGATTGACAATGGAAATGTAGCAAGTAATTTCTACATTGTCCACAATGTTTTAAGCCTAAATGTCAGAGGAATTTCACATTTTACCAACTTTAAAATTGTTGTCTGCAAATTCTTTGAATTTGGAACAGCCTAGAAATTTGTCTTCTAGTAATGGTAATATTAATTCCCTGACACCCCTTTCCTTTAAAGGTAAACAAAGGTGAAAACAAACCTCTATTAATGTTTATTTGTTCAATTGAGAATTTGCACTAGCCTATCCATGTATAAGAACAAATGTTTGGACTAGTCCAAATGTAAAGGAGTTGGAGACAACATTGCAAATTGCTTTGAAATTTAAATGTGCTAAAAGGAGAAATTGCTTGTTTGAACAAGGACTTTATCAATTTCTAAGAATTTTTTTTTTGGTAATAGACAAGTTGTGGCTGTCAATCAAGGAATCAATTGACCAATCAAATCATTAATTCAGCCCAAAATTGAGCTTTGATTTCTGACATTGGCCGCCTTTAGTGTAAAAGATTTTGTTGGTTTGGTGACTTTCACATCGTAACTAAGCTTATTCAATTTTTTTCTACATGCTAATGACTATAAATTTTGTTAATAACATTTACAATTGAAGCTGATCTTCCTGTCAGAGTCAATGGACCGGGCCAACTGAGTAAGTAGCAGGGGCAAGCCATTGGTCTATTCTTAATGATGGGTAAATAAGCAGAATTGGGTGAGTAACCTCACAGTGTATAAGAACAAATACATAATTTAAACAGTTTTTTCTGAGAGCTGGGTTGGTATTCACAAAACAGTCTTATATATATCTCCAAATAACATTTTCATGATGACAGCACTGATTGGACAAGACATATCTATCCACCAATCAGAGCGCTTGTTATCAATATGATAGACAAAGCCTATAACTATTCCCACACAATCCCACTTTTTTACACCCCTCAAGAAATATACTTTGGAAAACACTGTGGAAAATGAAGATATTGCTTATTACAAGCAATTTCATTGTTATAAACTATGTTTTCTACAAAAAAAGACAAAGATTGTGAAATTTTCATCATGTAGATTGTCTTCTGCAACTTCTTCATTGGGACAAGCCTTAACCCTTTACTGTATAATCACTGGTTTTTACGTCCTTGTGATTTTATACTTGAGAAAACATTGTGGGAAAAGAAGAAATTGCTTGTAACAAGCAATTTCTTCTTTTTCCACAATATTTTCTACCCTACTAGATGGTTATTTTTCAAATTCAATCCACTTTAAATTGTATTTGGACAGGTCTAAAATTCTGCAAAACAGGAAAGGGTTAAATCATGTTGTTTTGGAATAGTTGAATTTAGACTGATTTCCAATATAAAGTTTATTCCACAAAACATTTATAACATTTTATCTATATCTCTGTTTACTACATGTACATCTATTTGATAACTTGTACATCAAAATGGTCTGTAGTCATTGGGGTATTTCACCAGTAGCCAGTTACTAAAGTGTCTTGCACAATGGGTCCAACCTATCTTACCATACAGCTGAAAAAGAATAAAGATCAGTTTTTTAACCAATTACCAGACAACAAAATTTTCGAATAATTTTAATTCAAAGAAATTATGGAATTTTAAATATCTTTGTTTTTTTGGGTTATAAGATATTGTGGATAATGGAGAAATTGCTTTTACTAGCATTATCTTCATTATCCACAATGTTTTCAAGAGCTTTATTTATTTTGGGTGTCACTCTTTTTTCTCAACTCTCATGAAAGGAATCTTAGGGAAACTGAGGAAAATGAAGAATAAGCTTATAACAAGTAATTTCTTCATTACTCACATTTTTATACCTAGAATGACAAAAAAAGAACTTTCTCTCAATTTCAAAATTGGTTACTGCAACAACTTTACACCTGTTGAATATTTTGTCATCTTGTAGTGGGTTGACCAATTCCCACACAATGACGCTTTTTCACGCCCCTTAGGAAAGAAATCTTCGGAAAACAGTGGAAGAAATTGCTTGTCATTTTCCACAATGTTTTCTGACCAAAAGATAAGGATTTTTAGAAGTTTTAAGTCGTCGTCTGCAACTTCTTTGAATTCCAACACATCTAACATTTTGGCATCTGGTTATGGGTTAAACAGCATTGCATAGTTGTGAACATTAATTTCAACAATGTGCTTTATTGTTAAACATCAAAAAGTTATGAGTTCAAGGCATGTGCACAAAATGTGGGGACAGGGAATATTAGAGGTGCTTGAATGCCAGAATCCCTCCACCTTCATGAATTTGCTTATCATACACGTAATTTAGTTTTCTTAAACATGGGAGACAACTCATTAAACCCATTCCCACACAACAAAGTTTTAGACTGGTCCAAATTGAAAGGAGTTGCAGATGACTATTTAAAGCTTATGTAATTCTAGATTTGTTTAAAGTTTCTGGGTAGAAAACATAGTAGACAAGAGGCCCAGTGGGCCTTAACGGTCACCTGAGTAAAAGAGCACCAAGACAAGTGATTTTGTTTGAAAGAATTAGAAAAAGGTTTGGTTGAAATCCCCTCAGTAGTTCTTGAGAAGAAGATGAAAATGTTTAAAAGTTACCAAAAATTACCCCCTTTTGGTCCCCATTTTAGGCACCCCTGACCTCCAGCCTTTTAATTTTCACAAATCTGTAAAATCAGTACCAAATGATGCTTTTCACCACGTTAGTTTGAAATTGGCTTAGTACTTCATCAGAAGAAGGTGAAAATGTGAATTTTTTAACATGATGAACTTTGACCTCTGGGTGTGGCCCCATACATGACCCCAGGGACATGAATTTCACAATTTATAATATACCTGTCCTAGTTGTCATGCACACAGAATATTTAAGTTCTGGCATTAACGGTTTATTAGAAGAAGATTTTTAAAGAAGAACCAAAAATTACCCCTTTTTGGCCCCTATTTGGGCCCCTTTGACCCCCAGAACCCCTATTTTCACAAACTTGAATTGGCATTCCCCAATGATGCTTTCTACCAAGTTTGGTTGAAATCCCCTCAGTAGTTCTTGAGAAGAAGATGAAATAATTAAAAGTTACCAAAAATTACCCCCTTTTGGTCCCCATTTTAGGGCCCCCTGACCCCCCAGCCTTTTTATTTTCACAAATCCGAATAACCATTACCAAATGATGCTTTTCACCAAGTTTGTTTGAAATTGGCTTTGTACTTCATCAGAAGAAGATGAAAATGTGAATTTTTTAACATGATGAACTTTGACCTCTGGGTGTGGCCCCATACATGACCCCAGGGGCATGAATTTCACAATTTATAATATACCTGTCCTAGTTGTCATGCACACAAAATATTTTAGCTCTGGCATTAACGGTTTATTAGAAGAAGATTTTTAAAGAAGTACCAAAAAATACCCCTTTTTGGCCCCTTTTTGGGCCCCTATGACCCCTAGAACCCCTATTTTCACAAACTTGAATTGGCATCCCCCAATGATGCTTTCTACCAAGTTTGGTTGAAATCCGCCCAGTAGTTCTTGAGAAGAAGATGAAAATGTTTAAAGTTAACGGACGACGCACGACACACGACGACGGACAAACGATGATTGCAATAGGTCACCATGACCATTTGGTCAGGTGACCTAAAAATGCAGAAATTGCTAGTAACAAGCAATTTCTTCATTTTCCACAATGTTTACCCAAATACCTTTCTTTAGGGGTGTCAAAAGGTGTCATTATGTGGAAAATGGTTAAGATTTTTTTTTTTCAAATTTAATTTCATGGAGACAACTTTCTTTTATACAACAAATATTCTCAGCCAATTGATTGATTGAATGGGGTTTAACACCACTTTAAACTGTATTTCAGTCATATTGTGGTGGCTAGAGCACCTTACCACGGATTCCTGGTATTTCTCACAACAACATTCTTTTCAAGGCTCTAGCAGCTCATCCCACTTAAGTTTATGATTATCCATCCATTGTTTGGAGACAAATGTCAGAAAGGATATTCTCCACTGCCAGGAATCAAACCCTGGACCCTATGATTAGGAGTCCTATGCGCTACCAGATGTAAAATGTTCACTCTTTAAGCCCTTTTTAAAATGTTTGATGTCAAGGCATGGGCTAATCATGACCCTGGGTCCATAATTTATACAATCTTGATAGAGGTCCATCAGATAATGCTACATACCATATATCTAAGCTCTAGGCCTTTCTGTTTGAGAGAAGGAGATTTTTTTTAAAGTTTTTGCTATATAAGCCTTTGTTGAACTTGTGACATCAGGGAATGGGCTAATTCTGACCCTGGGGCCATAATTCATACAGTCTTGATAGAGGTCCACCAGATGATGCCACATACCAAATATCAGAGCTGTAGGTCTTTTGATTTGGTAGAAAAATATCAAAGTTGTCACTATGTAAGCTTATCCCCCCCATTTACACCCCCCCCCAGCACAGCCATTTCTCGATTTATTTTTTTTTCTTGTACAATCTTTATAGTCCTTGCCTTAAATATTCTAAATACCAAATGTGAATCCAATCCAACAGCCAATTCATGACAAGAAGATTTTAAAAGATGTACAATTTTTGGTCCCTATTCGGTACCTAATGGGGCCCCCCCAGGTAGATAACTCCATGATGTGTACAAATCTGAAGCGCCTTCCCATGGGGATGTTTCCTGCTAAGTTAGGTTGAAATCCATCCAAAGGTTCTTAAGAAGATGTTGACAACTTTTAAAATTCACGTACGGCTCACGATGCGCGACGGATGATAATGGACGAAACACGATTGCCATAGGTCACCATGACCTTGGTCAGGTGATCTAAAAACTGAAATTCATGACCTTAAAATTGTTTAAAACACCTTTGGATTTGGACTAGTCTGAAATTTGTCGCTTGGTAATGGGTTAAAGAAGCTTTGGGTCAGTATCTACCTATAAAGTGCATAGTGAAGACTCTAATCAGACAGTGCAGACACACAGGCTGATCTGAGTCTTTACTTGGCACATAAATGTAATGGTTTGAAACTAAAGCTCATTTGGTTTACAGAGTTCCTGTATGGTCAACTTTAAAATGCGTGCTAGTTATACTCCTAAAAACTGTTTAGTGGGGTATATAAGAGACAGCTTATCGATTTGTCTGTTGATTGGCGATGTGATGTAGTTATTTTTCTTGTCTCAATTTCTCAGGAACTACTGTACAGATTTGATTCAAACTTTACACTTAGAATTAGTATCAATTACTGATGTGCTTATTTTAATTTGGTTGCGTCCAATTACTTTTATTCGAGTTATGGCTCTTTGATGAAAAATCTTGTCTTCCCATTTTCTCTTCAACTACAGAATGGATTTGACTCAAATTTCACAAATGCATTCAGTATCAACCAAGGATGTGCATATTCCACTTTGGCTAGGGTTTATTGAATTTTCTTAGGGTTTTGTAGAAAAATGGCCCTATTCAAGAGACAAAATATTCTTTTGTGATATCGAGCAGTTGGGGAATGATAATCACATCCAGTGATGGTCTGTTATTTTCTATAGACATACTTACATCTACAATTTTCTGGTCCTGTTCTTTAGTAGGTTTATCATCTTGTTGTTTCAAGGAAAGTTTTAATGCTCTGCCATATTGTTTATGTACCAAAGCCTGTTTGATATGTACAGATACAACCTGAAACAAAACAGACAATTAACCCTAACCCAAAACGATGCCATGTCTAGAATTACCTTTAAAGCAAACAAAACATGTTTTATCCATCTGTGTATGAGAATATCAGGTCAATACAGGTATATTAAACCTTGTCATGCTGAACCAAGAATATTCAGGTTTTGGCAGAAGGTGTAGACCAAGATCAGCCTGCACATAAGTGCAGTCTGATCTTGATCTACATGTCCTGCTTGTACTTTTCCCGTCGGAGTTTTTCATGAAATTGATTTCCTAAAGAAATATTGATTTTCAACAAGTTCTACCAGTGCTTTCAGTCCTTTGATTTTACAGCAATTCAGTAAGGTAATTTATACAGCATGACAAGGGTTAATCTCAAATAGTTTTGAATTAGTAGGGAATCGTTATGTTTTAAGGTAAGTTTTGGAGGGATAGTCTTACAAATGGACACAGTAAAGCATATACCAAAGTCTAATAAATTTAATTTTTAATTTCGTCTATCAAAAACAGGCATATTGAATGGTCGAAAAAAATTATTCATAACTCCATGAACAAAAGTTTGAGCACGCAGCAATTTTGTATGCTTCCGAACAAAACAGTTCCATACAAAAAGGTATCAAAAATTGTAAAGTTTTTGGGTTTTTTGCTTGATGCTATTAAATTATAAGAAATGAAGAGAATATTTTTTGTTTTCGAGGTATTAACCGAAAAACCAAAGCACACAATGTATGAATTTGCTTCGTGTATTCACATGGTGTGATTAGGTTTTTCGGTTCATACCTCCATGAAAACAAAATTATTCTCTTCATCTCTTAAATAAATTTAGGGTCATGAAAAGCATCTTGATTTATTACCCTTGTTGGCAGAGATTTCTCTTGTGATATTGAATATATATCTTTAAAACTTCTAGTAAAGGTGTGAGAGGCTTAACCAAATGTCAAATTTGTGTGTAAGACAATTGCAATGGTAATACTTCAGGTTTTCTAAAAGAATCAGCCAAGCTTACAAATATTTATGACTAGAAACGCTTGGGTGCCTGAATTACAGAATATACTGATTTAGAGAATATCGTTCTCTGGAATTCATTATAATCTGTCTTTGCCATATAGGCCATTACTGAACGGTTATTTTTCAAATAAAATCAACATTAATCTGTCATCTGTAATACATTTGAATTAGGACGAGTCTAAAGTTTTTTAAAAACAGGAAAGGGTTAAAGTGCATGTAAAACAAATAACACAGCTCAATAGAGTATGCAGTGCTTTTAGCACCATCTTGGTTACATGTTTCACCCCTTTCCTGTTGACTAGTCCAAATAAGAGGTTGCAGACAACAATGTAAACTGGATGCCCTTTGATATGAAACCATCCTTTGTGGTAGAAAATTTAGTAGAAAAAGGAGAAATTGCTTGTTACAAGCAATTTCTTCTTTTTACACAATGTTTTCTCGAGAGTAAAATCACAGGAACGTAAAATCCCGTATTTGAACGGGAAAGTGATAAATAGAATACCACAGAGATAGGAAGTGTTTAGCAGATTTTAAGTTTAAAGGAATACAATCCATCAAGAATTTTACACCTGTTCCAGTAGAATTTCTATCCTTGAGTTTCTTTTCCTTTAGAAATATATGACCAGCTCATAAAAGTTATGTTTTTCAACCAATCAAATTCCTATCAAGGGATCTAATAAAAGGTCATCTAAGGATCATTCTTTGACAATTTGGTTGAAATCACTAGTACGGGTTCTGTAATTTTTTCTTTGAAATATTCACTATATACCATTTATAGAAATTAGCCTCTCCACCTCCCCCACCCCCCATCCCCTCCCACAAAAGCCATGTTTTACATCCAAACATATTTTTTTAGGAACTCTGACAAAGTGTCATGCAAATATAACTTCTGTTAAATTTGGTTGAATTTCAGCAAGTACTTTCTGGGGAGAAGGTATTAAAAGAAAAAAATTACAGAAAGCCATGACAATAGCCCCAGTTGCCTTTATCAGTGGAGCTAAAAGAATGTTAGGACTGGAGAGATTGCTTGTTACAAGTTATTTCACCTTTGCCACAATGTTTTCTATCTCATGTGTTTGTAAAATACTAGTATCCCCATTACAGCATATTTTTTTCAGAAGTCAAACATTGACAGATGATCTTGACCTTGTCAGATGACCTTGGAATCAGGAGAGCCATTATCATGCCAAATATGAGTATTGTAATATTAACAGTATGGAAGTTATAGGAAAATGTTAAGTCCAAAGGCTGATTTTTCAGCAGACAGATAATGGACAGACAGACACCAATAAAATAGTATGCTCTTCAACCTTTCATGTCGGGGCACAAAAATTCTTATAAATGACATGCTGACACTCATTTTAACACATTCCCCTACATCCCTCAAGAAAAGGAAACTTTTGAAAATAAAAAAATACTTGTTACAAGTATTTTCTTACTTATCCACACTGATTTCTACCTCAAAAGACAAAGATTTTTAAAATTGTGTTTAAATGCCTTTGAGTGAATCTTTAACCCTTTCCTGTTTTACAAAATTTTAGACCTGTCCAAATTGAAAGGTTTTACAGACGAAAATTTAAAGTGAATTTGATTTGAAATGTACAAAAAATCACAGGGAAGTAAAAACCAGGGTTAGAATGGGAAAGAGTTAAATGGACCTATATAATCTGTATACAAAAAATGCCTGAAGTCTTCACAGGTCTAAAGATACGTAGTTTTATAAAGAATTAACCAATTCAAATACAATCCTACATTTTATACCTCTTGAGAAAAGAATTTTCGAAAACATATTGGAAAATTAAGGAATCACTTGTTACAACAATTTCTTCATTATCCATAATGTTTTGAAACCCTAAAGACAAACATTTCTTAAATTTCATCCATTACAAATTGTCGTTTACAACTTCTTTGAAATTGGACCAGTCTAAAATTTTGTTATCTGGTAACGGGTTAAAGCATTACCTTTGAGTCATTAGGATCAGCCCATTTATTTAGCTCAAGTATAGTCTTGTCTAGATCCTCCACAGAGGCCAGATTGTCTCCTTCTTTCTCTTCTGCATGCTCCTCTACACCCAACAGAAAGTCAGCCTGGGCTGATCCCTGGGACACAAGGGCCTGGATGATCTGGGACTTCTTCTCATCTTTTTCACTGAAATTTATGTACACCTAGTTTAGGTTTGTAACAAGCTATTTCTCCATTTTGCACAATACATTCTACCCCCTTTGAAAGTTACTTTTTTATCTAGACATAGTTGTAATTGTTGTCAATTCTTTCAATTCTATTTTGGATTAAAACCATTTTGTATTGTCATCACCAGCATCTTTAACCCTTTCCAGTTTTACAAAATTTTAGACCTGTCCAAATTCAAAAGTTTTGCAGACGAAAATTTTAAGTTAATTTTATTTGAAAAATAACTATTTAGTAGGGAAGAAAATATTGTGGAAAAAGAAGAAATTGCTTGTCACAAGCAATTTCTTTTTTTTCCCACAATGTTTTCTCAATTATAAAATCACAGGGACCTAAAAACCAGGGATTAACCAGGAAAGGGTTAAATTTTAATTGGTCTCAAATTTTGCCACCTGATAATGGGTTAGTTCACTCAGGATTCACCTAGTAATACATCTTTAATTCTAAACCCATTTAAAGATGACAAAATTTTAGACTGGTCCAAATTGAAAGAAGTTGCAAACTAAGTGTGTTAAAATTTAAAAATGAAAGCCAATTAAAGTAGAAAAACATGACAAAAGAAGGAAAATTGCTTGTTACAAGTATAATTTTTCTTTTCTTAGTATGTTTTCCAAAGATACTTTTCTTAAGTAGGTCAAAATGCCAGTTTTTGTGGAAATGGGTTAACTCAATATTTGAGTAAATTCTGAATCAAGTTTTACAATCTTGGAACCTATAGTATACCACTGCTGTGTTCTTTTTAAACTATGCTAATATGTTTAAATGATACTTAGATTAATTTATGATTCTTCTTAACCTATTATGAAATAACAAAATTTAAGACTGGTCCATACTGAGAGAGGTTGCAGACAACTTTATCAAGTTGATAGAATTTGGAATTGTTGCATCTTTCTGGGTAGAACATTAAGAAATTGCTTCTTAACCCATTCCTACACAGTGACACTTTTTGACGCCCCTCAAGAAAAGCAATTGGGAAACATTGTGTAAAATGAAGAATTGCTTGTAACAAGCAATTTCTTCATTTTACACAATGTTTTCTACCCAGAAAGTTTAAAAAATATAAATAAAACTTTGAATTGTTTTCTGCAACTCCTTTCAATTTGGACCAGTCTAAATTTTTGAAGTTTAATAAATAGTTGTAACAAGCAATGCCCACATTTTCCACATTATTTTCCTGAACCCTTTTCTTGAGTGGCATCAAAAAGCGGGACAGTGTGGTAATAGATTAAGCTTAAACACTTCTAAACTGATAGTTGGTTAACCCATTACCAGACGGCAAAATTTTTGACTGGTCCAAATTGAAATAAGTTGCAGACGACAATTTAAAGTTAATGAAATTTTAGATTTTTTCAACTTTTTTGATAGAAAACATTGAGTAAAATGAAGAAATTGCTTGTCACAAGCAATTTCTTCATTTTACACAAAGCTTTCCCAATTTCTTTCTTGTGGGGCATCCAAAAGCGTCACTGAGTGGGAATAGGATAACACTTCCCTGTTCAATCTCTGGTTTTTATGTCCCTGTGGTTTTATAATTGAGAAAACATTGTAGAAAAAGAAATTGCTTGTAACAAGCAATTTCTTCCTTTTCCACAATATTTTCTACCAAACTGAATTGTTATTTTCAAATTAAATCCACTTTAAATTTTGTCTGCAACTCTTTTCAATTTGAACAAGTCTAAAATTTGCCGTTAGGGAATGGGTTGAACTCTTGCTGTCCAATTAAAATATACCAATGTCTAAATTACCTTTTTACAGTACTGGCCTCTTCACTGCTATCTGACTTCATTCCAAAATAAGCTAGAACACTTTCTTGATCAATCTTTGATAAAACAAGCCCGGACAACTCTAGGATTTCTGATAGATACTTCTTCCTTTCCTGAGTAAGACAAAGAATATATGACCAATTTTAGCTCAAGCCTAATTTCTTGTATTTGTCTAAATGCAAGAACTTAAAATTATCCACAAACACACAAATCAAAGATTCAAAGTTATATTTTATAAGTTGCATGAAAGATTGTTACTTCTGTATTTGGGTTTAGATTATTTCAAAAATTGATACAAAGCAGACAAAAAAATTTGAACTTTAACCCTTTCCTGTACAAACACGGGATTTTACGTTGCTGCTATTTTCTACTTTAGAAAACATTGTGGAAAAGGGAGAAATTGCTTGTAACAAGCAATTTCTCCTTTTTCCACAATATTTTCTACCACATATGATAGTATCATTTCAAATTACATCCAATTTTTATTGTCGTCTGCAACTTCTTTCAATTTGGACCAGTCTAAAATTTCAAGAAAATGGAAAGGGTTAAACAAGTCCCAGACAACATTTCAATGACAATGAAACAGAAGAAGAGCATGACATCCAGTAGCCAATGCTTGACTGCAGTGCTAATGGGCAATCAAAAAGAAAAAAAAGGGGAATAATTCTTACAAAAATATTTCTTCAGTCAGTTCAATTGTTAGTGTAGACTGATCTCATGAGAGAAAATGTCATGGAAATATCTTCATTAATAATAGGAATTTGACCAAAGTTTGTCTCATCAAAAGAATTATATAGAGATATTGGCCCTGGTTTAAAAGTCTCATCCAAACGACTGAATCGAACAAGGGACCAAACACTAGATTCTAGTGCGTTATTACTAGAGTAAAAATTTGTTTCTCAAGCTAAAAGAAACAGCACTGCGGAGGACACCATGGTGATTAAAATAGGTAGACCATCTAAATCATCTACACCATCCAAAATAGACAAGTGCCAGACAGGGTAGAAGAAAGCATTGTGAACATTTTCTCTTTCTCTCACAATCTTTTCCATTGCAATTCAATCATTTTATAAAACCGGTTATTTTGATATTATAGGTTAGAATTATAGCTTGATAAGACAGCACTTAATACAGTTAACCCTTTCCTGTTCAAACCCGGGATTTTACGTCACTATGATTTCATACACATTGTGGAAAAGAAGTAACAAGCGATTTCTCCTTTTCCCATAATATTTTCTACCACATCGGATTGGTTTGTTTCAAATTTCATTCAACTTACAATGTTGTCTGCAACCTCTTTCATTTTGGACCAGTCTAAAATTTCAAGAAACAGGAAAGGGTTAATCCAATCAACAAACCTTATCTGCTTCTAATGCCTGTATTCTAGCTATGTATAGTGGTAAATGATCAGGGAACTCAGTTTTCAATTCATCATATAAACCATCTGTTACCTCCAATCTAAAATGGTTTGATTATAAATATGTTAATTCTTCTAAAACTTCTAAGTTTAGAAAGAGTCACATTTCATTCAGGAACAAGATGTGTTTGTGAAACACAATGCCCCTGCAACAGGACTAAACATTTGGCCTTGGTATGTGACCTGAGGAGATGTGTATAATAAAAATGTATCATCATGCCAAATATGAGCATTGTATCTTGAATAGACTGGTAGTAATTGGCAATGTTAAGTTTTTTGGTTAAGTTTTGCAGACAGACAGACAGACAGATGGACAACAGTAAAACAATATGCTCCCGATCTTGCGATGTGGCGGCATAAAAAGCAATTAACCCATTCTCACACAAGGGGCTTTTGAGCATCCCTCAAGAAAAACAGCTGGGAAAAGATTGCGTAAGATGAAAAAAGTAATTTCTTCATTTTACACAATGTTTTATATCCAGACAATTGAAAAAATCTAAGATTTAATCAATTTTTAATTGCCCTCTGCAACTCCTTTTAATTTGGACTAGTCTAAAATCTTGCTGACTGATAATGGGTTAAAATCATCCCCCTTGTTGATGTAGATTGCTCTTTAGACAGTAAAATCAAATTCAAAGTGAATGTCTTCAGTAATACCAAAGATATTACAAACTATTAAAGTTTCTCTTAGTTGAAAAATTAATTAATTTAGTCAGAAATGTATTTAGATTCATCCCCCTTGTTGGCGTAGATTACTTTTTTAATAGTGAAGATATGTTCCCAATTTAACCCATTCCAACTCAATCCCTCCTTTTCACGCCCCTCAAGAAAACACTTTGGAAAACATTGTGGAAAATGAAGAAATTGCTTGTATCAAGCAATTTCTTCATTATCCACAATGTTTTTTATCCAAAAATACGAAAAAATTCAAAATTCCATCAACTTGAAATTGTCGTCTGCAGCTTCTTTCAATTTGGACCAGTCTAAAATTTTGCTGTGTTGGAATGGGTTAAAGTGAATGTGTCAAGTGATATTACAAGATGTAAAGATTTTGGACTATGCCGACATAGACTTGGAACAGATAATGACTTGCCCATAGCAACACAATTAAGAGATGAAGAGAATATTTTTTGTTTTCATGGAGGTATGAACCGAAAAACCTAATCACACTGTATGAATACGCAAAGCGGATTCATACATTGTGTGATAAGGTTTTTCAGTTCATACCTCCATGAAAACAAAAAATATTATCTTCATTTCTTATAATTTAATAGCATTGAGCAAAAAATGCAACAACTTAACAAATTTTGATTCATTTTTGTATGGAACTATTTTGTGCGGAAGCATACAAAATGGCTGCATGCTCAAAATTTTGTTCATGGAGGTATGAATTAAATTTTTCGACCAATCAGATCGCTCGTTTTTGATAGACGAAACTAACAATTTAATTATTGGGCTTTATTTGAAAACAGCCCCGCTAGGAAAAAGCAAGGTATAATTTCAATTTTTGAGCATAAAGTTGTTCATTACAAAAACTATCTCAAACTCAATAAAATCTTTGCTTATTTTACGTCTTTTTACTATGTTAACCTTGATGATGTGAAATTATAATCTTCAAAGTCGTCCATGGACACCATATTTAGCTGACACAATACTGACCGTGAGTTTTGATCCATAAATACAAGACTTATGTTCCAACGCACAAACTTACATTACACTGATTTGTTATTGTACAGCTTTTGTATCTAAGTGGCTAGGAAATCCGCTTTAGTAGTGGGAAGTCAAAGGTTCAGATCCCGGTGAAAGCATCTCACTAGGTAAGATCTGACATGGCTGGTTTGTGAGCCACAAGTTGGTTAAGCAAATGTTTACCATAGGCCCATCTTTCCCAGAAACCCAGCAACAAAAATTAGGAATTTGTGAGGTACAGCGCTCACACAGAAAAAGTGTCTCATATGTCTGATTGGACCTTTAACCCATTCCCACAAAATGACACTTTCTGATGCCTCCTATGAAACTGATTGGGAAAGTATTGTGTAAAATGAAGAAATTGCTTGAAACATTTTGATGTGGCTACTCAACCCATTTACACACGAAAAAATTTCAGACTGGTCCAAACTGAAAGGAGCTGCATACAACAATTTAAAATATAAATATAAGATTTTTTTCAACACTCTCAATAGAAAACATTGTGTAAAATAAGGAAATTGCTTGTTGCAAGCGATTTCTTCATTTTGCACAATGTTTTCCTAATCGTTTTTCTTGAGGGCCGTCAAAAAGCATCAATGTGTGGGAATGAGAAATACAGATGGTCCCTCAATACTTATACATTGTACTTACTTTGATAACCAATTGATCTTCAGGTCCCTCTGCGCCTCCATATACTCCTCCTGTTTTGTTTTACCCTTGTCTTTATTATCCTTATTATTGGATTTATCCTTTCCATTATTCTTGGCTGATTTCTTGGGTCCCTCAGTAATATGATAGATGAATGGAATGCCACTCTATAAGAGAAATATGATGAAAAATTCATATATAGCCCTTGTCCTACTGAATAAAATCCTTTTTTCCGAATTTTCATCAAAGTCAAAGGCCTGAGAGTACCAGAAGCAATAGTTATGGGCCAAAAATTAATTTTGAAAAATTTTTTTGTACACAACTCTGGTTTGAAAGAGACAAACAGGAGGTGTAGACCAAGATCAGACTGCATTTATGTGCAGGCTGATCATTGTCTATGCCTCCTTCCAAATCAGGAATATTCCCCGTTCAGTATGAAATTGGGTAATTATTAATTGGTGATTTGAATTATTGCAATGCAGCAAAAGAACAACAACAGTCTTCTGGTCCATAGAGTTTGAGCCCAAGGGGGCTAGGGCTATAGAGAAGAAAAGAAAGATTTCTTTTTCTAACCAATTACCAGCCAACAGTATTTTAGACTGGTCCAAATTGAAAGAAGTTGCAGACAACAATTTTTTTCTTGATGAAATTTTATAAATATTTGCCTTACGAGTAGAAAAAATTCAGGATAATGTAGAAATTGCGTCAAAAAGAAGCATCATTAGACCATTGAACAGTACACAAAATAAAGATCTTCCTTGACCTTCAGCTTTTGATCTAGATGAAACACCCAAGTAGAAATTTCTTAAGCCATAAGTAATACCTCTGATATGCAGAAAGTTTCATTGTACTATGTTGAACTAATAAGGAATTGAAGCAATAATAGTCAAACAGGTTAACCCATTACCAGATGGCTAAATTTTAGACTGGTCAAAATTGAAAGAAGTTGCAGACGATAATTTAAAGTTGATAAAAATTAAGTTTTTTTTCAGCTTTCTGGGTAAAAAACATTGTGAATAATGAAGAAATTGCTTGCAACAAGCAATTCCTTCATTTTCCACAAAGTTTTCTAAAGCTTTTTTCCTTGGGGGCGTCCAAAAGCGTCACTGAGTGGGAATTGGGTAAAAAATTATGGTTCAGGGGTTAGTGCTTCTTACATCATACATAAATTGCTTTCAAAAACATTTTTCAAATTAAAATTTAAAATCTAATTTGGAGACAGGACTTTTGGTAAGTAGAGTCGACACTCATTATCTCAATTTTCGCAGGCCGTGGCAAAAAGCCAAGTTTGAAGTAAAATAACATTTTTACCAAAGGTATGAGTAAAACACTATATGTAGACTGATTTTGTGTCAATGTTGGCTTTGATACATTATCACATTAGAGAAATGAGTAAGTTGTCATCTTTTGTTGTGGGAAAACAAAAGAAATATTGATTTTATCTTTTTTTTTCCATAGAATGTATTTCTTGTGTGTTATTTTGCACCAATAAACGATAATTTCACAATGACATGCTGTAATTTCAAGTTTTTCACTCCTTGGACAATTTAATCAGATAAGTGTCAAATGTTGGTTAATCAGGTTTATTAATACCTTGATGAAAAGAAATTGTTAGTCATATTGTCTGCTTAATAGGTAAATTTTGACTTGAGAATGCTCTAAGAACAACTCAGACTTGATAGACATTGCAGGTTTTAGTGGTTCAAGATAATCAATCAATTTTATACGAAACACAGAAGGGAAACAAGAGCACCGCCCACGGGTGCCTAGGCTCGGCTGTTGGGTGCGGAATAGTGGACAAAATGCATCTAGAGTTATCCCCCTTGATAGTATAGTTTGCCAAGTTTCAAGTGAAAGCCATTAGTAGTACCAAAGATATCACAAAATGTCAAAGTTTTCGCATGGCGACGAATGATAACAAGACTATAGAAAAAACTCGGGTTTTCTCCAAAACATGTGTCAACTGTAAATGCAAACTAGAGCTGTCGCCCTCAAGGGCTGACGAGAATACCCCCCACACCGCTAAAAAGGCTTTTCTATGAAGGAGTGGAATTTGAAGGGGCATTTTATGACCCCTTTTTAAGTAGGAGTGGAAAAGTAGCAATTGTGTATGTAATTATGTTTTCAGCTTCTCCCCCCCCCCCCGATCGCGTCTTTCTTTTGCAAGTCTCACTCTCCAACACTTCTGACCCTTGAAAGCTATGTACCAAGTATTAGAGAGGACGGAATTGTTCAGTTAATTGTTAATTGTAAATGACTTATAGCGTTTTGATGTCAAACATGTATATATATACAAGATGATGTTACTTACCAAATTTGGTAACTCCCCTTATGGTTACTGAGTTTTGCAATTTTAAATTTTGACTACTCCCCCCCCCCCCCATTAAAAAATTCCAAATGGCATAACTCTGAAACTAACGACTGGATCAAGATGAAAATTGCAGGTGCATAACTTCATATGATAGGAAACAACCTGATAAAATTTCAGCAAAATTGGTCAAAAAATGTGGGAGGAGAAGAGGACACAAAATTATGTCCCCCCCCCCCCATTAAAAAGTTCCAAATGGCATAACTCTAAAACTAACGACTGGATCAAGATGAAAATTGCAGGTGCACAACTTCATATGATAGGAAACAACCTGATAAAATTTCAGCAAAATTGGTCAAAAAATGTGGGAGGAGAAGAGGACACAAAATTATGTCCCCCCTCCCCCCATTAAAAAGTTCAAAATGGCATAACTCTGAAACTAACGACTGGATCAAGATGAAAATTGCTAGTGCACAACTTCATATGATAGGAAACAACCTGATAAAATTTCAGCAAAATTGGTCAAAAAATGTGGGAGGAGAAGAGGACACAAAATTATGTCCAAGGACGGACGGACAGACGGACGGACGGACAACCTGATTCCAGTATACCCCCCCATAACTTCGTTGTGGGGGGTATAATGAAGATCTGATTTAGATTTACAGTATCAACACCTCTTAACACTAGATTTTTTTCAATACCTTTTCTGCAACATGTTCAATAGAATAAAAATCTTACTTACAGCTTTTTTGCATGGTTCATCCTTGTAGATAGTCATTGTACCGGATAGGTAGCAGCCTGGGCTTGCTCCTTTTGGGATTCTGTGTAAATTAACAAAATGAGTTTTGTCGAAATATCAAAGATATTTTACAAATGCAGAAATATTTGAAATAATTCCAAGAGCCTAAACACAAATAGTATTTATACAGATATGAGAGAAATCTACAGTTATAATTGATAGGCTCTAAGTCTTTTAACTTGAGATGAGGAAAAAGCAAAGTGCATCACATTGCCATAATCAAGGACTTTGATAGCAATTTCTATTTTTGCCTGGTCAAAATTAAGCTGTTTAATCATACAATGAATAAGAGGGAATAAAAATGTAATTCAATACACATTCAAATTAACCAATTCTAACTCAGTGACACCTTAAGACGCCCCTAAGGAAAAAACTTTGGAAAACATTGTGGAAAATGAAGAAATTGCTTGTTACAAGCAATTTCTTCATTTTCCACAAAGTTTTCTACCGAGAAATTTCGTTAACTTTAAATTATCGTCTGCAATTTCTTTTAATTTGGGCCAGTCTAAAATTTTGCCATCTGGTAATGGGTTAATGAACTTACTTGTCATCTGGAAATGGAGCAGTGAACAGGGGAACTAACTGAGATTTTAACAGAGTGAAGGAGTTCTGTTTCTTTCCCCCAGATAGAGCTGCATGCCAAGTTCCATACAAATCATAGGGGAGAGGGGTTGGAAGTTTATGGTGTACCAGTAATATCATAGATTTCAGTTTCTCCAAAGAGTCTTTCCTTTCATGTCGAACTTGTAGCAGAATGGTGTAATCTCCTTTTTCTAACTTCACATTGTACTGTAAGAAAGGAAATTGTTCTATTACTCAACAATAAAATTTTAGACTAGTTCAAATTGAAAGAGTTGCAGACAACAATTCAAACTATGATTAAACAAAAAATGGTATTAAATAGTGTAAAAACAATGTGAGAAAAGGAGAAATTAATTGTCATGAGCCATTTCTCCTTCTCCCACAATTTCATCAATGTCATTCTTCAGGGCCTTAGAAAGGCCTTAGACCAGTACAACCAGATTGGATAGGAGCCACCAGCTCCTCATCCAAAATAGGCATGTCACAATGATTCTTGCAATGTGCCTGAAAAATTGACAGGATTGACAGCACAGCATGTTAACCACAGAGCTAACAAGTCTTTGCTAATGAACATTATATAACTAGAGTTGAATATATTTCAAACAGTTTATAAAATATGCAAGACTAACTATAAATATTTCTTAAACAAGAAAAGATATTCTATGTAATCTTAATCCATTACATGAAGACAAAATTATAGACTGTTCCAAATCGAAAGATGCAGAAAGCAATTTTTGGCTGAGGATTTTTCATTTTGTTTTTGAGAAAAAAAACTCAGTGGATATTGAAGAAATTGCATGTAATAAGCAATTTATTCATTTTTTACAATGTTTTACAAAGCTTTTTTCTTGAGGGAGCCAAAAAATAAAAAAAAATATAAAGGAAAAATTTATGGAAAATGACATATCACTAGCATCTCCTTTTCTCAAAATGTTTTCTTCCATTTAACCCATTCCTAATTAATCATTCTTTTAGATGCCATAAAAAGCTACTGACGCTTCATGCCTATAACCCCCCCCAGGCTTTCCCCCCTGGCAACCAAAGGAGCATGATTCAAGCTATTTTGAAAGAGGTCAATATACTGGTGCTTCATGCAAAATATCAAGGCTCTATGCCTTCTGGGTCAGGAGGAGAAGATTTTAAAGATTTTTTTCAAAATTCACTTTTGTTGCCTTGGCAACCAGAGTTTTTAACAGATTTAAATTCTTTTAGCAAATTTTAAAAGGGACCTCCTAAGGATCATTTCAACCAAATTTGGTTCAAATTAGCCCAGTAGTTTAGGAGGAGATGTCATTTAAAAATCGTTCTTTATTTCTATATAAACACCATCCCCCTTGGAGCTCCCCCCTGGGGACCCAAGGATCATGATTTTAGCTATTTTGAAAGAGGTCAATATACTGATGCATCTTGTAAAATATCAAGGCTCTTCACCTTCTGGGTCGGAGAAGAAGATTTTTAAAGATTATTTTAAAATTACACTTTTGTTGCCATGGCAACCAGAGTTTTTAACGGATTTCAATTTTTTTAGCTATTTTTAAAGGAGACCACCTAAGGAACATTTCTGCCAAATTTGGTTCAAATTGGCCCAGTAGTTTAGGAGGAGATGTCGTTTAAAGAAATTGTTGATTGACGATGGATGACAGATTAACGCTGAACGAAAGGTGATCACAATAGCTCACTTGACAGTGTTATAGTATTTCTTATTTATTTTTGTAAATGAGACCAGTCTATTTTACATGTGGTTAAAGCTTATTCTATGATCATACAGGAGATCTTTAAACAATCACCAGTTAGCACAATTTTTGACTGGTCCAACCAAGGAGAAGTTCAGAGGACATTTCAAAGTAAGATTAGATTTAAAGGTAGGTACCATATTGAGTAGAAAAGATTTGGGGAAAAGGAAAAATACATGTACATGTAGTTTGTAATAACCAAGTTCTTCTTTCCATACTGTTTTCACATCTTATAGAGGTGTAGCTAGTATCAATTTTCTATTTATTGCTCACATGGTTGTATTTTTATTAGTCATACTCTACAAGAAGGTACATCTAACCATGACTGTCATTCTTTGAAACACAACTTCTAAACTAAAAATCCATATTTGCTTCAAAACCACATAATTCTAGATTGATAAATGTAAGAGAATATAGCAAACAATCACTAGAATGATTTATCGAAGGAGAACTGCCGTTGATTGGGCAACATTGATTTGAACTAGGACCATCTGGAATACAAGCTTTAAATATCTCATTTCGTTACAATGGAGAATACATCTGTAAATTAATATTGAAATCTAGTCATAAATATATATACCTACATTATCTGTTATTTCAAATGACATATCTATACATATTTAAAAAAATCTTGATGAATTAAATTGAAATTTATCCAAAATGTAGGAATTATAGTAAAGAGAACATTTAATCTTCAGCTGTGATCTTACTGTGAATCAACCTGAACCAACATTTACTACTGTTGTAGAGTAATTGAGAGATCAGTGCTGTCAATCAAACAATTGATTGACCAATCAAAACATTCCTTTGTACTGAAAGTGAGCTAAAAGTCTGACATTTGTGTAAAGCAATTTTGTTGGTGTTGCTACTTAACTCTTTCCTGTTTTGCAAAATTTTAGACCTGTCCAAATTCAAAGGTTTTGCAGACAAAAATTTAAAGTTGATTTTATTTGAAAAATAACCATTTGGTAGGGTTGAAAATATTGTGGAAAAAGAAGAAATTGCTTGTTACAAGCAATTTCTTCTTTTGCCACAATGTTCCCTCTTGATAAAATCACAGGGACCCTAAAAACCAGGGATTGAAAGGGTTAAATGTCAGTAACTACAGCTTATTCAATTTAGGCTGCAGTTATGATGTTTAGGCCACCAACCAACCATTTTACTTTTTTGCTACATGTTACTGACCATAATTTTTTGAATAACATTGCCATTTAGTGTTTCATTCGAACTTCCTGTCAGAGGTCAGCAATTTTTCAATAGTGCTTGGTTAATTAGAAATCCATCAACCAAGTTTATAGAAAGTCATGAAACCTGCGGTAAGGGTTATAGCAATTATTCTCTGTAAGCTAAATACATGTGGGGTGCATGCTTCAATACTGTTGTACTTGTCACAGAAGTCAACATAGATGGTACATGGGATTTAATATCGAACAGACATTAGAGCGTGAATCCAATGAATGAGCCCTAGTGCACAATAAATGATGGAACAAGATGTGTTTGTGAAACATTAGAGCATGAATTCCAATGAATGAGCCCTATTGCACAATAAATGATGGAACAAGATGTGTTTGTGAAACACAATGCCCCCGCAACAGAACTAAATGTTTGACCTTGGTATGTGACCTTGACCTTATCACATGACCTTGACCTTGAAATGAGGAGATGCATATTATGGAGATGTATCATCACCCTAAATATGAGCAATATATCTTGAATAGGCTGATAGTAATTGGCAATGTTAAGTTTTTTGGTAAAGTTTTGCACAAAAACTGACAGACCAACAGGCAGAAAGACTGAATGATTGGCAGACAGACAGACAGACAACATGCCCCTGATCTTTCGATGCAGGGGGCATAAAAATGTTGAATAAGTTAAATCATCAATTTTTACATACAAATATAATTGTAACTGGATTTCTAAATATTTTCTACATATGCTTCAAACCTATTTTTTTCCTTCTAACTCATTTCAAGACAACAGAATTGCTTGTTACTAGCAATTTCTTCATCTTCCAAAATGGTTTCAAAAGATCTATTCTTGAAGGTTATAAAAGGCAAGATTGTGTCCAGATGAGTTAAACTTTAAACATGGAGCTATCATAATGCTAAAATATATGGCTCCACACAAAACATTAACCCATCACCAGATTACAAAATTTGAGACTGGTCCAAATTAAAAGAAGTTGCAAACAATTCAATAAGTACATTGAATATGAAAAATCATTGTACCCAATTATAACCAGCGATTTCTTAATTTTCCTCATTGTTTTCCAATGTTTATTGTAGGGCCATCAAAAAGCATTATCATAAGGCAGCTCAGATAAAAAATCTTTTTAGCTTTTTGCAGTGAACATGAGATCCTAGATATAAATGTATAAATATGATTGTATGTAAACAGATATATGTTATGGTACAGGAGTGTTCTATGTTATTATTTTCAGATGAAACCTTTTGGCATTTATCCTTCATAAAATGAAAATGATGCATAATGACATTTAACTTCGTCAATATTGGAAACAATTTGTCCAATAAGATAAGTATTTTATAGAAAAACAGAGAAATATTGGATTATATTTGTGTCATCAAAAACATCACCAACTTTCAGACAACAAAAGTTTAAACAGGTCCTAGAAGAAAGAATTCTTGGAGACGATTGAAAATGTAAGAATTAGAAAAAGTGTGCCATAGTTCAGTATACCCCGCCACTTAAGGCCCTTTTTCTGTGATGCAGCCTAGAAGGATAAAAACCTGATAAGTTGTACAAGGTCAGGAGACTAGGAACATTCTGTAAAAAATACATGCAAATCTGTCCAAAAAACGGGGAGGATTTGCATTAACAAGAAATTTTGCATTAAGCCTCCTTCTACTGTGACATAGCCTAAAATGGCAAAAGGGAAATATGCGTAAGGGTAGTGACTAGGAACATTCTGTGAAAATTCAGTCAAATTCGTCCATAAATGTACAAGATGTGTTTACAAGATGTGGATGGACTAATGGACGGTAGGATTGACTGCCAGACAGACATTTAGATGGACTGACAGAAAAGACCATACCAATTTATGTCTACCTTCAGTATACAAAAAGAGTACCAGATTCAGAAGAAAATATCTGGAAAAATTGTGTGAAGCAATGTCTCCATTTACCACAATGTTTTAAACACTGATATTTCTACAAACCTACACTGATAATCGGAACAATATGAAGTAGAAACGAATAAGAGTACACAAAAAAGAAATTAGAGATATATCTAACTGAAAATATTTGCAAAATTACATCCAAATCCACCTTATACAATCCTGAATTTAAATCAAAACAAGCATAAGATCTGATTTCGAATTCTTAATCTTGAATTACAAGAGAATATAAGCATGTACGATTCTTTCACATCTAGGACTGGTACTGATTAAGTACCTGGAATTGATTTTGGAGTTATCAGTTTATAGATATTGGTAGTAAAAGTTAAATTTCGATTTTTAACATTGAAAATTAACCTTGAACAAATCACTTTTGTTTCTTGCTGGACTTGTGCTGATACTGAACAAATATTTCAAATAACATGAAATTACTCCTCCCTAATACTGAGATTTCATCCAGACTAGCTTTTAACCCTTTCCCGTTCAAATACGGGATTTTACGTTGCTGTGATTTTATACTGGAGAAAACATTGTGGAAAAAGAAGAAATTGCTTGTAAGAAGCAATTTCTCCTTTTTCCACAATATTTTCTTCCACATAGGATGGATTCATTACAAATGGCATCCAGTTTTCATTGTCGTCTACAAACTCTTTCAATTTGGACTAGTCTAAAATTTCCAAAAACGGGAAAGGGTTAAATCTAAATTTCACCTTTGACTTAAACCTTGAACTTTTCATAATTAAACTAATCATATATTTGTTTCTGACACAACAGGGACTTCAGCTGAACAAGAATGTTCAGATTTGTCCTTGAAGCAAAAGTGTAGACAGACATCACTGCCAGAAACAATTATGTCAGCCACAGAATGGGAAGACATAATTTGTTGGTTTACTTCTCAATTGCATAATAATAGCTCATATCCCAGTATTTTGAAGATCTATTATGTAATCAAGAAATATAAAAAGACTGGGAGAAATTATGTCTGATTGATAACTTCTTTTCCAAAGTAAATTCTACCTATGGTATGTTTTGGTTTGATATAAATCCTTTTTATTTCCTGTCCCGTATATAGTACAGAATTAAGATTTGCTAACTAGTAATTACCATATTTCCGCTAACAAACACTTCAACAAGCTATGCAAAACACAGATGGGAAGTTTTTGTACCCAAATCTTCTTAGCAATCATTCTGTGAATATTTGTCTCGTTTCCTGCTCAGTAAGAGTTATCAAAAAGATTGTTTAGAGGAAATTAGGATTTTCTTGGCAAATACCACAAAGAGAGCTACTATCAGGGAAGGAGCATTTATCAGGAAAAATATAGTTCATGTTCTTTCACCTGGAATAGTTTTTACAAAGCTTAAGTTACAAGGTTACATACTAGAATAGACTAATATAGTTTAAAATTTAACACTGCTTTTAACCCATTCACAAACCGTAATGCTTTTGGATGCTCCTTAAGAAAAACAATAGGAAAAACATTGTGTGAAATGAAGAAATTGCTTGTAACAAGCAATTTCTTCATTTTACAAATGTTTTTTATCCAGAAAGTTTAGAAAAATATTAAATTTCATTAACTTTAAATTATCGTCTGCAACTCTTTTCACTTAGGACAAGTCTAAAATTTTGCTGCCTGGTAATGGGTTAACAAGATTAGATATATGATGTGAATACTAAAAGGAACAAATAAAGCAAACACAAGGATTTAACAATTACATGTTTTTTAACCTGATGGGGAAAAGCATCACCGGAACACAGTAACTGTTTGTTACTGTCGAACAACATCCACAGCTGGCTCTCGTACTCCGATTCATACAGCAGTTCACTCAGTAGAGAACAATCAGGTGTAACTTCAACTGACTTTCCTTGCTGAAAAGATATATAGGATCTGTCATGAGATTAATTTTGAGACAAATTTGTTTGTTTGGGGTTAGCTCTTTCCTGTTTTGCAAAATTCTAGTCCTGTCCAAATTCAAAGGTTTTGCGGACAAGAATTTAAAGTGGATTTGATTTGAAAAATAACCATTCAGTAGGGTAGAAAATATTGTTACAAGCAATTTCTTCTTTTTCTACAATGTTTTATCAATTATCAATTATCAATTATAAAACCAGGGATAGAACAGAAAAGGGTTAAGCTCTACTTTCAACATTGTTTTAGTTATACCATGGTACACCTTACCATAGCTTCCTGCCATTTCTCAGAAAAGTGCATCCACAACGTCCAATCCATGCCACACTCCCATTCTATATCATTCACCCATTGGTGAAATACAACTGAGGCAATTTGCAAAAGCAATCTCTTCTTTCTCCACAGTATCATCTCAATTATAAAATAACACGGACATCAAATTCTGGGACTATATAGGAAAGGATTAAAATACTCACAATATGTAGATTATAGGTGAGTTCTAGAGAAAATATCTGTCTTCCTTCCGGCAGTCTGTCCCTCTCTCCTATCAAACTTTTGATTTTGAATTCGGTAGGCCTTAACGGCTGGGTCATTGTTTTAAAGCTTACTGCTGGTGCCACTTCTTCATGCTTTAGGTTTGACCGTAATTGTATACGCGGAATACCATCACCACCATGCTGTGAAAGTAGTATGTTAAAATGTGTTAAATATGATTTGGATCTTTTCAATACAGAAGTTCTACACCAAAATATATTTTTGGACCCTTGGATTTGATGATAAGACAACCTAAATGAGTTCCTTGTAAACGGGTTGAATGCGGAATTGACAAAAATGCTTGACAAAAACGTCAGAGTTCAAAGTCCAAAATGAATGATTTGATTGGTCAACTGATATTATGATAGACAACGGTAATCCTCAATTTATTTATTTCTGTTTTTAGTCCTTTACATCAACAAATAATGTCCGTTTGAAGTTTGAATTGGGTATAGCTAGCTATCCATCAGCTTGTTAGCCACTTCAACTGACTTCCAATACAGCAATTTGACTGAGATATATAACAACATTGATTTGCATCACTCATCATCAGGAACATTAAAGAAAAGCAAATTGTTTGCTGGTGACCTACACATTGATAACTACATCTTGAATGAGTTGTGGCTAAAACATTTAACCCTTTCCCGTTTTCGGAAATTTTGGACTAGTCCAAATTGAAAGAGGTTGCAGACGACAATGACAATTGGATGCTATTTGAAATGAACTCATCCTATGTGGTAGAAAATATTAAGGAAAAAGAAGAAATTGCTTGTTACAAGCAATTTCTTCTTTTTCAACAATGTTTTCTCACGTATAAACTCACAGGAACGTAAAATCCCGTATTTGAACGGGAAAGGGTTATGTTACCAAATCAACAAAACAGTCTAACATAAATGTCAGGGGTTAGCATTATCATATAGTTTTAATCGGTGACCTGATAGGACAATCATACTTAAGATTGATAGTGTTAATCCATTTATTACTGAGAAAGATATCGGATTTTACTTCAGTATCATGGAACAGGATTTCTTCTGCATTTGTCTTCATATTCTGTTTACTTACACCAAGTAATGGGTCACATGTAACTATAGTGAATAATTGACCAATTGTGGGTGTCAATCAATGAATGTATCGACCAATCAAATTATTCATTCAACATGTTTGCAGATTTAAACTGCAACATTGGCCGCCATTTGTGTGAAACATTTTTGTTGTTTGGCCACTGTAACGTTGTAACTACAGCTTATTCAAGCTGTTATACGATGTTTAGGTCACCAACCAATGATTTTCCTTTTTAGTTACAAGCTACTGACCATAGTTTTTGCAAAACAACTCCATTTAAAATCGAAGCGAGACTTCCTGACAGAGTCAATGGGTGTGGGCAAAGGAGAAGTGGGCAGGGCCAGCAATTGGTCAATTAATGGCTAATACACAGACCGGTAGCCTGGCCCACTAACTATTCACTACGATCACTGACTCCTACAGGAGGTTCCAGCCTGGTCTAAATAAATGATATTGCCTGCAATGTCTTTCAACTTGAACTGGTATAAAATTTTGTTGTGTGGTTATGGAATATGATGTATACTTACAACAGATACTGAGTTGGATTTAATCATAGCACCATAGAAAGTGAGTGAATAATCGACAGTTACTTCTCCAATATTGGCCCACCATTTTGCAACACACAGTTCTAATGTAGAATCATCCTGAAAATAAATTAGAATCACTTTTCTACAGATAAAATGCTTAGGCGAAAGTTCTTTGTTTGTATTCAAGATCCCTTCATCTGTTTGTTTTCATTTATAATTCATAGTTGATAATTTTTTCTTTTTGTGATGAACAAAACTGTATTTTCGTGAGTGTCAGAACCCCTTGTGAAAAAAAAACACACTTTACATGTTTACTCATTAACCCTTTCCCACACAATTGTACTTTTTGCCCCTAAAGAAAAACTACGAAAAAAATTATGTAAAATGAAGAAATTGCCTGTAACATGCAATTTCTTCATTTTCCTCAATGTTTTCTTCCCAGAAACCTGCAAATTCTAAAATTTCATAAACTTTAAATTGTCATCTGCAACTTCTTTCAATTTTGACCAGTCTTACAATGTTGACATGTGGTAATAGATTAATACATAAAATAGATAAATAGTAGTTTGTTACATGCAACATGAAATTTTCTTTAGACTATTTCTACCTTAACCCTTTCCAATTTTTTATTGCAGTCAGTATACTGACTATAATCTAGGAATCGCCCGAATTTGCTCTTTGCTTCTAGGAACCTGCAGTGACCTGAAATTTTTTCCTTGCTCGTGAATTGATTCATAATTTCTTGTAGTATACTATCTGAAAATGTAAGCCCACTCATAAAGAATGACTGCGAAAAGCCGAATCACTGAATGAGCGCAGTGATTAAGGTCACGACCTTTACACGTACTTCTATTTATACCATCTCAAACAGTGTTGCATCCAAGCCACTTGATAGAGGGAATCCTCCAGGTCTGTTTTTATGTCAAAAGTTAACATCATCAGAGACATAGAATAATGTATATTTATGTCTCTGACATCATTTAATTGACTGCCTGAACTTACCATCATTACGGATTTCAAAAAACAAAAAGTGGGTATGGTAGGCCTTGGCCTTTGATTTAAATTTTAGACTGGTCCAGATTGAAAGAGGGTGCAGACACAATTAAGATTTTGGATGCAATTTGAAATGAAACCAAAATTGTGGTATAAGATATTGTGGAAAGCAATTTCTTCTTTTTCCACATTGTTTTCTCAAGTGTGAAATCACAGCAACGTAAAATCCTGGGTTTGAACAGGAAAGGGTTAACCCATTACCAGATGACAAAAGTTCAGACTGGTTGAAATTCATAGAAGTTGCAGACAACAACTTTTAGTTGATGAATCATTGAAAATCTTTGTGTTTCTGGGTACAAAACATCGTGGAAAATGAAGAAATTGCTTGATATAAGCAATTTCTCTTTTTCCACTTTGTTATCAATAGCCTTTTTTTTGAGAGGCTTAAACTAGAGGCCCCTGATTTGCTCCACCAGCCTGAATTTACTTATCATTCCTGAGAAATTTGGTTGAAAACCATCCTGCAGTTTATAAGAATAAGATTTTCACTCTATACCATATCTGGAAATAAGACTCCTATAAAAGCAATAATTTTCATCTGAGCCATATTTTATGCAGATATCTGACACAGTCACAAAAGGTTCGTTTTGTGAATTTATCATTTATAACTTATAATCATTTGTAATTTAAGAAGATTGTAGGTTTTCAGAATTTACCATTATATGAAAATTATCCCAATCCATTAAAGCAGTGTTTACAGCCAATCAATTCTTTTTTTAGCAATCTAATAAGAGGTCACCAAAGGATCATTAGCGTGCAATTTGGTTGAAATACATCAAATGGTGTCTGAGAAAAAGATTTTCAAAGCTTTCTACATATATGGAAATTAGCTCTGCCCATTAAAGCCATGTTTTCTGCCAAATCAAAACTCTTTGAAGGAATCCGATAAAGGGTCACCCAAGGATCAATCCTGGGAAATTCTGTTGATTCCATCTATTGGTTTCTAAGAAGATTTTCACCATATATGGAAATTAGCCCTGCCAATTAAAGTCATGTTATTCATCCGACCTTAATTCTTTGGAGGATCCCATATATGGTCAACTAAGGATCATTTCTGTGAAATTTGGTTAAAATTCATCAACTGGTTTCTGAGAATATTTCTTTTCCGCTTTACGCAGTATAGCGGAAAAGTTCTGTCTTCTTGATACGCCCATGTAATAAAGTTGTTATGATGTTGTTTTTAGAAGTCGGCCAATGAAATAAGAGCGCTATTTTTAAGCGGTTAGGAAGTGGGCGAGAGAATCAGTTCTAGCGAGTACACCAAACAGTGAAGATCGATATTCAAGCTATGGATTCGATGTCGAGTCAACCTTGTCGTAGTACTGAGACAAGTCTCAGCGACTTCAACCAACTGCTAAATAAAATTGACGAGCTGATAACTTCCAAGCTAAACTCGTTTCAAGACAGCCTTTCCAGGTCTCAGAAAGAAGTTGCCGAAAACGTATTGAACAATTCGGGAAATACCTTCAGACGGAAAAGCTGTGAAGACCAGTACAAGTTTAATGTTCAAGTAAATTCAAATCTGTCACAAGCAGATTCTGAATTGAAATCGGGCAGAGAACACAAAGCTTTGGAGACTATAGCTGAAGGTATGTCTCTTATTCACGATAGACAGAAAGTAATTAAACTGGCAGATTCGTCAGAGCTAGGTTGGTCAGTGGCGAAGGAATACCAATGCAACCCTCTTGCCTCGGACTCCGAGGACGAGAAGAAAATGCTGAGAGCAGAATCCAGAGCAATGAGGAAGAGACGTAGTCGGCGACACAGGCCTTGCATAAGTCCAAATCTGATACCTTCACAGCCAGTTCCATCTGGACAGAATATTCCAAGTTTGATCGGAAAAGGTCGGAAACCCGGTCTCTGCTTCGTATGCGGGAAACCAGGAAACTGGAAAGCAGAATGCAGGCAGGCAGAGAAGGAGAATGGTCTCGATAAGATAAGTGTACATTGTTTTTGTTTGTATAACCAGAATTGCATAGCTAAAAATAGCATCCAGGTAGATTCGGGTTTTTCCAAACCAGCCTTTGGTGAAATTTTGTCGCCAGTAGGTAGAATAAAAGAAAAAAGGAAAGAATGGGAATTGATTGGTTCTAGCGATTATATTTTGAGTGTAATAGAAGATGGTTATAAATTGCCATTTAAAACTTTGCCAGAATGTACCCGAGCTCGGAATAATGAATTGTTTGTCAAAAGCGAAATAAGTCGTCTGCTTGATTTGGGATGTATTTCAAAAGTAAATAATTGCCCACAAATTGTTAACCCTTTAACGGTGGCTTACGGTAAATCCGGTAAAGCCAGACTGGTTTTAGATTGCAGATTAATAAATCCGCATTTAATGAAATTCAAATTTCAATATGAGGATGTTCAAGTAGCAAGAGAATTGTTTCATTCGTCTGAATTTTTGTTCACATATGATTTAAAGTCGGCATATCACCATATTGAAATTTATCCCGGGCACAGAACCTACTTAGGATTTAGTTGGCCAGATTCACGCGGTGAATCAGTTTTTTATGTTTTCAATGTTCTTCCTTTTGGTATCAGTACAGCGAGTCATATTTTTACGAAATTGATGAGAGCTCCAATCACATTTTTACGAGGTCAAGGTCACAAAGTAGTTATGTTTCTTGACGATGGCCTGGGTGGCCACACAAATAAACAAAATGCAAAGCATATTAGTCACATAGTAAAAAATTGTCTACTTAGACTGGGGCTTCTTATAGCGGAAAACAAGTGTAGTTGGGAACCTAGTCAGAGAGCCGAATGGCTTGGGTTTATATGGGATATGGTTAAAAACTGTCTTCATGTGGCCGAGAGTAGGGTCGGTAAGCTATTGAATAATATTAAGTCTCTGTTAGCTGAACTTCAATCCCGTAAATTGCAGATAGCTAAAGCTCGTTTTCTTGCTTGTATCGCTGGTCAAATAGTATCAATGAGATGCGGTATCGGGAAAGGGTTGTTCTTGAAAACGAGGTATCTGTATAAATGTATAGATACACGTATAGATTGGGATTCCTTTGTCTATGTGTCGTCTGATGTGTTGTCTGAATTAAAGTATTGGAAAGAGAACTGTACAATGTTGAATGAAACGGGAAACCCCATTATCGAGGTGGTGAAGGGAGACTTGAAAGGCTTCTGTGATGCTTCCGCCTCTGGTTACGGCGGGTATGTCGCCAAACATGCAGGTAATCTGATCGAAGGTTCGGAGTTGTGCGGATTGTGGAAAGTCTCTGAAAGAATACAAAGTTCAACTTGGCGAGAGCTTGCTAGCGTAGAAAGGCTTCTGAAAAGTAATACTAATTTAGTCCATGACAGAGCAATATCATTGTATTGCCATAACAAGAATGTAGTAGGTATTTTAGACAAAGGTAGCAGAAATCCGGGCTTGCAAGAATTGTGTTTGCGTATCAATACTTTTTGTGAGAAAATAAATGTTAAGTTGGTACCATACTGGATACCTAGAAAAAGCAACGTTTTAGCTGATCGCATGAGTCGTACTTACGATAACGATGATTGGAGTATTTCCGATGAAATCTTCACTCTTTTAAACAGATGTTGGGGACCATTTTCAGTAGATAGATTTGCTAATGGTTTGAACGCAAAATGCATAAGGTTTAATAGCAGTAGTTGGTGCACGGGGTGCGAATCAGTAGACGCTTTTTCGGTTAATTGGTTTGGTGAAAATAATTGGTGCGTTCCTCCTCCAAAATTAGTAGCGCGGGTTTTAAGGAAATTCATCAGCGATGGCGCTGACGGGACGGTAATCGCGCCGTTATGGAGATCTGCTCCTTTCTGGCCATTGCTGATTGATGATAGTAACGAATTTAGATCTTTTATCAAGGATTTCAAGGTTTTACAGAGAAATGACATAATTAAACAAGGATTTGGAATGAACGGGATATTTGCCGAGAACCCGTTATCATTTGATATGATTGCAGTCAAAATTTGCCATAAAAGGCATGTCGTCTAGGGTGCAGTTCACTGAGGTACCTTGATTATCGAAAGACAATTTGTGTTTCAGGTGTAGGATTGAAAGATAACCTGGACAGGCAGCTAAGGCAAGCTGATGCTAGGATCACTGACGAAGTTCTTGAAAGGCTATGTGTCAACATTGTAAATAGTAAAAGTGCATCAACGACAGTAAAGTATAATTATGCTTTTCAATTATGGGCGAAATACTGTGCTCGAAACAATTACATCAGTGCCCCGGCTAATCCCATCATAGTTGCAGTTTATTAATGGAGCTTTTAAATACGACAAAATCATTTCATTCCGTGTGTAGTGCCTTTTATGGAATTAAGTGGGCTCATCAAGTGAATAATTTTTCGGACCCAACAGAAAACCGATTCGTAAAAAGTATACTAGAATCGTCAAAGAGAACTGCTAAGAAGGCTGTGAATAAAAAGGAACCAGTAACTGTACAGCATTTAATCCAATTATGCGATTTATTTAACGACTCTACAGATCTCGTCACAGTTAGAAATTTATGTATTGTTACTCTTAGTTTTGCAGCGTTTCTTAGATTTGATGAAGTAAGCAGTATTCGATGTAAAGACTTACAGTTTGAAACTAATTATCTTAATATCTCTATTCCACGTAGTAAGACCATTCAATATAGATATGGGTCGAGCGTTTGTGTCTGTAAGGGGCGAACATCGGCATGTCCCATAACCATGTTACAGCGTTATATGGGTCTGGCAAAGCTGACTGTCGATACTGATTCATATTTGTTTAAACCTGTTTATAAGTCTAAAGCAGCTAGTAAGCTTATTGTAAAAGATAAAAAATTGAGTTATACAAGGGTAAGAGAATGTGCTCGGGAACTTTTCAGGCGTATTGATTCTCATTTGAATATTGGTCTGCATTCCTTTCGTGCAGGGGGAGTAACCACTGCCACTAATAATGGTGTTAATGACAGGTGCTTGAAAAGGCATGGCAGATGGAAATCAGATGCAGCAAAGGACATGTACGTCGCTGATTCTTTGCAGGAGCGTTTGTACGTTTCTCAAAGTTTAGGGATGTAGTTGGGCTTTTCTGACTATCTTTTAAGTAGTTCTAGCAGGCATGTCTCGCTATCGGCAAATAGAGTAATTGTTGTTTTTGGTAAAGAGTCACAATAAGCAAAGAGAAGACTATTTCTTTTCCGCGTTACGCAGTATAGCGGAAAAGTTCTGTCTTCTTGATACGCCCATGTAATAAAGTTGTTATGATGTTGTTTTTAGAAGTCGGCCAATGAAATAAGAGCGCCATTTTTAAGCGGTTAGGAAGTGGGCGAGAGAATCAGTTCTAGCGAGTACACCAAACAGTGAAGATCGATATTCACTTTACTTGTTGAAAATGTTAGATTTGTAAAGTATCCCACGTACTCCACCGAGTCGGGCATTTGAATGGTTTTGGATACAGCTTTTTTCAGAGTAACTTCTCTATTTTTTTGGCTGGACGTCGCGTTCCGATATTGACGTGGATCATTGTTTGGTTTTATTTCATAGTTTGCCTTCGGAAATTCTGGATTATATTGTTAGCTACATCTAACACGCATAAATGTGACTGGGTATCTCATTAAATCCATAGCAGGCATGTCTCGCTATCGGCAAATAGAGCAATTGTTGTTTTTGGTAAAGAGTCATAATAAGCAAAGAGAAGACGAAGATTTTTAAAGGTTTCACCATATATGGAAATTAGTCATGCCCATAAAAGCCATGTTTTTCATCCGATCAAAATTCTTTGAAGGAATCTGATAAAGTGTCACCCAATTATCATTTCTTTAAAATTTGGTTGGAATCCATCTATTGGGTTCTGACAAGAAGATTTTTTAAAAAGTTTCACCATATATGGCAAGGCTTTTTTTTTCGTTTTTTAACAGGGGCCTATGAAAGGCTACTTCCCAATTCAAAAAAGGCTCTTTTTTTCCCACTTGTGGCAGAGAAATTGTCCAAAATTACGGCTTATTTTTGCATTATATGGATTTATTTTCTTCAAAATTTGTTTTGTTTAACATTTCTATTCATTTTATTACTGATAAGACCCAAAATATAGTTATTTATCATTGAATCTTGAAAATGATGCATGAAGCTAACTTTTATTACTTTCTTTTTTAAACCTATGTTTCCCAGCTCTTCTAAAAACTGCACAAAAATTTCCAAAAACGAACAGGCGAAGGCCTCTTCCCTATTTCTAGAAAAAAAGCCCTGTATCAAAACTAGCCACAAGAATTAAAGCCATGATTTACATCCTATCAAATTCTTTGAAGCAATCTGACAAGGGGTCACCAAAGGATCATTTCTGTGAAATTTTGTTGAATTCTGTTCAGTACTTTCTGAGGAGAAGATTTTTTGAGTAAAAGTTTACAGACAGACAGATGGACAGATGCACAGACGCGTGCATGACAGAAACATCGCCATGACAATAGCTTGCTGGCTTTCAGCTGAGAAGAATCATAGGAAATGGAGAAAATGCTTGCTACAAGTAATTTTCCTTTCTCTCAGTACCCTATCTAGCTCAATTGTTTCAATTGTAATACATTTTCATTTTGCAGTCTGCAACTTTTTTCAATTTGTGACATTTAAATATTTTATCTGACATTGGGTTTTCTTACCACAACAGGAAATGCTTGCACAAGTCCTCCTAGATCTGTAACGGTCACAAACTTTTCAAACTCATATTTCTTATAATGGGTTTGAGGCTGAATCTGTATTGCATGAATCCACATTCTACAGCTCTTCTCTGCATCCTGAGACTTTAACTTCACGACTAAAACAAATCAACGATCATATACTGGACTCATTACCAGACAGCAAAATTTTAGACTGCTCAAAAATTAACATTCAGACAAATTTTCATGCTGAATGAGCAAGAAATTTGGCCTCTTGAGTGCCCACAAATATTTTTATAAAATTTGACCTAGTGACCTAGATTTCTACCGCATGAGAGGGTATTTTCAACATGTCTGAGATTTCATCATGTAAAATATTCAGACAAATTTTCTGGTTGATTGAACATAATTTTAGGCCAAAAGTCAGAGATTTATGAAACATACATTCCTACAATTTATGCAGTTGCTTGTGCACAAAATCTGGCCTCTAAAGCACCCAAAAGTTTTTTTTCAAAGATTTTATCTAGTTTTGGAACCACAGCTGCCAAATTTTGAACTTGCTGAAATTTCATCAATACAAACATTCTAACCAACTTTCAGAATTATTGATAAAAAATTGAGCCTACAAGGTAGATGTTGACATTGGACAACACGTGACAAAAATCACAAAACCACAAAAGCGCACCTTGAGCATATTGTGCTCTGCTGAGTAAACAATACCTGTAACACTAGCCCTACTAGGTACAAATATGAGTTGTCTACAGATCTGTCTTGACCTGAAAGCCAGGTAACAATAGGAATACCAAATATGAAAAAAGTACCTGCAACACTAGCACCACTGGGTACATGTAAGAACTGTCTACGGATCTGACCTGGCTTGAAACTCATATCTTTATATTGCACTTCATAATTCAACGTGTCTGTAACTCTGCAATTAAAAAAAAGCACCATACGTTAATGTAAAACATTGAGAAGATGGGTGCTGGTAAGTAATTAAATCTATTTTGGTAAATATAAAGGGGCATTAATTATACAAAACTGAATTCAGAGTAACATCCCTTAGTAGCACAGACTGTTTTAACCAATTACCACATGGCAAAATTTGAGACAGGCCCAAATTGAAAGGAGTTGCAGACAACAATTCAAAGTTGATGAAATATTAGATTTTTCCAATTTTCTGGGTAGAAAACATTATGAAAAACAAGGTGCCAAACTGTCACAAGATACGCCCATCACACTGCTTAATATTAACTGGGGGTTTGAATAGAACTGAGGTTATTTTGAATGAATTTTTTTTTTTCAAACAAAGTATGAAAAACAACAAAGGGCAATAACTCAAAATATAGGCGCAGTAGAGTTATGGTTCTTGTGCACTGCACTCCCCCTTGGTGAGATCAATACACCCATGAAATTTCATGATTCTAGCTATTATACTTTTAGAGATATACTCCGGACAAGATTCAAGTATGAAAAACAACAAAGGGCAAAACCTCAAAAAATAGGCTAGGTAGAGTTATGGTTCTTGTACACTGCACTCCCACTTGGTGAGCTCTATCCATCCATGAAATTTCATGATTCTAGCTATTATACTTTTAGAGATATACTCCGGACAAGATTCAAGTAAGATAAACAACAAAGGGCAATAATTCCAAAAATAGGCAAGGTAGAGTTATGGTTCTTGTGCACTGCACTCCCCCTTGGTGAGATCTATACACCCATGAAGTTTCATGATTCTAGCTGTACTAATATACTCCAGACAAGATTCAAGTATGAAAAACATCAAAAGGGCAATAACTCAAAAAATAGGCTAGGTAGAGTTATGGTTCTTGTACACTGCACTCCCCCTTGGTGAGATCTATCCATCCATGAAATTTCATTATTTTAGCTATTATATTTTTAGAGATAAACTCCGGACAAGATTCAAGTATGAAAAACAACAAAGGGCAAAACCTCAAAAAATAGGCTAGGTAGAGTTATGGTTCTTGTACACTGCACTCCCACTTGGTGAGCTCTATCCATCCATGAAATTTCATGATTCTAGCTATTATATTTTTAGAGATATACTCCGGACAAGATTCAAGTATGAAAAACAACAAAGGGCAATAATTCCAAAAATAGTCAAGGTAGAGTTATGGTTCTTGTGCACTGCACTCCCCATTGGTGAGATCTATACACCCATGAAATTTCATGATTCTAGCTGTACTAATATACTCCGGACACGATTCAAGTATGAAAAACAACAAAGGGCAATAACTCAAAAAATAGGCTAGGTAGAGTTATGGTTCTTGTACACTGCACTCCCACTTGGTGAGCTCTATCCATCCATGAAATTTCATGATTCTAGCTATTATACTTTTAGAGATATACTCCGGACAAGATTCAAGTATGAAAAACAACAAGGAGCAATAACTCCAAAAATAGGCCAGGTAGAGTTATGGTTCTTGTGCACTGCACTCCTACTTGGTGAGATCTATACACCCATGAAGTTTCATGATCCTAGCTATTATACTTTTAGAGATATACTCCGGACAAGATTCAAGTTTGAAAAACAACAAAGGGCAATAACTCCAAAAATAGACCAGGTAGAGTTATGGTTCTTGTACACTGCTCTCCCAATTGGTGAGCTCTATCCATCCATGAAATTTTATGATTCTAGCTATTATACTTTTAGAGAAATACTCTGGACAAGATTCAAGTATGAAAAACAACAAAGGGCAATAACTCAAAAAATAGGCTAGGTAGAGTTATGGTTCTTGTACACTGCACTCTTGCTTGGTAAGCTCTATCCATCCATGACATTTCATGATTCTAGCTATTATACTTTTAGAGATATACTCTGGACAAGATTCAAGTATGAAAAACAACAAAGGGCAATAACTCAAAAAATAGGCCAGGTAGAGTTATGGTTCTTGTGCACTGCACTCCCCCTTGGTGAGATCTATACACCCTTAAAGTTTCATGATCCTAGCTATAATACTTTTAGAGATATATTCCGGACAAGAGTCAAGTATGTAAAACAACAAAGGGCAATAACTCAAAAAATAGGCTAGGTAGAGTTATCGTTCTTGTACACTGCACTCCCACTTGGTGAGCTCTATCCATCCATGAAATTACATGATCCTAGCTATTATACTTTTAGAGATATACTCCGGACAAGATTCAAGTATGAAAAACAACAAAGGGCAATAACTCAAAAAATAGACCAGGTAGAGTTATGGTTCTTGTGCACTGCACTCCCCCTTGGCGAGATCTATATACCCATGAAATTTCATGATTCTAGCTATTATACTTTTAGAGATATACACCGGACAAGATTCAAGTATGAAAAACAACAAAGGGCAATAACTCAAAAAATAGGCCAGGTAGATTTATGGTTCTTGTGCACTGCACTCCCCCTTGGTGAGATCTATACACCCATGAAGTTTCATGATCCTAGCTATAATACTTTTAGAGATATACTCCGGACAAGATTCAAGTATGAAAAACAACAAAGGGCAATAACTCAAAAAATAGGCCAGGTAGAGTTATGGTTCTTGTGCACTGCACTCCGTATTGATGAGAAGAATATAACTGCCAAGTTTAAAGTCAATTGGTCTTAAGGTGACAGAGTTATGCTCAGGACAAAGAAGTGGACACCGTCGAACAACCGGACGCCCGGATGACCGGACGCCCGGACAGCCGGACGCCCGGACACCAGGGGTGATCCCATAATACGTCCTGTCTTCGACGGGCGTATAAAAAAAAGAAATTGCTTGTTGCAAGCAATTTCTTCATTTTCCACAATATTTTCTCAATTTTTTCAGGGGGGTGGGAGACACAACAACAAAAATGTTGCCAAGGCTTTACCAACGCCCCTAGTTTTCTTCAAGAATAGCTGCGCTAACATTCTTCAAAAATAGCCCCGCTAACATTGATCAAAGAAAATGTTGTTTCATTAGAACAGAACAAAACAAATAATATTCATCAAGACATTGATTTTTATGTAAGAGGATGCATATTCATGCTAAATACTTATGATCATTTTACTTAAAAAGTTTGGAAATTACAGCAAAATAATAAATTTGCAGGTTAAGTTTTCAACAGACTAAGCAAATGAACACTCTCTCTCTTAGACTGTTATTTCTTCTTGGAACCCAATGTTGTTATTACTTATTGGCAACTCCTTCATTCAACAAATTTGAATGACTAGATTTAGAGCTATTTACCACTGAGGAGTCAGGAGAATAAAACAACAAGAGTGTAATAGTCACAATTTATGTCAACCTTTTGCATTAGGCCCCCCTTTTTTCTGTGACACAGCCTTGATTGGTAAAACCCAGACCATATGTACAAGGTCAGGTGACTAGGAACAGTCTGTGGCAATGTCATTCAAATCTGTCCATAAATGTAGGGGGAGATGCATTAACAAGAAAGGGATGAACAGAATTGTGATGGATGGACAAACAGACAAATGAACAGACATGTGATGGATGGACTGACAGACAAAGAAGATGATACCATTGATTGATTTGGGTTTAACACCAGTTTTAACAGTCTTTCAGTCATATTGCGGCAGCTGGAGAACCTAAAAATGGATTCCTGGTATTTCTCACACCAGTACTACCACTACATCCTTTCTTAGCCTCCATCTGCTATCCCACTTTGCTTTACGATTATCCAACCTTTGGTGAGAGACAAATGTGAGAGACAAATGCCGCCCGGGATCGAACCCATGACATCCCATGACTGAAGATTGGGAGTCTGACGCGCTACCAACTGCACTATGACAGCAGCTGAAGATGATACCGATATGCTACCATCTTTAGCAGCATATAACAAGGTGCCAAATTGTCACAAGATACGCCCGTCACACTGCTTAATATTAACTGGGGGTTTGAATAGAACTGAGGTTATTTTGAATGATTTTTTTTTTGTCAAACAAAGTATGAAAAACAACAAAGGGCAATGACTCAAAATATACGTTAGGTAGAGTTATATTTCTTGTACACTGCACTCCCACTTGGTGAGCTCTATCCACCCATGAAGTTTCATGATCCTAGCTATAATATTTTTAGAGATATAGTCCGGACAAGATTCAAGTATGAAAAACAACAAAGGGCAATAACTCAAAAAATAGGCTAGGTAGAGTTATGGTTCTTGTACACTGTGCTCCCACTTGGTGAGCTCTATCCACCCATCAAATTTCATGATTCTAGCTATTATACTTTTAGAGATATACTCTGGACAAGATTCAAGTATGAAAAACAACAAAGGGCAATAACTCAAAAAATAGGCCAGGTAGATTTATGGTTCTTGTGCACTGCACTCCCCCTTGGTGAGATCTATACACCCATGAAGTTTCATGATCCTAGCTATAATATTTTTAGAGATATACTCCGGACAAGATTCAAGTATGAAAAACAACAAAGGGCAATAACTCAAAAAATAGGCTAGGTAGAGTTATGGTTCTTGTACACTGCGCTCCCACTTGGTGAGCTCTATCCATCCATCAAATTTCATGATTCTAGCTATTATACTTTTAGAGATATACTCTGGACAAGATTCAAGTATGAAACACAACAAAGGGCAATAACTCAAAAAATAGGCCAGGTAGATTTATGGTTCTTGTGCACTGCACTCCCCCTTGGTGAGATCTATACACCAATGAAGTTTCAAGATCCTAGCTATAATACTTTTAGAGATATACTCCGGACAAGATTCTAGTATGAAAAACAACAAAGGGCAAAAATTGAAAAAATAGGCTAGGTAGAGTTATGGTTCTTATACACTGCACTTCCACTTGGTGAGCTCTATCCATTCATGAAGTTTCATGATTCTAGCTATTATACTTTTAGAGATATACTGCGGACAGGATTCAAATTTGAAAAACAACAAAGGGCAATAACTCAATAAATAGGCTAGGTAGAGTTATGGTTCTTGTACACTGCACTCTCACTTGGTGAGCTCTATCCATCCATGAAATTTCATGATCCTAGCTTTTATAATTTTAGAGATATACTCCGGACAAGATTCAAGTTTGAAAAACAACAAAGGGCAATAACTCAAAAAATAGGCTAGGTAGAGTTATGGTTCTTGTACACTGCACTCCACTTGGTGAGCTCTATCCATCCATGAAATTTCCTGATTCTAGCTATTATACTTTTAGAGATATACTCCAGGCATGATTTAAGTATAAAAAACAACAAAGGGCAATAACTCAAAAATAGGCTAGGTAGAGTTATGGTTATTGCGCACTGTACTCCCCCTTGGTGAGATCTATACACCTCTGAAGTTTCATGATCCTAGCTATAATTCTTTTAGAGATATACTCCGGACAAGATTCAAGTATCAAAAACAACAAAGGGCAATAACTCAAAAAATAGGCTAGGTAGAGTTATGGTTCTTGTACACTGCATTCCTACATGTTGAGCTCTATCCATCCATGAAATTTCATGATTATAGCTACCGTAATTTGTCCATATATTCGGACACAATTAAATAATTATTTTTTTTCATGTCCGAATACATAGATAATTACTCAAGCCAGTGTCCGAATTTATAGATAAATCGTCGTGCGGCCGGGAACAACCATTGCCGATTTTCATGAGTCACCAACTGTTTTGCTCAGACACTGAATTCATTTCAACAGTAAATAAACTTGATATGTGTTACGCATTACGTTCGTAAATTAATTCATTATTATTTTATTTTTTCAGATTGTTTCAAGATACCGGCGAAGACGACGTTAATTTAATGACCATTCACTGATTAAAAACCTTAATAAACGATTTACTTATCTAAACTGTTGTTTTTCTTCGTTTTAACGATTGATAGAATCCCACATATCACCGTAAGAATACGACAAGATCGTAACTGCAGCATGTTCAGGCAAAATTGTTACGACGTTTCGGTAGTCAAAGTCCGATTTTGAGAGTATGGTAAATTCTTTTTCTGTCATTTATATACAATCATCGTCGGTTGAATTGAAAAAAAAGGGATATTGATATGGAGAGCTAAACAAAATCTTCGCATGTCAATATGTGTTCAAGTATTAAAGTCACCAAGAGATAAGAAGTAATTTGTCAGAATAAAATCACGGCATCGGTCAACTACGAGGTTTAGTCCCATTTGGTCTACTCCCATTTCGTCTCCTCCCATTTCGTCTACAAGTTTGCGCACAAGTCCCATTTCGTCTACCCCTGGTTATTGCAGGAGTCCCATTTCGTCTACATTTTAGATTTTATTCTTTTCTATGGTTTTGAATAATCATTATGCTTTTTTCTTACCTAAAAATTTGAATTCTACATTATTTACCAATATTTGTATCAAATATTGGTATTTGTTGCCACCATATTTCACACATTTCAGACTAGGTGTTGAGAAGATGGATTACCTGTATGGCATTTGTTCATTTGCCTTTTCACACCTGTACCTATTGGATTTAAATCTTATTTGCATTATTCATTAAGATAGAAATATAATGACAAATGGATGTCTACAATCACTAGAATAATATTTACATTTAAAGTTATTATGAAAATGTAAAGAAATTTGGCAATACAGTAAATATCTTTTCTTTTTATAATACTTCAATATTAAATATTAACTACTTGTTAAAACCAAATTAGTCTTTTTGTCAGATTAAATTATTTATATTTTTTCAAAAACACAGATTTTATTCTATAATATCAATATTACATTTAAAAATTTATTATACAAACAGCTGAAAATATTTGTAATTCTTCTTAATATAAGAAACCATTGTAGACAAATTAAAACAGTAGACGCAATGGGACAGTAGACGAAATGGGACAGTAGACGAAATGGGACACCTGGCAAAAAAAATACAGTAGACGAAATGGGAGTAGACCAAATGGGATGTTACCAACTACGACAGTTTTTCTCTGATCTGCTTCACATGAATCATCGCGTAATATTCCCCGCAAATTTAAAGTAAATGCGATGGCCTACCTGTGAGAAAAAATCCTTTTTTTAAAATTATATCCGTAATGTTTTAAGAGTATTCAGACAGTCGATTAAACCATGTAAACTTTCGGCATAATGACAAGGGTAAAAATTAGGTCACCAAGAATTCTCACGGGGTACGCATCTGGCACGTGCCAACTCCGGAAACTCTCCCAAATATAGCTGAACATCTGGCGGCGGCGCCTTTGATCACCTTTCCTCCCTCGTAGTAAAATAAACTTTACCCGAAAACCTTTATTTTATATTTGTCGAACGAGACTAGTTACGTGTGTCTTATTGAACGGTATGAGATTACATTTTCGGATTATTTAAAGAAGCGGGGATAAAAAAAGGTAATTTATTTTAATCTACCAATATTGTATATGGATGAGAAGTTAATAATTTTGTGACAAATTAACAAGCAAAATTCTCGCATTTTCCGTATTTAGGGAAAACGTCGTTGCTACAACTGATTCTTCTCGAAGCATTTACTTTTCAATTTTTTCCCTTGATTTTATAAGGCCGATGACAATACCCTCGATGAGCTCCGGATACGAGGAAAGTGTAGTAAAATCGAAAGTAGGTTCAGGTCAATTCGACTAATTTCATAGGGTCGCACATGTTAATCGTAGCCATCCTTTCAGAGCAGGTCCTGTCGGGTATAGTAAATTAGGAAATCAGAGAGAGAAACCAAGCGTGATAATTTAATTGCATCACCTTCACGGTTCGTAGCTTAAGCATATCGAGGTGCGTGCCTATTTCTCGGTCACTGTTATAAACAATATACACCTGTTGACACTTAACCCAGACAGTTTGGAGATACCGATCGCCAAGATTCCAAATTACCGATAATGGATGCGGTATTTGTTAACCTGATATTTTATGTTCGTAAATTCGGTGTCCGAATTTATAGATAAATTCCAGACACCATTTGTCCGAAATTAGAGGCACAAAATTAATTATTTCATGAAATAATTAATGGTGTCCGAATTCTTGGAGTGTCCGAATATATGGACAAATTACGGTATTTAACTTTTATACACCCATGAAGTTTCATGATCCTAGCTATAATACTTTTAGAGATATACTCCGGACAAGATTCAAGTATGAAAAACAACAAAGGGCAATAACTCAAAAAATAGGCCAGGTAGAGTTATGGTTCTTGTGCACTGCACTCCCCCTTGGTGAAATCTATACACCCATGAAATTTCATGATCCTAGCTATAATACTTTTAGAGATATACTCCGGACAAGATTCAAGTATGAAAAACAACAAAGGGCAATAACTCAAAAAATAGGCCAGGTAGAGTTATGGTTATTGCGCACTGTACTCCATCTTGATGAGAAGAATATAACTGCCAAGTTTAAAGTCAATCAGACTTCCTGATTCTAGCTATTATACTTTTAGAGATATACTCCAGCCATGATTCAAGTATAAAAAACAACAAAGGGCAATAACTCAAAAAATAGGCTAGGTAGAGTTATAGTTCTTGTGTACTTTACTCCCCCTTGGTTAGATCTATACACCCAAGAAGTTTCATGATCCTAGCTATAATACTTTCAGAGATATACTCCGGACAAGATTCAAGTAAGAAAAAACAACAAAGGGCAATAACTCAAAAAATAGGCTAGGTAGAGTTATGGTTCTTGTACACTGCACTTCTAATTGTTGAGCTCTATCCATCCATGAAATTTCATGATTATAGCTATTATACTTTTAGAAATATACTCCGGACAAGATTCAAGTATGAAAAACAACAAAGGGCAATAACTCAAAAAATAGGCCAGGTAGAAGTATGGTTCTTGTGCACTGCACTCCCCCTTGGTGAGATCTAAACACCCATGAAGTTTCATGATCCTAGCTATAATACTTTTAGAGATATACTCCGGACAAGATTCAAGTATGAAAAACAACAAAGGGCAATAACTCAAAAAATAGGCCAGGTAGAAGTATGGTTCTTGTGCACTGCACTCCCCCTTGGTGAGATCTATACACCAATGAAGTTTCATGATCCTAGCTATAATACTTTTAGAGATATACTCCGGACAAGATTCAAGTATGAAAAACAACAAAGGGCAATAACTCAAAAAATAGGCCAGGTAGAGTTATGGTTATTGCGCACTGCACTCCGTATTGATGAGAAGAATATAACTGCCAAGTTTTAAGTCAATCGGACTTACGGTGACAGAGTTATGCTCCGGACAAAGAAGTGGACACCGCTCGGACGCCCGGACGACCGGACATCACGGGTGATCCCATAATACGTCCCGTCTTTGACGGGCGTATAAAAAGCAACTTATTGATTAGCAAACTGAATGTTGTAACTATCACTTGAAAAAGCTGTAATTACAGCATGAAAGTTTCCAAACTTACAACATTGCTTGACAAGAATGTTGGAGGTATTTTTTTCTTTACTTTTGGCCTAAATAAATAATTTGATTGGTCTAGGGCTTTTTGATTGACAGTGGAGATCCATTAACCCATTAACACACAATCAAATTTTAGACTGGTCCAAATTGAAAGAGGATGCAGATGACAATTTCAAGTAGGTATAATTTAGAAAAACTTCTCCTTTAGAAAAGATTGTGGACAGTGAAGAAATTGCTTGTTATAAGCAATTTCTTCATTGTCCACAATATTTTCCAAAGCGTCATTTGTGCGAATTGTGTGGAAATTGATTGATTAATTGATTATTGTTGATACTATTAATAATCGTTTGTGTTATATCTAAAATAAGGTATCATAGTGAATGTATTTGTACATACTTTGATGGTATAATGACTGTAATAGGTACTCTGAACACAGGGCCTTTTTCAACACATGTAACATCATAAGCACACACCTGTCCAAAAGAAAATATTCATGAACTTATTCCACATATGGCAGTGTGCAAGTAACATTAAGAATAAACTGTATTAGAAAAGGACTAAATAGTAAACATTGATATTCAGACAAGTTTGAACATCAAATCTTCTCTACAATGGTCATAATGTGTAGATAAGTAATAAATGGAATATCAAGATATAATGATGAACCATATCGTTACATTTGCTTCTTACTTAGGATTTTTTCCCCTTTGGTCTCATGAAATATCATAATTTTCCTCCTCAGCTCAAAGCAAGTACAAATAGGCAGATCAAAATTTTAGTTCAACATTCCCTATGTCTCAGATATGGATTTTAACCCGTTACAAGAAGACAAAAAATTTAGACTGGTTTAGAAAGAAATCATAAACAACATTTGAAATTGCATTTGAATTTTAAATAAGTTCAAAATATAAGAAGAAATTACTTTCATCTTTTTCACAATCCTTTCTTTTACTACATATCATAAGAATCAAATACAGAATTCTTTAGTTATGCTTTAAAACTTTTCATAGACCGGCTATTGGGGAAGGCTTATCATGTTCCACATAGCATTTCATAGAAAATAACATTTCCACAAAATCCTTTCTTTTAACAACCCTTAACCATTTCCTATTTTTGGAAATTTTAGACCAATCCAAATTGAAAAAGGTTGCAGACGACAATGAAAACTGGATGCCATTTGAAATGAAACCATCCTATGTGGTAGAAAATATTGTGGAAAAAGAAGAAAGTGCTTGTTACAAGCGATTTCTTCTTTTTCCACAAAGTTTTCTTGAGAACAAAATCACAGAAACGTAAAATTCTGTATTTGAACGGGAAATGGTTAAGCAAAACATGGGGGAAAACAATGTGGAAAAAGAAGCAATTTTTCCATTTTCCATAATTCCATAAGACAGAAATTATAAAAAAAAAAGATTAAATAAGAAATGTTGTATTTCTTTCAGTTTAACTCAAATCCACAGTTCTAGATGAGAGGGACACTGTACATAACTAGCATACTATATAACAAAGTACTGACAATAGCCCTCAAACTTCAATGTTGTAATCCTACCTCAGTATAATGTACTCCTTCTCTCAGTCCCCTAGGGTCCACTTTAACAGAGAATGACCTTGATGTATTCATAAGTTCTAGATGAGAAGGACATTGTACATAACTAGCATCACAGATGAGGGAGAGCTGCATACTGAAGGATATGAGGGATTTCTTCTCTGTAAATATATACAACAGTAAACTATGCTCTTATAGGTATCTCTTTAACCCATTTCAACACATTCTGACTTTTAATGCCCTCAAGAAATTAGGAAAAAAAATGATGAAACAGGAGACAAATTTGTCACAAAACCAGGTTTTCAATGGCTTCTACAAAATCCATCAAGACTAGTAACAGTAGTAGCATATACAAGACTTTTGACATTTAGTCTCCCTTTTGCATGACACAGAATTGAACCATACAATGCTGATAACATGGGCTAGGTAGCATGAAGACAAACATTTGGTGCAAATTTAATTCAGAATGTGATTGCATGCATTTACCTATTCCCTAACAATCCTGCTTTTGGACATCCCTCAAGAAAAAGCTTTAGAAGATATTTTGGAGAATGAAGATATTGCTTGTGACAAGCAATTTCTTCATTATCCACAATGTTTTCTATCCTAGAGGACAAAGATTTTTGAATATTCTGAACCAAAAATTGTAGTCTGAAACATCTTTGAAATTGGACCAGTCTAAAATTTTGTTGTCAAGATATTTTCGTAACAACAGTTTCCTTTAGTGTTAGGGATGATATTTTAAACCATTGCCTGAGACAGAATATATAAGAATAATTGTTTGTTTGTTTCAGAGTAAAATTGACTGAATGAAAGATAGTACGAATGAACAAAAGCAGAGCTAATTCCACCAAAATTGGTGAGTTTATCATTTTTATAATTCAACTGGTTTTCTGGTGATATTATCAAGTGTCAATCCAGCAAGAAATCTAAAGAATCTACTGGAAAGTATTAGAGAATATCCTGTACGCTTCGGAGCAAAATCCTTTACAGTTACAATATTTACCATGAAATAACCATCTAAAATGTAACAATGCTGGATTCAAATGCATCTTTAATTGCTGCGATTAAAGTAAATACTGCAACAGCTTTAGAGTTTCTCTTACACAGTAAAGATGCAGTCAACCCTTTTACAACTTTTGAGAGAATATTGATATATAACCTATTACCAGACAGCAGGGATTGTGTGGGAATGGGTTAAATCATTCCCACACAACCATGCTTTATGTCCCTCATAAAAAGGGATTTGGTAAAAAAATGTGGAAAATGAAGAAATTACTTCTTCATTAACCACATTGTTTCTACTCCAAAAGACAAAGTTTTTTTTTTAAATTTTCACAGACTTTTTATAGAATACTTAGCATTGAGGGAACATCAATAACACAGTCACAATTAATGCCTCCAACTAGCCACAACACGAAATTTTGTATAAAGCCCCCTGTTTCTGTGATACAGCCTAACCCCCCCCTTAATATAAGCAAGGTCAGAGGTGCGTTCTTTTCGTCAAGATTCTTAAGATTCTTATTTAGATTTTTAAGATAAAGCGTTCTTTAGATTTAGATTTTTAAGCGGCTAAATAAGAATCTTAAGAATTCTTAATGAGGAATTCAAGCATACTCTGCATTGGCTTTAACGAGTAGCCTTGACGAAGTCGAATCTTTTCACTTAAAATAACATAAATCGTTCTTGAAAACACCTAAAAATTCTTATTTAGCGGGATTTTTCATCTCGACGAAAAGAACGCACCACAGGTGATAAGGCATTTTTGGTGAAAATCTCATTCAAATTTGTCCATAAATGTAAAGGTAGATGTATTAACAAGATGTGGACAGACAGATAGATAAGATGATACCAACACAACTGCACCTTTGGCTGCATATAAAAAAAATGTTTTCCTTACCAGAACATCTCTGGGTCATGAAAATCAGTAACTGTATAGTTAAACCCATTCCCACACAATGACGCGTTTAAATGCCCCTCAAGATAAACAAATGGGAAAACATTGTGTAAAATGAAGAAGTTGCTTGTAACAAGCAATTTCTTCATTTTACACAATATTTTCTGCCTGGAGAGTTGAAAAGAATTAATATTTCATAAACTTTAAATTGTCGTCTGCAATTCCATTCAATTTGGACCAGTCTAAATTTTGCCATCTGATAATGGGTTAAACAACTTACCTATATTATTTTCAAAGTGTTTCAGATCAATAGTGACTGCCACCTCTGCAGGCTTCAGCAGTTTCCTAGGTTCTCGTAGGTAAATACCTCGCAATCCACCCTGACAGTTCACAATAAATTCTGTATTTACTTCCTGAGAGTTTGAGTGGCCGAGTAAAAACTCATAGGTCTTCTCTACCTGTTAAGAAAGTGAAAGAAATTTTATAATCAAGAGTGTCAAGTAACATCAGGTCATTATTAGATGTTATTATTTCATGAAATAGTGCCTGAAAAAGATGATTATTCTGTAGATAAAACATGGATGGATGTTCAGTGCATTACCATAAACCCATTCCCACTCACTCCCTTCTATTTACGCCCCACAAGAAAAAAGCTCTGGAAAATATTGTGGAAAATGAAGAAATTGCTTATTACAAGCAATTTCTTCATTGTCCACAATGTTTTCTGGAAATTATTTTGGAAAATAAAGAAATTGCTTATAACAACCAATTTCTTCATTGTCCACAAACTTTTCTACCCTAAAAGACAAAGGATTTTGAATTCCATCAACTTTAAATTGTCTTCTGCAACTTCTTTAAATTTCGACCGGTCTAAAATTTTGTCATGGTGGAATGGGTTAAACTTGCCCAAGGAGAACTTGTGTCAAGCCTTCAAACATTTGACCATAACCAATTAAGAGATAACAAAATTTTAGACTGGTTCAAATTCAAGGCAGTTGCAGGTGAGAATTTTTAAGTCATGAAATATTAAAAATCTTTGTTGCCTTCAGTAGGAAACATAGTGGGAAATTTGAAAATTGCTTAATACAAGCATATTCCTTCCTTTTGGAAATGATTTCTAAAGATTAATGTGTGAGGGTCATTTCTCCACCAGCCTAAATATCATGGTTTAGAGAATAAAGTTTTAAGGAATTCAATATATCTATGCCATATGAAGCTACTCACTAAAATCCCTGAAGTAGTTTCTGAGTAGAATTTCCAACTGTCAAACTTTTCATGATTTTGCAATAGTCAAGTCATGCAAATTTATTCATAGAGTATATATAACACATTATGCATGGAAATAGATAACATATGTGTATGATGTTCACAGTTATTTTAATTGTTTGTTTGAATGGGATTTAACGCCACTTTTTAAACAGTATTTAAATCATATTGTGGTGGCTGAAGCACCTAACCATCGTTTCCTGTTATTTCTAACACCTTTACTACCATCCTTTCCAAGCCTCCAGCTGCTAATCTCATCTAAGTTAACTATTTTCCAACCATAGGTTGGAGACAAATATCGGAAGGGATATTTGCCGTCACCAGGGATCAAACCCTGGATCTCATGATTGAGAGTCCGACTCGCTACCAACTGCGCAATGGCTGCGGTCTCACAGTCATTTACAAACCATTTAGGATGCAAGTTTTACATAGCCATGAAAGCATTTGACAGGGTATTTAATTCGAAGTTTCTAAACAAATCAAACTTTTAAAAAGAAATATGATAAAGGATCATTCTTATACAATTTGGTTAAATTTTATCAAGCACTTTTTTAAAAGAAGATTTGCAATTTTTCACTATATACCATAAATAGAAATAGCCCTACCCATTCAAGCCATATTTTTTATTGGATCACAATTTCTTGATGAAATCGGATAAATCTAATGAATGTTTCAAGTAGTTTCTGATTCGAAGTTTCATAAAGTAAAGGTTAATGGACACACACACTGACACACAATGGACACAGCACCATGACAAAAACCACAGTAGCTAGTGGAAAGTGAAGCTTTAGGTAGTGATTATTTATAATCATGGTCCAAGTGTTATAATTTATGTCAGATTACTCAGAAAAATCTGAGTAAAACCAACAGACCCACCTGTATGAGACCATATCCCATGGTGAAAATCTCAACACCTTCTACAGGTTTAGCTGCATTTTGTAGAGCTCTCTTTACACTGAATGGTGAATAGGGAGTTCCATTAGCCTTCATCCCTGATAGTATTAATGCTGAAATATAGTTTGAAAGATTATTTAACCCTTTCCTGTTTTTGGAAATTTTAGACTAGACCAAATTGAAAGAGGTTGCAGATGACAATGAAAACTTGATGCCATTTGAAGTTAAACCATCCTATGTAGTAAAAAATATTGTGGAAAAAGGAGAAATTGCTTGTTACAAGCACTTTCTTCTTTTTCCACAATGTTTTCTCAAGTATTAAAACACAGGAACGTAAAATCCCATATTTGAATGGGAAAAGGTTAAGAGTTGAAGAGAATATTTTTTGTTTTCATGGAGGTATGAACAGAAAAAACCTAATCACACTGCATGAATACGCGATTAGGTTTTTCTGTTCATACCTCCATGAAAACAAAAATTATTCTCTTCATTTCTTATGATTTAATAGCATCGAGCGAAAAAACAAAAGCTTTACCTTTTTGTATCAGACTATTTTGTGCGGAAGCATACAAAATATATGTGTGCTCAAAATTTTGTTCATGGACCAATCAGAACGCCGGTTTTTGATAGACGAAACAGAAAATTAAATTATTCTCAGGTGATATGCAGGCATACATTTTTCAAATTTTCTAAAAGCGTTGCAAAAAAACTTCTCAAATAAGGTGTAGTTTGTCTGTGGGTGTTGTTAAGTAAAGTAAGGCATCCCCAGTGAACTTTCATTTACCTTTTCCTAACAATTACGTTTTTGACACTATTAGGTATACATTGTGTTAAATAAACGTAAAAACCTCGGATTAAACATTTTTTGTGGGCAAGCTCATTGAGCCCAAAGTAACAAGTCTGTTGTTAGAGTTAGAATGCAGTGTTACCCAAGATTTTTAGGGTTAGAGTTCTCGTTTTTGGACAGTCAGCGCTATTGTGGCAACTACAGTTCACATAAATTAGGGGACAAGACAGCATGCAATATATTTGAGTGAAAAACTGGTGATGATTTTGACTTATAAACAAATTCTCCTTTCCCAAAAATGTTTTCTACCCTTTAGTACTTTTTTTTTCAATTTAAGAGTATTTTGATTATTGTCTCCTTCTTTGAATTTAGACCTGTTAAAACTTTTGTCATCTGATGACGGAATAAATTATAAGTCTCCAGATGGTCCTTTTTTGTTTGAAAAGCAACATTTAGACGTTGCCATTTAATCACAAGATAGATCCAGATAGATTTTTTTCTGTACATTCAGCATTCTAGAAAAATGTTTATTAAATTCCCACACAACCCCCCTACCAAGAAAAGCATTTGGATATCATTGAGAAAAAAGAAGAAATTGCTTCTTGCAAGCAATTTCTTCATTTCCCACAATGTTCTCTATCCAGAAAGACAAGGTTTTTAAATTTAATCAACTTAAAATTGTTGTTTTTGAATAGAGACCAGTCTAAAATCCAATGGATTAACAAAAATCTACTCACATATACAGCCACAAGCATTTGGTGAGCTCATACTGGTCCCATTCATCAACTGGCTCCCTTTTAGGGTCCAATTTGGAACAGAGGCAATGGCACCTCCTGGTGCGCTAATACACACCCCAAGGGCACCATCCTTGCTAAAAATAAAGAAAAATTGAACTATACTTGGCTGCCATTTGTCATAGTGCCAATTACCCCTATATCAAGCTTTGTTATAGAGGTATAAGTACAAGGAATATGATCCTGCAGGAACTCAAAAAATAATATGTCATACTCTTTTCTAATACTAAAGTTAATTCAGGGGCATTAACTCGATTATTTTTGCACTCAAGTTGGTCTTGCACATCTACAACTCCTTATGAACACCTCTGCCAAATTTCAAGTGATTCAGGCACAAAATGTAGGAGTTGCATTGATAGGTATTCTTAAGTCAAATCAGGGGAAATGACTCAGTATTTCTTCAAAGAAATTTCACAAACTAAAATTATTCATGCCATCATATTTATGACCATCATTTTTAAATCAAAGGCCTGAACAGCCTCAAATGCAGTCGGGACTGTATATTAACAATTTGTATGATAGTTGAAGTCATTGTGTGATTTGTCTGTTAAGTTTTCCTTCTTATTAAATATATCAACCCCCCACCCCACCCGACAGAATCCCAACCATGCTTTCTCGCCAATAACTGACTTGATCAACAGGGTAATTGTCCAATTCGGAAAAAATTTACGAAGGATAGTTTAAGGACCATCACCCTCCGATATTTCGAAAGATAACAACTGTTTTTACGTGATTTTAGCAGAAACCGACGAAATTCAACATGTGGAAAATCATTAAATTCTACCCTTACCTTCCCGGTCTATCCAAATTGAAAAATCCGTAAATTTCTACAGGTCTACAAATCGTGGTTCTCTTTCGGCCAGCGCCAATATTTAAAAGCTAGAATTTTCACCCAAGACATGTTTTATTATTATTGATCTAATTGAATTTAGCTTTACACCGGCGTAAACATTTCCATCCTTAGACAAAAGGGATAAAATCTATGTATCCCGCATAGTGAGGTCTCCCTAGAGACCGACAGTTGTTGAACACCTGGGGTAACTGACACGTTGAGAAAATGTCATGTGAATTGACCTTCGAACCTCTTTCAATGTAATGGTCTTAGTCTAATTTCTTTACCATTCTTAAAAATATGTTAACAATAAATCAACAAAGAACTCTTTTTTACGAATCTATAATTTACATCGAACAGATGCATGTGTCCAAAAAAGTGGATAAAACTTTGTAACTGGTAAATTTCAAAATCGTAAGAATTAAGGTTATAATAATCAAAAAAATCCGAGACTGCAGAAGGTCTAGATTCACTTTCGACTATGTATAAGATCGACGAATCGTTGAACACAGAGGCCTACCATACCCATTTTTTGTTAAATGAAACCTGTAATGATGGTAAGTTTAGGCTGTTGATTAAATGATGTCAGAGATACAAATATACGTTTTTCTATGTCTCTGATGATGTTAAAATTTGACATAACGACAAACCCAGGGATTCCCTCTATCGAGTGGCCTGGATGCAACACTGTTTAAGATAGTATAAATAGAAGTACCTGTAGAGGTTGTGAACTTAATCACTGCGTACATTCAATGATTCTGGTTTTCGTGGTCATTCATTTTCAGATAGTATATGACAAGAAATTATGAATCAATTCACGAGCAAGGAAAAATTTTTTTCAGGTCGTTGTCAGGTTCCTAGAAGCAAAGAGCGAATTCAGGTGATTCCTAGATTACAGTCAGTATCCTGACTGCAATAAAAAAATATGACGAAATTAACTTTAATTCAATCTTCAAAATTTTTGATAAGTCCAAAATTGAAAGAAATCAGCCCATTACCAGACAACAAAATTTTAGACTTGTCCAGATTGAAAAAAGTTGCAGACCACAATTTTAGTAGTTGAAATTTTAAAAATCTTTGTCTTTCTGGGAAGAAAACATAATGGAGAATTGAAGAAACTGCTTTTCCATAAATAATTTCTTCATTTTTTTTAGGGGTGTAAAAAAGCTGGGTTGTGTGGGAATAGGTTATATAGAAAAGATATATATCCTACCGGTAATTGTAAACATCAGTTACACAGACTTTTCTAACATTAATTTTCAGAAGTATCAACAAGAATTAAGGAATAACAGTTTAAGCAAGGTTAAGCAGAAGTTAAAGAAAATATAGGAATCAAAAAGGCTTACGTTGGACCTCTGGAAGACCAGGTATAATGCATAGCAGGTAACTTTTTCCTCAAAGAGTATTCTGCCTCCATCATGGAAGGGGTAACATGAGCTCCTACACCTGTTATAAACAAAATGCTCATATTTGCTTCTGACTAAATAAAAACTATATACTCCCACATAAACAGAAGTTATACTCCAACTTGTGACCAAATATCTAGAAAACTAGACATTGTCGCCAACAACGCTTGTCCATATACAAGTGATATCCGCCAAAGGGCCATAACAAAAAATGGACTTTTTAATTAAAGGGCCATAAATCCGTCAAAAATCAATGGACCATAACAAAAAAAGATATGCACATGTCTGACTTATACCAAGTGTTTCTGTGAAATTTGAGTCCAATCAGTCCAATGGTTACTGAGAAATTGAGCAGACACGATTTTTCACCAATGGGCCATAATTCCATCAAAAATCAATGGACAGTCACCAAAATAGAATATGCACATCTCTACTTGATATTGATTATGTCAGTGAAGTTTGAATCAAATCCGTCAAATGGTTGCCCAGAAATTGAGCAGACATGAAAAAGCTACAGACAGACAGACAGACAGACAGACCGACAAGCTGACTCCTATATACCCCCTAACAAAGTTAAGGGGGATATAAAAATCTTAAATTCAAAAGAAAGTAATTCCTTAGCTTGGGGGAGCTATTAACCAACAAAAGCAACGCATGGCAACGTGTTATTGATTGTATTTAGTTTAATGCCCCTTTCAACATTATTTATGTTATGTCACTGCAGCTAAAGCAACTTACAATTTCTGTTATTTCTAACACATGTATGTACCACCAAAAAACCCTATTCAAGCCACCAGGAAGCAAACAACATTATTTTGTAAAGTATGAGGCAATACATAAAATAAAAGGCAAAGAATAATTTCACCATGAATAAGCTGTAGTTACAACATATGATTCACTAAACTAACAAAAAGGTTAACAAAAATGTAAGAGTTCATAGTACACTTCCAGTCAAAATAAATTATCATTATTACTCTATTATAACATATTTTTTAAATGTTCTAAGCCTTAAAGAATCAACAAGAGTCATTCAGACATACCTATGAGAGCAGAAGTTGTACCACCTGGGGTTCCTACAGTAGATAAGGCAGGTCCATTGTTACCAGCACTAGATACAAATATCACACCATGCTTATTTACAGCTTCACTTAAGATATCACAGACACGCCTGAAATCACAGAAAGGACGAGATGTATTTGGTGCTTAAACATTTCCAACACCATCCTGCCCCAAAGACAAGAGCTTTAGAAAACAGTAGAAAAAGAAAGAAATTTAAAAAAAAAATTACGAGAATTTTCTACATCATCAACAATGCTTTCTACCCCAAATGACCAAGATTTTTAAGATTTCATCAACTAGAAAATTGTCATCTTCAACATCTTTGAATTTTGGCCATGCTAATATTTTGTCCTTCCGCAATGGGTTAAAGGCAGGTATCTAATCTTAAATACGAATAAAATCCAAATGCCCTCAAATACGCCCAACAAGTAATTTACCCTCAAATATGAGCCAGATATCATCTTTATATTATTTTCATAAGTTAAAAGTGGCTTTTTGTTGTTATTTAGCAAAGGTTCAGTGGAATCAGAAGTTATTTCTAGAATTCACTGCGTTCAATTATTGACAATGCATGACCTCATTTGCATATGACCCAAACTCAACAGAAGAAAACAAATAGACAATTGAAACAACATACTTCCTAAATGACGACATATTAAGTTGTTAGCGCAAAACTAAAGTAAGTGTCCATATTTAGGTAAACTCTTACAACAGTTAGGAAATGATATTTACAGAATCGAAAAATTGGCTAGGGAATGTAACTCCTGATACATCACGATGTTGAACTGAGGTGATCACAAAAGGTGATCACAATAGCTCACCTGTGCACTTCGTGCTCAGGTGAGCTAAAAACATCTATACCTCCCTTCAATCCATTAGCATCTATACCTCCCTTTAACCCATTCCCACACCATGATGCTTTTAAACCCCCCTCAATATCAAACCTTTTGAAAAACATTGTGAAGAATGAAGAAATTGCTTGTTACAAGCAATTTCTTCATTATCCACATTGGGTTTTTCCCCCAAAACACAAAGATTTTGAAGATTTCATCAACTTAAAATTGCTCTCTGCAACTTCTATGAATTTGGACTGGTCTAAAATTTTATATTGTGGGTAAAGCTTAATCCATTAGTTTAACTTTAAAAACTGTGATAATTATAGTATTACAGTAGTATAAAACCAGATATTTTGCATTTTATTCTTCAAAGGTTCATAAGAGATCTGTGTAAGGTATCAATCCTTGACCCCTGTCACAATGAACCCAAAATATTCTTGTTTGACATGAGGCATAGACAAAGGTCAGACTGCACATTAAATTATTCGAAAACAATTCCACTTTTTAACGGCCCTTAAGAAAAGAGAGTTATGAAAACATTGTGGAAAATGAAGAAAGTGCTTGTAACATGTACTTTTTCATTTGCTACATTGTTGTCTACTCCAAAAGACAATCAAAGCCCTGAAGGGCCTGAGAGTTGCGACAACAGACAGACTGTCTGGAATTCATTACTAAACATAAACTGAAGTCTGTTGGCCCTTGACTGATCAAATGAGATTGATCCACATAAAAGTAAAATCTATGTATTTTTGTTTATTCAATTCTGTGTTAGTGAGTTCTATTTTTAAAGCCTAGTGTGATTGGATCTTGCATTTAGGTAATATTTTCTTACAAATGACTTCATATCACACAGGTTACTTATAAGAATCATTGATTAAATTATCTGAGGTGAATTGTGTTTTGAAATATGAACGTTTTCCCAATATTTATAGACATCAGAGAATATTTCTTCTCAGTGTTGCACAATAAGCTCTGGAAAGCAGTTTTTAAATCACCATAGCAAATTCAGAAGACAGAGTTAATTGGGTAGAAAGTAACTTCTAGTTGTATAACTCTTGTTTCTGTTTCTCATCAGAGGTACTTTCAGTGCTTTGATTATACAAATTATTGAACTTCAAATCCCAGCTGAAATTTTAAATGAATACTAAAATAAATAAACCTCAATCCATATAATAAAAAGTTTGTACATATCATCTAGGAAAAAAATAAATAGGGTTTAGGTCAAACATTTTTGAGTACGCATGATGTAATGAAAATAATCTTTTCTCTGCTTCATATGGGCATGTAACTAAGAGATCTTCAGGTATCTTTAGAAAATATATGCCTTAATTCGCCTGGGCTTCAAAGTTGAAAATATTTCAAACGTATATTTCCTTATATCGCATTCAACACGAGGAGGTTCGGTGCGAGAATGACAGAAAATCGGTTCGAAAAATTATTTTACTAAATTGGGGGAAGCCTGGGCCAGGGCGGTACAAACACAATTTTTGTACAAGACAAATCATATTTGACATGCAATCAAACTATAACCTTTAACAGGAAGCGCAGAAATTGCGGTAGACGTCTTGAGAAAACCATGACCTAATTCGGCGTTTCCATCCATCTGGTAGGTAAGTCAAATCAGCCTATCGAAGATATGGCATTAATCTCGGATATAACCATCGTCTCGAGGGTGAATGCCTTTACTCGTCACTAAATAATCTTTATCGATTGTCACGAAATCAAACAACAACTCGGATTTAAATAAGGAATCAACATTCTCGTTTAGTATCAGGGCGGGATATAAACAAGTGTGTGCGCATGCGTCGTACACCAAATAGTGTTGATAATAATGAGCATTCAGTAGGTTAAGTTTGCCCCAGTATATTTGAAATCACAAATAACGTCACAAAATCAATATTTAATACATTGATGTTAGTATAAATGACAATTTATAGCATTTTATCCTTAAAAATACCAAAATAAGTTAATATCGTCTATGCAATTCCCTATGGACCCATTTAATATATACGGAGCCGTGTGGCCCATATCACTTATACAGCGTGTTTCAAGTATCTTATGTATTTATGCTCAATTTCGTTGATAATTTGTTTCATCGGAGGTAACCGATATGAGATTTGTATTGGATTTGCAGATATATTTCTAAGAAATATAAAGTGACGTGAAGATACACGCTGTCCTTCGAATTTATGGTCTTTTAATCAAAACTGACGATCTAATTATTTGTACGTATCGAGGTTATTTACGCGTTGAATGTAATTCACTTGTAAAATCAAAAGTTTCGAAAAAAAATAGGATAATTTTCTAAAGAAACCTTTAAAAATGATGCCATCTTTTAAAAGAGTGTCCAAAAATTTATAATTTGGACTGGTAACACAGAATGAGCCTATTTAAGAAACGACAATGTCAGGGAGGTTATTTGTCCCGGGCCATCGGAGGAATACATGAGATAGTTAAATTGTGCGACGACAATGAGTAGCTTCAAACCTTCGGTTTTCCGCAACTCAAAAATTTATTCATAAGATTTCATTAACTTTAAATTGTCACACTTTTTTTTAATGTTTCAAATCCTTTTTAAGATTTCTCAGTGGATTAACACTTGATAATTTCACAAACAAGTGAAATAATCACGTTGATAAACTAAATGATAAATTATGCCCTGCTTTCATTAATTTCAAACTACTGAGCATCATCTCAATATATCTATGTCATCATCATTCAAACATGGGAATGACACATTCCAGGAGACTTTGTCAGAAGAAATCCTTGTTTTATCTATATTTTTGACAATGAAGCAGATAGTTTTTTTCTTGTGGCAAGATTGATAAATCTTAGAAAAGAAAGACTATGATTTCACTTTAGGTTCTGCTACTCATAAAAATGTCATTTTCACTTTAAGTTCTGCCTCTCATAAAAACGTCGTTCTTGTTCTTTTAATGAAAGATCTAAAATAAACAATTATCCTCTATATAATTGAAAACCACTAGCTGTACTCAGTTGGATTATTTTTTTCTATATCCAATTAAGATAATTCCATATTTGGTCCTTTATGGTTTCTGGTAATTACTTACCCTGAGTTTGACCAATGAGATGCCTCTCCATAACTATAATTGACTAGATCACATTTATATTCTATCACCTTTATCATCTGTAAAAAGGAAATTATTATCATTTCAGCAGAAAACAACATTCTAGGCCATTCTTAATCCATTACCAGCTGACAAAATTTTAGACAAGTCTAATTCAAACAAGAAGTGTTTGTGAAACACCATGCCCCTGAAACAGGAATTCTTTAGAAACGGGTGATTTTTATTGGGTTTTTTTCTTTGTTTTAAGGAAAAGGGTTAAAATTTTGACCTTGATGAAATGACCTTCCCCAGTTGCGCCTTGTTGAGACCTATCTACATACCAAATATTAGCATTGTAATTTAATCAGGGTTGAAGTTACTGTAAATCGGGTTTTATTAGTGAGGGTTTTATTTTCGCTAATATTCGCGAGTCAACGTGCTCGCGAATTCAAGAATCTCGCTTAAATTGGATCATTTTGTAAAGAAAAATACGGAAATGTCCGAAGTAAGCTGCGGACCAACGAAGATAAAATAATTCACCCATTTCGGGGTCATCCCACTTTATTTCATTCATACGAGGATTATCGCCTTCTCGTGGTAAAAATGGGATAAAGCTGTTTTGAGAAAAGGGCCAATCTTTAGCTGGTGGCAAAATTTTATAACCTGCCAAGTTAGTCCACTTAGTCTATTGAACACGTATATAAACATAACAAAGGAAGCAGACAAAGTGATAAAATTCTAGGCGACAACAATTAGACAGCAAAGAGCTAAAAAGTTGTAACTGACTCTTTATTTCATAGACTCTTAGAACCTATTTAGAAATTTAAAGCAGACGATTGCAAAATAAATCAATTAAAATCAAACAATTGTACCTGTTTTGTTACGGGATATAATTATTTCATCTTATGACAGTTTGGTTAATATAGTATCGTATTGATAGTTTGATGGGTTAGTGCTTACGACCCAAAACATCTTTCTGACAGCGGCATTTTAGCTCTTTTCACTTCTTTAATTCTTAAACGCATACTTATTATCTTCCAGCGATATATTAGGAGAGAAATTGCCATACTATGAGAATAGAGAATAGGTAAGAAGTTTTTAAATTGATTATCAGTAATCATTCTATTCAAAGGTCAGTGTCGATTTCGGTCTGAAATCGTATATTGATTTTTTTCATTGCCGGTGTATTTCCGGGTATACTTACGGAAATTACCGAAGTACCAAACGGCCGCTCGCGAATTCATGGACTCGCTAATAAGTATCCGGGTCTTTCTCACGCCAAAATAAGTCGACGCAAAAATTACCCGATTTACAGTACAGGAAAATGTTTAGTTGGCAGGTTAAGTTTTGCAGATAGACAGACAGACAGACGGACACCGGTAAAACATTATGATCCCGATCTTATCAATGCGGGGGCATAAAAAGTTTCTGAAATCAATCATTTTATTAATGAACTTTTGATAGGTTTGTCTTTTTGGGTAGAAAACAGAGTTAAAAATGAAGAAATTGCTTGTAACAAGTAATTTCTTCATTTTCAACTCTGTTTTCTGAAGTTTTTTCTTGGGGTGAGTGAAAATGTGGTATTACAAGGGAAAGGCTATAAGAGATAGCAGATGAATATTTTGAAATGAAAGGTTTTGGAAAAAAGGACATTACTTGTAACTAGTAATTTCTTCTCTCTTTTTTTCATGTGTACATATAACTAAAATTCATTTGCCAAAACTGATTGATTAGAAAAATGCCTATATGAAATTCAAATTTCTGCACAAAATAGTCTCTTTGTTTAGTATGCCTTTCAACATGTTTTGAGTTATATCACTTATTCTTATTTTCAATTTCACCAGTAATGGCTCAGAATGGAAATGCTTGTTCAATACCATTAAATTCCAATAACTTTGATAACACTCTGAAAGGAAAAGAACACATCATCGTGATCACAGGGAAAACAAGAAATCTGAAAGTCAAAACTCAATGAGTATACCCTGCAAGGCAATGTCCAAAAAATAAACTAATTCCTGAGATAGGAAGTTGATAACAAGCAGATTTAAATTTGGTAATCACAACATAGGACACTGAGTTGAATCTCAATACCAAGTTTACGTGGGTGCTAAAAATAGTTGCAGAGAAAAGTGCGACAAAAATATACCACTATACAAGAATGAATGTCTGAAAATAAACTGAGTTTATTTTCAGACATTCAGCCTATTAAAGTGGTATATTTCCATTTTTCCCAGGAACTATATTAGGCAGAAGATAACTTGATGACCAAAATAGTGACAGCTAGATCTGCTAGTTGAACCTTCATACCAAGTGTCAAATGCATGCTAGTTATGGTTGATCGGAAAATGCCACAAAAAGTTGGTTACAGATGGACAGACAGACAGAGGTTAACCAGTTTACCCTTCCACTTCTTTCAACCATTTCCTTACGACAAATTTTAGACTGGTCCAAATAGAAAGAAGTTGCAGATGACTTTTTTTTGTTTGGTGGAATTTCAAAATTCTCTTATCTTTTAGAGTAGAAAACATTGTAGATAATTGCTTGTTACATGCAATTTCTTCATTTTCCACAATGTTTTTCCAAGCTTTTTCTTGTGGGGCTTTAGAAGCAATCATTCTGTGGGAATTGGTTAAAGTGGGTGTATAATAATTATTTTCATATACACCCAAAACAGAAAAAATATGGATCTTAGATTAGTTTCGACAGTCTTTATATAATTTTGAAATTGTTTCCGAAATTTTTGTTTTATGCAGTATTTAACTATAATTAAGGTCTACTGAGATTTTACTCATTCATATGACTCTTGAGTATAGTAGTTACAACGTTTAGGTCGCTAACCAACTACTCTACTTTTTTGTAATACTCTACTGGCCATAAATTTTGCAAAATAACCCTGTTGAATATCTAAGTGAAACGTCCTGTTGGACAGTATTTTAGGCCTAAACTCATCAAAAGAGCTTAACATCTTATACTTACCGCCCGCACAAGTGCTGCCCCTGTCTCCATAGAACCTAAACGTGAATCTCCAATCTTGATGCCAATGATTTGGGCACCAGGGGCCACTCCATTTCTCTCTGGTTTCTCTGGAAAGTTTCCTGCTGCTATACACGCAACATGGGTACCATGTGAACCTTAAAAGATTTTGTACAGAAATAGAGCAGCTTTACAAATGGTAATAACCAAAGCAGATATACTCAAGCTTCATTTACTTGCAAACAGAAATTCTCTTACTCGACTGAAAATTAGAACAGAAATCAAGGTGCTGACAAATCTTATTCTTAATTCATAGCATTCACCTTGGAAAACTTGTACACCCTAAAGGTCCAATTTCAAACTTGTTCTGCAGTCCAAAAATTCTTCTGTAGCCAAAGGATTCAGATCACTATTTACTTTACCATAGAAAATCTAACAAAGGGCTCTTAATAGATTCAAAATGGGATCAAAGGGCTGACAGTAATAAGTTGGTACCGTATTTTACCTAATAAATGCTCCCTCCCTAATAAACTCTCCCCGAAATTTTGATTGATAGATTGAATGGGGTTTAACAGTATTTCAGTCATATCGCGGCGGCTGGAGCACCTAACAATGGATTCCTGGTATTTCTCACACCAGTACTACCACTACATCCTTTCCTAGCCTCCATCTGCTATCCCACTTAGGTTTACGATTATCAACCCATTGGTGAGAGACAATTGTCGGAAAGAATATTTGCCGCCGCCGGGGATCGAACCCATGACATCCATGATTGAAGATTAGGAGTCTGGCGCACTACCGACTGCGCTATGACGGCGGCTCCGAAATTTTGCACTCTCGTGGTCCTCAGAACAACCCCAAACCAGACATAAACTTACTGTGGTGACGGATTCAAAGATCAAATCTAGATATAGTTTCACCAAAATGTTTTAAAACTATTTTAGAGAATTTAAAACTTATCATCAAACTACAATTAACCATAAGTGTCCATCACTATCAGGAGGCTTACAACTGTCTTCATCTGACTTGGAAGTTTTGAACTGGAACCATGTTCAGAAATCTGCCTATTATCGAAAAACTTGGAAGGACATTTTTACTAATGACCACAAAATCAAAAGTACCATTTACAGCATCTCTTTGAACAAAGGATAATAAATCAGTAAATAGACTAAAAGACATGGTATTTGTACTTATAGACTGACAGAATCGTGTAAAATGGGTACGAAATAAACATCTCTCCCTTGGTGTTTTGTACTTTGCCCTGGCTGCATTTTGTTTTTGCAGTTTGGTTGATTTTCACACATTCAACTTGATAATCTGTTTATGACAACTTGCTATCAAAGTTTGCACCATATATCAAAATATCATTTTCAGTGAAAAATACCCATAATTTTGATTTTATTATAACATAGTTTGGCGGGGTAATTGAATTTTGATAAGAGGTTTTGTTTGCTTATTCTTCACCAAACTACTTCAAGGGATATTTCAGAGGAGAACTTTATTCAGTGTCATCAAAACCTATGGAAACAAATAACTTTAATCAACTCTGAACAACCGACCCTATCAAAATAAACAATAAAGACACATTACACTTGTAATCACTCTACTTTTTGTATAGAGATATACTTGGACGAACAAAGTAGATTCATCATTGTTGTCTGTGAGATACTGTATGATAGTTGAAGTTTGAGGATTTCTTTCACTTGTACAGGTGCAAAGCAGATATAGCAACATGCTTATATTTTACAAATATATTTTGTCAATTAACCCGTTCCCACACAATGACGCTTTTTTCATACCCCCCCAAGATCTAGAGGCCCTTGAGTGCCTGTATCACCCCACAGGCATGACTGTACTGATTAAGCAAATTTTTCCATTAATTTGAATTAAACTGTACATAATGAAAATAAATCTAAATCATTGAATTTTTTGAAATAGTTCTAGAGAACCATTTCAAACCTTTCATTGTTTTTACAAAAGTCAAGTCAAGTTATGTAATTCATTATGTAAAATTTTCACTGTATACCAAATATGGACAAAACCCACCACCATAATAGCCATGTTTTTCAACCAATCAAATTACACTGCAGCTCCACTATAACGCTTTTGGTGGGGTCCAAGAAATGAAACAGCAGAAGAAGTTGAGTTATTATGCTATAACGCTGTTCCCCCCCCCCCCCCCCCCCCCGTTGTAACTGAAATTTTCAACCGTCGGAATCGGAACAAAACACCCGATAATTCGTGATAAAATTCCTGTAACAAGTATAATTCTATACAAGTTACTAGTCGGGAAATGAAAAACAAGAGGGCCAGAATGGCCCTAAAATCGCTCACCTGACTAATGTAAGATGATTCAAAATTGAAATTGGCCCAATGGTTACTGAGAAGATGTTTAAAGATTTCAAAGTAAAAACTGCCCTACCCTTCCAAGCCCTTATTTGGTCATCAATCAAAATTCTAGAACAACTTTTGAAAAGGGTCACTCAAGGAACATTCATACCAAATTTGGTTGAAATTGGCCCAATAGTTACTGAGGAGAAGATGTTTAAAGATTTCAAAGTCAAAAAAGTGCCTGACCCTGCCACGCCCATATTTGGGCATAAATCAAAATTCCAGGAACAACTTTTGAAAAGGGTCACCAAAGGAACATTCATGCAAAGTTTGGTTGAAATTGACCCAATGGTTACTGAGGATAAGATGTTTAAAGATTTCAAAGTTGAAAAACTGCCACGCCCATATTTGGGCATAAATCAAAATTCTGCGAACAACTTTTGAAAAGGGTCACCCAAGGAACATTCATACCAAATTTGGTTGAAATTGGCCCAATGGTTACTGAGGAGAAGATGTTTAAAGATTTCTAAGTTAAAAACTGCCACGCCCATATTTGGGGGTCAATCAAAAATCCGCGAACAACTTTTGAAAAGGGTGACCCAAGGAACACTCATATCAAATTTGGTTGAAATTGGCCCAATGGTTACTGAGGAGAAGATGTTTAAAGATTTCAAAGTTGAAAAACTGCCACGCCCATATTATGGCATAAATCAAAATTCTGCGAACAACTTTTGAAAAGGGTCACCCAAGGAACATTCATACCAAATTTGGTTGAAATTGGCCCAATGGTTACTGAGGAGAAGATGTTTAAAGATTTCAAAGTAAAAAACTGCCACGCCCATATTTGGGCGTGAAACGAAATTCTGCCAAACAACTTTTGAAAAGGGTCATCCAAGGAACATTCATACCAAGTTTGGTTTAAATTGGCCCAATGGTTCCTGAGGTGTAGATGTTTAAAGATTTCAAAGTCAAAAACTGCCACACCCTGCCATGCCCATATTTGGGCATAAATCAAAATTCTGCGAACAACTTTTAAAAAGGGTCATCCAAGGAACATTCATGCCAAGTTTGGATGAAATTGGCCCAATGGTTACTGAGGAGAAGATGTTTAAAGATTTCCAAGTCAAAAACTGTCACGCCCTGCCACGCCCATATTTGGGCATAAATCAAAATTCTGCGAACAACTTTTAAAAAGGGTCATCCAAGGAACATTCATGCCTAGTTTGGATGAAATTGGTCCAATGGTTACTGAGGAGAAGATGTTTAAAGATTTCAAAGTCAAAAACTGCCACGCCCTGCCACGCCCATATTTGGGCGTAAATCAAAATTCCACGAACAACTTTTGAAAAGGGTCACCAAAGGAACATTCATGCCAAATTTGGTTGAAATTGGCCCAATGGTTACTGAGGAGAAGATGTTTAAAGATTCCTAAGTCAAAAACTGCCACGCCCTGCCACGCCCATATTTGGGCATAAATCAAAATTCCGCGAACAACTTTTGAAAAGGGTGACCCAAGGAACATTCATATCAAATTTGGTTGAAATTGGCCCAATGGTTACTGAGGAGAAGATGTTTAAAGATTTCTAAGTTAAAAACTGCCACGCCCATATTTGGGGGTCAATCAAAAATCCGCGAACAACTTTTGAGAAGGGTCACCCAAGGAACATTCCTACCAAGTTTGGTTGAATTCGGCCCAGTGGTTACTGAGGAGAAGATGTTTAAAGAATTGTTGACGACTTCCGACGCATGACGCACCACGGACAAAAGGTGATACCAAAAGCTCACCTTGAGCACGTTGTGCTCAGGTGAGCTAACAACAACTCTAGTTACGAGATTTTAGCAGAAACCGACGAAATTCAGCGTGCGGAGAATTAAATTATTCTTACCTTCCCGGTCTATTAAGATTGAATAATCCGTAAATTTCTACAGGTCTACTTTCCCTCTTTCTCCCAATATCAAGAAGCTAGTACTTTTACCCGAGATATGTTTTATTATGATAGTCGTCGGCATTAATCTAATTGAATTTAGTTTTACACGGACGTAAATATTTCCATCCTTAGACAAAAGGGATAAAATCTAAGTATCTCACATATCGACGTCGATCTCCTTGGAGACCGATGAATTTGACGAGTTGTTGAACACCTGGGGTTACTGAAGCGTTGAGAAAATGGACTTGGTCTAATTTCTTTACCATTGTTAAAACTACGGTAACAATAAATCGACAAAGAACTCTATCTGAACCTAGTCATTTACGAATTGGGAATTTAAACCGACCAGTTGCACGATTGCAAAACTGGATTAAATTTTGAAGCCGCTAACTAAATAAAGGCCATAATAATCGAAAAATATTCGAGACAGTGGAATGTCTGGTTTCATAATGACAAGAGTAAAAAATTCGGTCAGCAAGAATTCTCACGGGTACGCGTCCGGAATGTCAACTCCGGAAACTCTCCAATAATAGCTTAACATCTGGCGGCGGCGCCTTTGATCACCTTTCCTCCCTCAGAATAAAATAAACTAGCCGAAAAACCTTTACTTCAAATTTGTCAACGAGCTTTTTGTCGTGTGTTTGATCATACAGAATGGCATTAAATTTTCGGATTATTGAAAGAAATGCGGAAAAATAAGGGTATTTTATTTTAATCTACTTGTATTATCTATCCCGTTTCCGATGAGAATCTTCCGATATTGTGACATTTACAATTAAAATTCATGTATTTTCTGTATTTAGCAAAAACATCGCAACTACAACTGATTGTTTTGTCTAATTTCACGGTCGCGCATTGCATTAAAATCACGTCCTACCGGGGACTGAAGAAAATTACGAACGCCGAGAGTGTAACTGTGCTATTTACATTGCACCACCTTCAAGGTTTGTAACTGAAGGATACTGAGGTGTGTGCCTATTCTCTATTGATTTAGAAAATATCAATGACCTAAGACAATGATCATCTCAATGTCAAACAGTAAGACCAAACAATCAAACCCATTTTGTAAATTGAAACACTACGCGTGTCATCAATCAAACAAGGCAATTACCTCTGAACTAATGCATTAATGGCCATGACCGTCCACGTAAGGTGTTAAAAACTTACCTAGCTTCGGGTAATTATCGATTTTTATGTGCAACCCTTTTTCTTCGAGCGGGCCGAAGACGGGATGAAAAAGTCGCGGCCAAATCAGCATTAACGTCATATCTCAGCATCTGCAACCCAAAATGCCCCCCTCCCCTACAAAATTTTGGGAGCCAAGCGGATCCCGCGTTATAATGGAGTCAGTGCTGTGCTGGGTAGTGTTATAGAGGAGATGCAGTGTATATGAAGGAATCTGACAAACAGTCTTCTGGTTAGCATTTCCTTGAAATTAGGTTGAAATCCATCAACAGGTTTCTGAGTAATTTACAAAGTTTTCAGTAAATACAATTTATAGAAACAAGAGGACCATGATGGTCCTAAATCGCTCACCTGAGGCATCTCCAAATTACAGTACTTTTTAGTATAAAAAAGACACAACTTATAAAAGATTTATAAGATTTTGGGCTTTGTAAAACAATCCAGTAATGTTTTACAATAATAATAAATGCCTTTGGCTTTATAGTTTAATCCGTAACCAAACTATTCCAGAATTTGTCACCCTCAGGGAATTGATTGATTGATTGAATGGGGTTTAACGCCGCTTGTAACAGTATTTCAGTCATATCGCGGCGGCTGGAGCACCTAACAATGGATTCCTGGTATTTCTCACACCAGTACTACCACTACATCCTTTCCTAGCCTCCAGCTGCTATCCCACTTAGGTTTACGATTATCAACCCATTGGTGAGAGACAATTGTCGGAAAGAATATTTGCCGCCGCCGGGGATTCACCCTCAGGGAAAATAGGTTTGAAAAATACATAGTGAGAAAGGGAGTGACAAGCAATTTATCCATTCCTCACAGTGTTTTCTACCTGTCATTCTTTGTATTTAGATTTCAATCAAACTCTAATTACTGTCTGCAACTTCAATAGGTGTAATTTTAGCAACCTTGGTAGAGAACAATCTGGATGTACTATACATCAAAATATGAATGCATTACATCTTATACATGAGGAGTGGAAGATATTTGAACATGCTCTTATTAAGCGTTTTTCATATCTTAGGATGCCTTGGGAAGGAACATATTTGTCAAAAGGATATAAACATTGTAGATAACATTAATGTTATCCTTTGTTTTTAATGTAAATGCTCTAGAGCCTATATTTAAAAAGAATTCTTTCAATGCAATTTACGCAATTTTCTACCCCAGGAGCAGAGACATTTTTTATCCTAAGAGCATTTTCCTGTTATATAGTACAAAATTATTTAGTCATGCTACATACCAAATATGTATGCCTTTCACCTTATATTTCAGAAGGAGAAGACTTTTGATGTTGCTCTAATTGAGCGTTTTCAAAAAATTTTGACCTCTGGGGCAGTGCCATGTTTTATCCCAGGGCTAACATTTTAGCTAACATGGTAGAGAACCATCTGGTTATGCTATATACAAAATATGAATGCCTTAGACTTTGTAGATTGGGAGGAAAAGACTATTGAACATGGTCTAATGGAGCTTTTTTACAAACTTTGGACACCCAGGGAAGGGGTGTTTATCAACCTACAGGCATAATTTGATCAAAACTGATAGATAACAGCCAGGCTATGCTACACTCAAAATATAAATGCCCTCCTCCTTAAAATGAAGAATTTTTTTTTTTAACTTACTCAAATTTTGCGTTTTTCCCAATTTTTTACCCCTAGTGCAGGGCCGTTTTTGACCTAAGGAAGACAACTTTTAGTGATATAGTACAAAACCATCTAGTTATGCTCCATACCAAATATGAATATCCTAGACCTTATAGTTTAGGAGGAGAAGTCTTTTGAAATTGCTCTAAGTAAGCATTTTTCCAAACTTCGGACCTCTAGGGCGGGGCCATTTTAGAACCCAGATATTAAATATTTAAAAACTTGGTAGAGAACCATATGATTAAGCTCTATATAAAATATAAATGCCTTTGGCCTTGTAGTCTGTGAGAAAAAAGACAACATAGATTTTCTAAAATTTCCCATTTTCATATGCAACGGTTACAAGAGTTTTTCACAGAATTAAATTCTTTTAACAACTTTTGAAGAGCTTCACCCAAGGAACATCCCTGCAAAGTTTCAGCTTGATTGGCCTACTGGTTTAGGAGGAGAAGATTTTTAAAGATTTTTACAGATTTTTACAGATTTACTAAGATTCCCATTTTCACATTCCGCGGCAACCAGAGTTTTTGACGGAATTAAATTCTTTTAACAACTTTTGTAGAACTTCACCCAAGGAACATCTCTGCAAAGTTTCAGCTTGATTGGCCTACTGGTTTAGGAGGAGAAGATTTTTAAAGATTTAAACAGATTTACTAACTATTCCCATTTTCACATGCCGCGGCAGCCAGAGTTTTTGATGGAATTAAATTCTTTTAACAACTTTTGTAGAACTTCACCTAAGGAACATCTCTGCAAAGTTTCAGCTTGATTGGCCTACTGGTTTAGGAGGAGAAGATTTTTAAAGATACTTAAAGAATTACTAAACATTCCCATTTTCACATGCCGCGGCAGCCAGAGTTTTTGACGGAATTAAATTCTTTTAACAACTTTTGTAGAACTTCACCCAAGGAACATCCCTGCAAAGTTTCAGCTTGATTGGCCTTCTGGTTTAGGAGGAGAAGATTTTTAAAGAAATTGTGGACGGACGGACAGACGGACAGACAGACGGACGGACGGCGGACAACGACCGATCACAATAGCTCACCTCGCACTTTGTGCTCAGGTGAGCTAATAAGCCCTGCCCATTAAAGCCATGTTTTTCATCCAATCAAATTTGGTTGATATCCATTCAATTGTTTCTAAGAGAAGAAGATTACAAAGATTTTACCGTATATGGAAATAGGCCCGCCCATTAAAGTCATGTTTTTCATCCGATCAAATTTCTTTGAAGGAATCTGATAAAGATTCACTCAAAGATCATTTCTGTGAAATTTGGTTGAAATCCATCCACTAGGTTCTAAGATTTTCAAAGCTTTTACCATATATGGAAATAAGCCCCGCACAATAAAAGCCATGTTTTTTCATCAGATCAAATTTCTTTGAAGGAATCTGATAAACGCTCACCAAAAGATAAATTCTGTGAAATTTGGTTGAAATCTGTTCAGTACTTTCTGAGGAGAAGACACAACGCCATGATAATAGCTCTCTGGCTTTCAGCCAGTGGAGCTAAAAAAGCTTTGGAAACATTTCTTACTTTTCAATTATGTTTTTTACCCCCCTAGAAATAAAAAGAACAAAATTTTATCATTTAAAATTTGTCTTCTGCATTGTCTATGAATTTGGACCAGTCTATAATTTTGATATCTGGTAATGCGCTAATTGTACATGCAAGAAAGTGAACATATTTTCATACATATTCTATTCCGGATAAAGATTTTCTGATCTACTGGTGATTTGTATGACTGGATCTGATCATCTTCTGATATATCGAACAAATAAGTTGGTCCCAGAAGTATTTGAGTCACTGAAGTTTTACTGTAGTACAGTAAAATTACAGGCACTTTCACACAATACTTACCTGCATTAGTTACTATTTCCAGTGTTTTACCATCATTGTGTATGTTGACTGCATAGTTCATGAGATCTGTAAAATGTACAAGATAGCAAATATATATCTCAGATAACAGAGTACATAATTATTTTTTATCTCAACTTAAACATATTACTTCAATAATTATATACACAGTGAGTTCCATATAATATTTGAAGAAGTTGAAGTTTAAGATAATGGGAGCTTTTGCATGACATTTCCAACAATTTCAACACAGTATAAAAGCCCTCTGGCTTTTCGCCGGTGGAGCTAAAATTGAGTCGAAAATTCAATGATTTATCAGTGGCTTTCTCTAAAATTAAAGTTCATCATACCAAAATGGACCAATACAGGTAAAACCTTCAATAAAAAGGGAGTTTATCATTCTGGTAATTTTACAGGTCAATCATTGAGATTATTAAGGATAATCCCTAGATATACTGAACTCACTAAAAGGCATTAACCCAATACTGCACAACCCCCCTTTTGTATGCTTTGGATATCATTGTGAAAAATGAAGAAATTACGAGCAATTTCTTCATTTCCCACAGTTTTCTTCAAAGAAGGACTATGATTTTTAAAAAAGTTTCATCTAATTGAAATTGTTGTCTACAACATCTTTTGGACCGTCTCAAATTTTATTGTGTGGCAATTGGTTAAAGAAAATACCATCTTTTGAAAGTGTCCCAAACTGTTTCTCTTCTCTATAAGATGCCAATAATGGACAATCTTCTAACTCCCCTTCTTCTGATGTATCCACACAGGCTCTAAAACAAGAAACAACAAGTACAGTTGAACGAATTAGAAATCTCAGTGGCTTTCCAAAAGTATCCCTTTTAAACAGGTGAATGTCTTATCAAGATAAATGTCCTAGATGGAATTATCTGATTCAAATACCATAGTATTGTAAATCATGACAGGTGTGGAATTGACAGATCTCTGCTGTCAATCATAAAGTCAATTGACAAATCAAATCATTCATTTAAACTGGAAGTGAACCCTGAACTTAAACAGATATGTTAAGCACTTTTGTTGATTTGTTGAATGAATTGTCATAACTGCTACATATGTCATTGCCCATTGGTGAGACAAATGAGAGACAAATGATGCATGTGACATTGAATTTTTGTCAAATGTCAGAGAAAATGATGGTCATTCCTGGGTTTGAACTCACAACCCAAAGATTCAGAGCAAAGGGCATTACCAACAGAACAAACCAGTTGTAAAAGTGAATTGATGTATTTGGGACAATGGACGACAAAATTTCACCATGAGAATAATGCACTCCGAAGTGCTAAAAAGTGTTAATCATTATAACAATCATATAAAACTGTTCTATGGACTGGATTTTTTATATGATTTTTGCTAATTTTTGGACCAAAGACTGGTTGCTGCTTGACAGAGCTTTATGGACATTACCTAAATAGTAATTTGCCATGGAGATACCTTAAGCGGTGGGCTAAGCAAGGTAGAGCTATTATGATATAGGTGGCTAATGAAGTAGGTTTGACTAACTCTGTTCAACTTTTACACACATCCCTTCTGCCAAAGTCTTACTTAAACCTTCCTAAATATTTACTTTAACCCTTGTCATGAAGAATAAAATCCTTTTCAGAAAAGCATTAAAAATCAAAGGCCTGAAAGCACTTGCGGTCCCAGATATAAGTCATTAATTCTTTTGAAAATTCATGTTATAAATAACATTGACTTGAATGAGTCAAACAAGTAGTAAGGTCAGCTTGCACATAGACTAAGACCAGACTGTGCAAGCTGATCTTTGTCTTTACCTCTGTCCAAAACAGCAATATTTAGGGTTCAGCAAGACAAGGGTTATAGTAGATCTACTCAATGATAGGACCAACTTGGCAAATTTATTCAAAACAGGAGGAGTGGTCCTCTTGACAAGTACAATGTATGCAAATATTAACCCTTGTCATGCTGTATAAATTACCTTACTGAATTGCTGTCAAATCAAAGGACTGAAAGCACTGATAGAACTTGTTCAAAAATCAATATTTCTTTTGGAAATCAACCTCATAAACAACTCAGGAAGGAAAAGTATGAGCAGGAGGTATAGACTAAGATCAGCCTGCACATAAGTGCAGTCTGATCTTAGTCTACATCTCCTGCCAAAACCGGAATATTACAGGTTCAGCATGACAAGGGTTAACATTAAAGAGCTATCTTAACCTCAGACCTGCCACAACAAGTGCTTGAAATAGCAAATCAAATCATAAAGGGGAAAAACTGTACCCAAATATTTGAAACCCATCATTAACCAGAAATGTCATAAAGCAACAAGCATCACCTTATCAATATAGAATTGCTATCAGAGAAAAAAGTTTCTAAAACAAAACTTCATTCTTGACCTAGACCTTATGTCTGACCTCTGGTAAACAAAAGAAAAGGACAGTTGCTTAAGACAATAGGATCAATTGAATGTAGTTTGATATTGAGAGCTACAGATATAGGGCGTAACTTGTATTTTAGATTCAAAGATTTCACCAATACTGTTGTAAACCCTATGTTGTAGGTACTCATTTGAATCGTCTCACAGAGACAATTCAAATGAGTACCCACAACATAGGGTTTTGTTGAGGAATAAGGATTTTAGAATGCCATTACCCCCTTTATCTAGACCTCTGATTTTATAATAAATTACCGCCATGTATTTCCGTCATGAAACACAACACAATCATAGACAGGCCCACAATCATTGTATTTTTTATCCTGATCTGTGGCAAGGTCTACACATGCTTGTAGGTCTTCCCTTTCTATCTTCTCTTTCTGGAACAAAAAATTAGAGGATACATGTGTGTGTGGCCAATCTTCCATTAATTATGTGACTCAAACAGAGACAAACTTGTCTTTTGATCTACCTTAGATTATACAGTGCTTGCATTTTAAAAAGAAAATACACTAAGGTATAATGACCAATCTACATTCAGTAAATCTGCCAAAAAGGCATGGTTTTGTAACCTGAGGTCCTTTTATTCATCAAGAAAATAAATCTGACATGACCTCAAAAAAGCATCAATCTGTCAATTGTTGAAAATGTTACACATGCTTACTTGTCTGAAGAAAGGCACCAATGAAGGGAAAGAAGTTTCTTCGTCTATTAATAACAAAACCCGATAATTTGGCCTTTTTTGTAAGAATGTGTCATAATGAGAAAGTCTTATAAGTACTGAGGGATCCTCTTAATTCATTTACAGACAACAAAATTTTACACCAGTCAAATATGAAAGAATTATACACAGACAGTTTAAAGTTGATAAACTTTTAAAAGTCTTAGCCTTTCTTGGTAGAAAATATTGAAAATGAAGAAAAATGTAACAAGACATTCATTCAAACTAACAATATTTTTATAAGCTCTCTTGAAGGGATGTAAAAAAACACCTTGTGTGGGAATGGGTTTATAGCAGCTCCATTTTATCATCATTTTTATTGCAATTAACCGGAACTTGCAGTTAAAAAGAGTTCTTGTCCTTTAAATCTAATATATGTGCATCAAACAAGTTTCAATTAGCTCATTCCCAAACAATAACTTCTTTTGATGCCCCCAAGAACAAAAGCTTTGGAAACAAGAGGACCATGATGGTCCTAGATCGCTCACCTGAACTGTCTGCTGTTAAAAAATGCAATTAGAGACAAATAACTATAATAAGTTTCATGAAGATAGAGGCAAAACTGTAACTTCTATATTGTAAACAAAGAAATTGTCATTATGGCCCCTTTTCCTGTGTTATCCTATAGAACCTTCCCATAAATCAAAGCCCTGAAGGGCCTGAGAGTTGCATCAACAGATTTGTTTGTTTGTTTGAATGGGGTTTTACGCCGCTTTTAACAATCTTTCAGTTATATCGCGGCGGCCGGAGCACCTAACAATGGAATCCTGGTATTTCTCACACCAGTACTACCATTACATCCTTTCCTAGCCTCCAGCTGCTATCCCACATAGGTCTACGATTATCGACCCATTGGTTAGAGACAAATAGTCGGAAAGGATGAGTACCCCCGTCGGGGATCGAACCCGGGACCTCTAGATTGACAGTCCGACGCGCTACCAAATGCGCTATGACGACGGCTGCGACAACAGACAGACTGTCTGGAAATCATTACTAAACATAAACTGAAGTCTGTTGGCCCTTGACTGATCAAATGAGATTGATCCACTTAAAAGTAAATTCTGTGTGTGTATTTTTGTTTATTTAATTCTGTGTTAGTGAGTTCTATTTTTAAAGCCTAGTGTGATTGGATCCTGCATTAAGGTAATATTTTCTTACAATTGACTTCATATCACACAGGTTACTTAAAAGAATCATGGATTAATTTATCTGAGGTGAATGGCGTTTTGAAATATGAACATTTTCCCAATATTTATATACATCAGAGAATATTTCTTCTCAGTGTTGCGCAACAAGCTCTGGAAAGCAGTTTTTAAATCACCATTGCAAATTCAGAAGACAGAGTTAATTGGGTAGAAAGTAACTTCTAGTTGTATAAATCTTGTTTCTGTTTCTCATCAGAGGTACTTTCAGTGCTTTGATTATACAAATTATTGAACTTCAAATCCCAGCTGAAATTTTAAATGAATACTAAAATAAAAAAACTCAATCCATATAATAAAAAGTTTGTACATATCATCTGGGAAAAAAAATAAATAGGGTTTAGGTCGAACATTTTTGAGTACGCATGATGTGATGAAAATAATCTTTTCTCTGCTTCATATGGGTTTGTAACTAAGAGATCTTCAGACATCAACATTATCGTTTAGTATCAGGGAAGGATATAAACAAGTGCGCGCGCATGCGTCGTACACCAAATAGTGTTGATAATAATGTGCATTCAGTAGGTTAGGTTTGCCCCAGTATATTTGAAATCACAAATAACTTCACAAAATCAATATTTAATACATTGACGTTAGTATAAATGACAGATTATAGCATTTTATCCTTAAAAATACCAAAATAAGTTGATATCATCTATGCAATTCCCTACGGACCCATTTAACATATACGAAGCTGTACGGCCCATATCACTCATACGGTGTGTTTCAAGTAACGTATGTATTTATGCTAAATTTCATTGATAATTTGTATCGTCGGAGATAATCGATATGAGTTTTGTATTGCATTTGCAGATATATTTCTAAGAAATATAAAATAATGTTTAGATACACACTGTCCTTTCGGATTTATGGTCTTTTAATCAAAACTGACGACCTAATTATTTGTATGTATCGTGGTTATTTACGAGTAGAATGTAGTTCGCTTGTAAAATCAAAAGTTTCGAAAAAATTACAATAATTTTGTAATGAAACCTTTAAAAATGATGCCATCTTTTAAAAGAGTGTCCAAAAATTTATAATTTTGGCTGGTAACACAGAATGAGCCTATTTAAGAAACGACAATGTCAGGGAGGTTATTTGTCCCGGGCCATCGGAGGAATACATGAGATAGTAAAATCGTGCGACGACAATGAGAAGCTTCAAACCTTCGGTTTGCCGCAACTCAAAAATAGGCTTCATCCTCATGCCCTAATAATTATTCAGGCCTAGTTTCATGAAGATTGAGCCTAAATTGTATTGTGGCTTCTAGACTTTAAACAAAGAAATTGTCATTAAGGCCCCTTTTCCTGTGTTTTCCGATAGAACCATTCCATAATCAATAGGGTTAATCCTCATGACCTAACAATTATTCTGACCAAGTTTCATGAAGATTGAGCCAAAATTGTGGCCTCTAGAGTGTAAACAAAAAGAAATTGTCATTAAGGCCCCTTTTCCTGTTTTTTCCAATAGAATCCTCCAATAATCGATAGGGTTCATCCTCATGATCAAACAATTATTCTGACCAAGTTTCATGAAGATTGGGCCAAAATTGTGGCCTCTAGAGTGTAAACAAAGAAATTGTTATTAAGGCCCCTTTTCCTGTGTTTTCAAGAAAGATCCTTCTAATAATCAATAGGGTTCATCTTTATGACCTAATAATTTTTCTGGCAAAGTTTCATGAAGATAGAGCCATATTTGCGGCTTCTAGAGTGTAACTAAAGAAATTGTCATTAAGGCCCCTTTTCCTGTGTTTTCGAATAGAACCCTCCCATAATCAATAGGGTTCATCCTCATGACCTAACAATAATTCTGACCAAGTTTCATGAAGATTGGGTCAAAACTGTGGCCTCTAGAGTGTAAACACTTCAATTGTTGACGCCGCACGACGCATGACAGACATTCAACGATCACAAAAGCTGGCCATAAGCACTTTGTGCTCAGGTGAGCTAAAAAATATGTAAATATTCACACAATGAAGAAATTTCTTGTTACAAGCAGTTTCTTAATTTTCCACAATGCCAAGAAAGTTGAAAAAATCTTAAATTTCATAAACTTTTAATTGTTGCCTGCAACCCCTTTCAATTTGGACCAGTCTAAAATTTTGCCGTCTGGTAATGGGTTAATTTGTTTGTTTGAATGGGGTTTTACGCCCCTTTCAACAATCTTTCAGTTATATCGCAGCGGCTGGAGCCCCTAACAATGGAATCCTGGTATTTCTCACACCAGTACTACCACTACATCCTTTCCTAGCCTCCAGCTGCTATCCCTGGTAATGGGTTAAGCAGTATATTGCAATTATCAGGGATGCAATTGAGAGGACTCCACAGTATCGATTAGTGAATTGGTTTGATGGTCAGTTATTACCTGTGATGGACTGGGATGTTCAGAATCAAAGTCCTCCAAGGCTTTTACAGCATCAGCAAGTGCTTTCCTACTATCAGGATCCCAGAGTTTTTCCCGTCTTTCCTTCTGAATTCTCTCTTTTAAAGGTCTTGGATACAACTCAAATGCAATCTTTACACCGATATGGTATTTTCCACTCTCATTGTCCCAGCTGTCAGGAATCTGAAAATTTTGTGATCAATTTCAGATCCTGCACAATAATTTATCAAATTTAGATCCTACACAATAATATATCAAGGAATTTTTAACTCAATGCCAGACAACAAAATCCTACACTGGTTTAAATTGAGGGAAAACGAAGACAGTAATTCAAAGTGCATTGAAATTGAAATATGGCTAAATAGTGTTGAAAACATAAAGATAAAGTAGAAATTCCTCGTGTAGCATATTTTCCAATTATAGCTCTATTTGAAATGTTGTCTGTGAATTTGAGTCAGTCTAAAATTTTGTTTCTGATAATGGGTTAATACATAATACATAAGTCAGTTGCCAGATATTCTGTTACTCTACCAGTGCTCCAGATAAGATCTGTATCCACGTATTTTACAGAAGACAATTTTGTATTTACGGATGTTTTTCATCCGAGTTCCGTACCAGATACAGAAAGCTTTGGGTCGGTACCAACATTACATGGTACAAATCTGTATAAATAAGTGGGAGCTTGCTCTTTCAGACTTAATTTTCAGGTGTATTCGTGATTAGCGAGTGACTTACCAATCTCACTCCAAGAAAAAGAAATGTAAATCTAAAGGTGCTATCGGTAATTGTTGGTTGGTTGAATGGGGTTTAATGCCATTTTTAACAGTATTTCAGTCATATTGCAGCAACTGGAGCACCTAACAATGGATTCCTGGTATTTCTCACACCAGTACTACCACTACATCCTTTCCTATCCTCCAGCTGCTATCCCACTAAGGTTTACGATTATCCACCAATAGGTGAGAGACAAACGACAAAGGGTATGTGCCGCCACTCAGTAATTGTACCCAGAATAAATATTTTAATTTTACTTAATGGCAATTGGCCTTGATTTTGAGTGTGGCCCATTTTCAAAACCAGCACAAGACAAAAAAAATTATCCATGAAAAGTTTCTAAAAGTCAGACTAGAAAGCCATCCAGGTACAACACACTGAGCCGGCATGTTCTTTTCACCTTAATCAGTGAACTTGACCTTGGACCTGCTCCAAAATTTATTTCAAATGGCAGATCTACTCATGATGGAGAACGATTATGCCAAGTCATTTTGAAATCCATCCAAAAACATATAAATCATGGCCTGGACAAATTCAGACAAGCTAACACACTAATGCACATGGACAACTTTCTCGCCAACTGCAAGTAGGCTTGACAAAAATGGATGGATAAACTGTTTTTCCTATTCCAAACTACATGTTATGGGTAGAAGTCACCCATTTCTTTGTATGAATAATGATTTGCAATATAACATCATAATCATTCCAAATATCTGAAGATCAGCTACCTTTAATTTTCGCCCAGTAAGCCCTGTGATATATCCATCTGTAGCCTCTACCACTGTTGAGGTATCCACATCTCCTGATCCAGTCGCATCAATCAAGTCAATAACCTTTGGCTCTCCTGTTGTTGTCACCTAAAAAAATGTTAACAGTCAAATCATGAGCTGCCTATTCCCTTTCAATATCACCAATAATAATAGTCGATATATTGATTAACCTTCAATGTTTTGACACACTATCAATAAATTTGTCAATGAACAGCAGATAGGTTAATATAAAGAGGATAATCAACTGGTTATTCCAGATATGAGAAAATATTTAGGTTGAACATGGAAAATCTTCGACTATCTACACTAACTATCTCTACGTCAAAGTTTTCTTGTAAGTCCCCTGAACTTCAAGGTATAGGTATTTGACTGTATATATCAAATATTTACCAACTTAAGCGCAGGGCTCTGCAGAGGGGGCGACTCAGGCGAAAAAGTCGCCTGGTTTCATAAAACTTCGCCTGATTTGCTGATCAAAGGGAAGTCAAAGTCGCCTTGAATTTTCGGGAAGTCGCCTGGGTACGATAGGTGATAAACAAATCTGGCCCAGTGGCTATAAAAGTAGGGGACAGTGTGCAATTATTCTTCTTCAAATAGGAACACTACTCATTTCATTCAGACTGCCAATACACTATTTGCATTTTTTTTATTAGTTGACTTTTTCATCATAAATGAATCTATCATTAAACATTAAAAACAAGAGGACCATGATGGTCCTAAATCGCTCACCTGACGCATCTCCAAATTACAGTACTTTTTAGTATAAAAAAGGCACAACTTATAAAAGATATATAAGATTTTGGGCTTTGTACAAAACAATCCAGTAATGTTTTACAATAATAATGAATGCCTTTGGCTTTATAGTTTAATCCATTACCAAACTATCCCAGAATTTTTCACCCTCAAGCAAAACAGGTTTGAAAAATACATAGGGAGAAAGGGAGTGACAAGCAATTTATCCATTTCTCACAGTGTTTTCTACCTGAAATTCTTTGTATTTAGATTTCAATCAAACTCTAATTACTGTCTGCAAATTCAATGGCTGTAATTTTAGCAACCTTGGTAGAGAACAATCTGGATGTACTATACATCAAAATATGAATGCATTACAACTTATACATGAGGAGAGGAAGATATTTGAACATGCTCTTATTAACAATAATGTTATCCTTTGTTTTTAATGTAAATGCTCTAGAGCCTATATTTAAGAAGAATTCTTTCAATGCAATTTACACAATTTTCTACCCCAGGAGCAAAGACATTTTTTATCCTAAGAGCATATTTTCCTGTTATATAGTACAAAATTATTTAGTCATGCTACATTCCAAATATGTATGCCCTTCACCTTATATTTCAGAAGGAGAAGACTTTTGATGATGCTCTAATTGAGCGTTTTCAAAAAATTTTGACCTCTGGGGCAGTGCCATGTTTTATCCCAGGGCTAACATTTTAGCTAACATGGTAGAGAACCATCTGGTTATGCCATATACAAAATATGAATGCTTTAGACTTCTCCTTAAAATGAAGATTTTTTTTTTAACATACTCAAATTTTGCGTTATTCCCAATTTTTGACCCCTAGTGCAGGGCCGTTTTTGACCTGAGGAAGACAACTTTTAGTGATATAGTACAAAACCATCTAGTTATGCTCCATACCAAATATGAATATCCTAGACCTTATAGTTTAAGAGGAGAAGTGTTTTGAAATTGCTCTAAGTAAGCATTTTTCCAAACTTCGGACCTCTAGGGCGGGGCCATTTTAGACCCCAGAGATTAAATATTTAAAAACTTGGTAGAGAACCATATGATTAAGCTCTATATAAAATATAAATGCCTTTGGCCTTGTAGTCTGTGAGAAAAAAGACAACATAGATTTTCTAAAATTTCCCATTTTCATATGCCACTGTTACAAGAATTTTTCACAGAATTAAATTCTTTTAACAACTTATTAAGAGCCTCAACCAAGGGACATCCCTGCAAAGTTTCAGCTTGATTGGCCTACTGGTTTAGGAGGAGAAGATTTTTTAAAGATTTTTACAGCTTTACTAAAGATTCCCATTTTCACATGCTGCGGCAGCCAGAGTTTTTGACGGAATTAAATTCTTTTAACAAGTTTTGTAGAACCTCACCCAAGGAACATCCCTGCAAAGTTTCAGCTTGATTGGCCTTCTGGTTTAGGAGGAGAAGATTTTTAAAGATTTTAACAGATTTACTTAAGATTCCCATTTTCACATGCCGCGGCAGCCAGAGTTTTTGACGGAATTAAATTCTTTTAACAACTTTTGTAGAACTACACCTAAGGAACATCCCTGCAAAGTTTCAGCTTGATTGGCCTACTGGTTTAGGAGGAGAAGATTTTTAAAGATTTTTACAAATTTACTAAAGATTCCCATTTTCACATGCCGCGGCAGCCAGAGTTTTTGACGGAATTAAATTCTTTTAACAACTTTTGTAGAACTTCACCCAAGGAACATCCCTGCAAAGTTTCAGCTTGATTGGCCTACTGGTTTAGGAGGAGAAGATTTTCAAAGAAATTGTGGACGGACGGACAGACGGACAGACGGACAGACGGACAGACGGACAGACGGACGGACGACGGACAACGACCGATCACAATAGCTCACCTCGCACTTTGTGCTCAGGTGAGCTAAAAAGAATAAATTCAGAATCAAACTCTTGAATTCTCAAACCTAAAAAAAAAGAAAAATACAAAAGTATTTGTTCACAGGAATAAGATCTTTATTGAGTACTGAAAGGATAAGCAGTATTTTCTATGTTTATTGCATAATACATAATGTAAATGCATCTACTTGGTTGTAAAGCTTTTTTATTCTCTGATAGAAATGAGGAATGCGAGCAAAAACTTAGTTTTTAACGCGATCCGCTTCTCCTGATAGTCTCACCACTTCTCCCCATTTTGAAAAACTTCTCCCAATTCTCAGACTAGTGAGAAGTGACTTCTCCCCAAATTCTAGGAGTCTGCAGAGCCCTGAAGCATTTTACATGTAACAAAATAACCATTCATAGATATTCTTAAAATATATTAATATCATTATCCTCCGAGTACCAATTTTTGCCCAATTCAATAGTTTTCGTCTAGTACTATGTACTATGGATCTTAAGCCTTTAATCTTTATGTATATCAACACAAAAAACTGTTGCATCATAGTTCAATTTCAAACCAATAAGCCATGTTCAGCTATGAAAAGTGTCTGTATTTTACTAATGGAGAAATGTCTTGTAATTTCTTGGATAAATAATGACCATAGTGTCCATTTATCCAATTTTACCCCAAACTTTTTGTCCAAACTACATGTATGTTATATTTTTTCCATTATTTATTATTTGCCCATGCATTTGTAAATAAACAAGATATACACCTAAATAAACAAGATTTCAAATCTTTGTTCAGATATTTTCCCTACCAATTTATGACTTTCAGATTTATGATGATACAGACTTTCAAAAATTGTTGATTTCAGACGCTACAGACTTTCAAAAAATTGTTTGATTTTATCAGGAAATATTTTTACAGTTCTATCAGCTGATCAAGTGACATACCTTTTGTTACCATACATACCATGTAAAATTTCAACGGAGATCCAGGGTAGTCCTTTTTCAAAAATATGCAGAGACTAACCATTTACAGCTATGGTTATATAAAATGATAGGGATACCTATTCCAGAAATTAATCAGATTATCATTTTTGCTTTGTTTCCTTTAATGTATTGGTTTCTAGTTTGATAGAAACATTAACATTGATTACAGAAATGGTTTTCAATTCATAAACTATCTTTCTTTCAAAAGTGGTCTTGTTCATTCTGACTGGACATTTATGGGTAGGTTATGCAGGGTGCCCATTCACGTACTGCAGTACGTAATTCACGTACAACTACGTCGGTTCACGTACAAATCTTACACCAAGACGTGCATGAACGTACAGAAAAATAAATGAACGTAGAAACAAAAATGCCATTACGTGTGTGTTCATTTGAAATGATTAGCGTATAAAACGAGAAACCCTACGTGCGTATTTATCCCTAAAACCCCCAAAAACTGCAAGCAAAGTAGAACAAAACTTATCGGGAGCAAGTGATTTCCCTTTCATGCGACAGGAACCAGCTGGTTTGTTTTCATATAGAGAATGGGGAAACCAGCAGTTGGAAAAGTTCGTATAATGCGGATCCTGATGGCCTCACCAGTTTGTTTTGAAATAGTCCCAAAGTTGCGCTATTTTTGCAAACTAAACACAAGACATTCACGTGTTTTTGGGCAAGATTGACAAGAATTCATGATATAGAATCTGATTTTGAAATCAGTTTCTCTCGTAAGTTCCGTTGTACATGTAAGTCAGGCGGGACAAAATTGAGCCGTTTGTTTAACGTTGTAGTTTTGTTTTGGCTACATAAGTTGCTGTCTGCAAAATGTCGTAACAAAACCTATTCTATTTCTCCACAAATGGTGACTTTTAGACACTTATAAGACCATTTGATATTTTCTGTACCAGAATCGTTTTAATACCACTGTTTGATCTAAAAATGAGCAGACATGCCTGGTATGGCCTGCTCCAAGATGACATTCCCACCCTTGTAATTAACTTGCCATCGCTCTCATATTCCATTTAACCCGTCCAAAATCCAATAATTAAGAAAAAGTGAATTGTCAAAAACCAGGTTTTCAAAGAAAGTTTATTATCTTTCCCTCTAAATTCATCTGAAACTTGCACATGACATGTGGTACTTCTTTACTGAGTAATAACAAACTATATAACTACAACATTGTCTGTCATTTGGTAAAGGGTTCAGATTCGTATTGTGTACCCTTAAATCTGAAAGTAAAGGGTACACTGTACCCCCCGATTTTTCTTTGTACCCCCACTTCAAAACCAAGGGGGTACATGTACCCCCAAAATAAAAACCCAGTGGGCACGCTGTTATGGCAAGCAGCAATCTGATGTTTTGCCTTTCAAGATAATTTTTTAAATTACGAATCGCCTTATTATCATGCAATCTTTCAGTGCCTGTTAATATCAACATCTACCTGTTTCCGGTTTGACATCGCGCTTCAATGCTTCACAAAAATGCACAGTCATGAGTGAAGATTCAATGTTTACAAACAATTGTAGGAGAATTATGGTGCAACCTGAAGACCTGGTGCTCCGGGATCAACGCCTGTATCTAAGATTGCAATTAATGTGTTGCGCCCATCGAAATCTGGATATTTCTGCACAAAAGCTGCAGCTTCTGTCTCAATTTTAGGTAATATTCCTTCGTAAGGAAACTTTGTATCCACGATAGACGCCATCTTTGCTCGAAAGGTATCGAAAGGTATACTCGAATTACCGGAATACCTTTAAGTACCGGAATAGACCGAAATATATCGAAACATTCCGGTAACAAGTAAAATGATGAACCGAACCCCGTCGATTCGGACTAAAATCAATCTACAAACGACATCTAAAGTGGTAGTGCGTGTTCCAGATTTTATAAAATGGCTTGAATAGACAAGAAACCGTTAAACCGACTCCATTACGTCACACAGGCCCAACATATAGTCAAGTTATGTATTTTGGCGAACATCATTTCACTTTCTTCTGCTAAATATTTTGAACAATAGCCTGAAAATTTTGATTATTGGTGTTAACATGAAATACTCAACGAATATTGATAATTCTATTATAAATATTATCTATTATGCATGAAATTGGTGTCAAATGAAACAAAATTTATTAACAGTCACGTAAAATTCATGGGAAATCAGCGCTTTAGATCATCGTTGAATAGGTGCTACTTTCAGTACAGAGTATTCAAGCTACGGCTATATTTCAGACTATGTACGCGTACGTTAGCTACTTTTCATGCAATCATTATTAGTTTTATTCACCACCATGTTGTATATTACGCTGATTTTTATGTTAAATATATCTCTGGTAATCGATACCATTAAATCTAGGCTGTTAAAAGCTTACGGATTTGCTTTTTATTCATCAGCTGAGGGGTTAAATAGGTCTAAGGGGTTAATCAGAGTATTTTTTGAAGAAGCTAATTGATTTCAATCCTCTCTGTGGAAAAGCTAAAAATTAAAGAAACATAATCATATCATTTTTAATTTTGTTCAAACGAATATACATGCCTAATTGAAAGAAAAGTCTGACAATGGTTCCAACATAACACTACAACTACAGTAGAGCTTCTGTAGAGCTGTCTAATTAGCGGTGTGGAAAATAGGTGAGTGTTGTAGTTAAGTGATTGGGCGCAGTGGAGGAGTTTTGTTCGATTAAGAAATTATGATTAAGAACATTATTATTGCTCTTCGGATAATCGGGTGGGGAAGAAATTGGCGTTGTTCGTTTGGAGACCAAGAATAGGAGCCACGTGCAAATATTAAAATTTGACAAAGAATGGCTTGTATTTGTTGCTAATTCCCATATACATCAGACCAGAAGTCTACCACATGGTGGAGAATCCAAATCCACTCTTTTTCGCCTTTCTCTTCGTCGTGGTGGCTGTGAGTCAGAGTGTGATGGCCGACGGAAACACGAGCCACAACCCATTCGACGACCCGCTGTTGGGCGATCCGTTGAACGTGCATCCACACAACATGGCAAGTACTCCACCTCCGACGCAGACAATTACACAATATTTCTTGCCATCCAGTATCTCACTGACTGAGAAGTTCGTACAGAAATTTTCGGGCTACACGCATGAGGACCCCCACAAATTCCTCCGGGAGTTCGAATCCTTTTTGACGTTGTCGAACATCACACCACAAACAGAACCTGCACGAGCTATTGCTGCTTTTCATCTTTTGTTACTTGGTCCTGCGCGTATCTGGTTTCACCGTCTGTCGGACAAGTCATCATGGGACCGTGTCAAGGATTCATTTATGTCCGAGTTTTGCAATGTTAATGACTTTCGCTACATCACAGAATCTGCTACATATGACAATATGCTGCTTGGTCCCTCGCAGCCACTAGAAGAATTTCATGCTTTATTAGCCGAAAAAGGGCAGACATTAGGGAAAAGTGACCGGGACATTATGGCGAAATTCATACAGGGCCTGCCATCTCAACTAGCATTTTTTGTACGTGCTGGCAGAGCGAGTACTTTACGTGAAGCCCTACACTTGGCAAAGATTGGAGAGGCCCACCAATATCGAGATCAAGGCCAGGCCCAGTCGTTCTACCCTGTAGCAGCCATTCAGCAACCAACTGCCGTTGTCGGTGGACGTCGCCAACAACGCCAACGTGAACTTCGCTCATGCTATCGTTGCCATGGTGTTGGTCACTTACAAAGCAAGTGTAATTGGACGGGTGTTGACCAACCCGAACCTAACAGCCGATGCCAATTATGTTCGCAGTTCGGGCATACAGCTCGAAAATGTAAGACTCTAAGTAATTCAACTACAAATCAAACTGACACATGCCAACTGTGCAATGATCCAGGCCATATCGCAAGCAGTTGCCCGACACGTTCTTCTTTAAACCAATTGGGCCTGGGACAGCGCCCAAACTCTCAGGCTTCATAGATACAGATACGTCAACAGAGGGCTCTACAAATGATGACATCTTTTCACAACCCAAAAGTGCTGATGTTGATTCCTGCTTTTTGTATTTGAATGTTATGTTCAATAATGCATGTGTGACAGCACTCCTTGACACTGGCAGCTCTATAAATATTATGTCTCAAGATTTTTTTGAGAAGCTACCTTCCACTTGTGTATTTGATTTCTTGGATTGTCATGACAAACTGATACTTGCCAATAATCAGACCGTCTCTGTTATTGGCACAGCATCAGTGCGCTTTAAAGTTCATAAGTCGTCTGCAAGAAGTCAGTCTGCAAAGTTTTACATTTTACAAGAGACGTCACACCCTGTGCTTCTTGGCATGCATTATTTAACATCAAGTGGAATTGTTATTGATTTTAGTAAGGGTACTGACTTTTCAGACTTTAAGCGTACCACGAAAATAAAATGCAAAACCACTGTGGTAATATCTCCAAATTCTGAGGGCATTGTGACTGGTAAATTGTCCAAAGATTTAAACGTTGGAATGCAAGGCGTTACTGTTGGTCATGCAGAGTTACTTAATAAGGGTTTAATGGTAGCGAAGTCAGTTGTAACATGTACATCTGATAGACTTGTGTCCCTTAAGGTATTAAATCCAGGAAACGAGACTATTTATCTGCACAAAGGCATGATTCTTGCCTCTTTTCAACTTTGTGATAATTCTGTTGATATTATCAAGTTACCTGCCCTGCAGAAATCATGCTCACATATTTGTCAAGACCAGGTAGATCAACTTAAGTCTGTCCCAGTTTCTGATTCTCAATTCATATCAGAGTTTGATGTCAACCCAGATCTAACTGCTGATCAAAAGTCTCAGTTATATCAGTGTTTATATCAACACAAGGATATCTTTATTACTGAACATAATCCAGGCTTGGGCCATACTACTGTCGTTGAGCATCAAATCCATCTGAAGCCTGATGCAAAGTCAAAACATCAGAGGCCGTATCGTTTACCACCAGATAAAAAACAAGTTCTCAGACATCAGTTGGATGAGTTGCTCAGCCAGGGTATTATTGCTCCAGTCTCTGAACATGAAGATGTACCAATTACGAGTCCTATTGTTCTTGTTGCTAAGCGACACAAGCCAAAAGTGAGTCCTGACAGTATTACACGAGACCAAAGTCTCAGTTCGTATAGATTTTGCTGTGATTTCAGGTATCTGAACTCTCAAACTCAAGAGTTCCGTTATACCATTCCAGACATCCAGGATTTGACAGAATCCTTTTCTGGGACTAGTCCGAACTATATTACCTCCCTTGACTTAAGTTCAGGATTTTTTCAGATGTCTATATCTGAGAATTCTACCAAATACACTGCCTTTAACACTTGTTATGGCACATTTAAATTTTTGAGGCTACCGCAAGGGTTGAGCACAGCCCCTAATTCATTTCAGTTATTAATGGACAAAATCCTACATGGTCTCACTTTTGACTCAGTGTTGTGCTATTTAGATGATATTTGTATCTTTTCGGAAACTTTTGATAAACATTTAGAGTTGTTACATGAGGTCCTAACTAGACTCCAAAATGCTGGTTTAAAGCTCAAGCCAAAGCCAAAATGTCGTTTTGCATATCCCAGTTGTGTCTTTTTGGGTCATTCTATAAGTAGAGATGGGATAGTTCCACCTAGTGACAAATTGGATCTAGTATGGAATTACCCCACCCCTACATCTAAAAAAGAATTACAGAGAGCTCTTGGATTGTTTAATTGGTTCAGGAAGTACATTCCAAATTATAGTTCTATAGCCAATTGCTTATATAGAATGATGAAGAAAAACATGCCTTTTGTATGGGATGATAAATGTGATGATTGTTTCCAAGAGTTGAAAAGCAGGCTTGTCCATTCCAAGGCACTGGCTTTTCCCCGATTTGATATGCCTTTTCGCCTAGCAGTAGATACCAGTAGTCATGGAATTGGATATATGTTGTATCAAATTCACGACAGTGATTTGCCAAAAGTGGTGAGGTTTGGGTCTAAGGGTTTATCTAAATGGCAACAGTCATATGGTCCTACCAAATTAGAACTCTTAGGAGTAGTCACTAGTGTTTTGGATTGTGCAAGTTACTTAAGGGGTAGACATTTCGTTATTGAGTGTGACCATCAGGCCCTTAAGCCCCTTTTTCAGAAGCAGTTGCAAGGAGCTATTTATGACCGTTGGTTATCCATCCTACAACAGTTCAGTTTTGACATAGTCTACAAACCAGCTGCACAGATGACAGTACCTGATGCATTTTCACGGTACCCATATTTCACAGAGACCTTGACTTCCAGTCCTGACGAAAATGACATACATTTCCCTTATGTCCCTGAAAAGCCAACTTCAGTCAATTTGATTGGATCAGATAATCAGGTTGAACAGACTTTCCCATGTACTAACTTTGTTAGGGTTCATGACCAATATGACGTCTCATATGACGCAGATACTGAAGACGACAAATGTTTTCAGAAGACTGGTAATAAGACCTTAAGACTCAAAAGACATTTACCAAAGCACATTCGCTTTGACAAATATAAGGCTGGTTCTGATATCGGTCATTGCCTGCGAACACTACAGCCTATACCAGACATTTGCTCTGACCACGAGTCTGTGTTGTTTACAGCTGACTCTAACCCTGTTTCTGACGACAAACAGACTACGTCACCCGATGTGCTACAGGTAAATTCACCAATTCTGGTTACCCCAGATAATGTACATGCAGAGACTACTGCCATTGTATCAGATAGTGATATAGAGACGGAATCCTTCCAGCAAGAAGATCCTGTCAGGGTCAGTACTTGTTATAGCATGGATACTGTTCTGTCAGACCCTATACCATCTCCATCACATAATGACATTGACTCTGGTACACAAAGTCAAAATGATGTCATAACGGATACTAATAGCCTGTTGCATCACTCTGTTCAAATGTCCGAGTCAGGCACAGACAGTACATTAATTTCAGAATCTGATAAGGATAGTTTGACAAATTTGCCTGCTGTCTCTCTGTTAGACATGACTATTGAGACAATACAACGAGATCAGGACCTCGATGCTTCCCTGAAACCAATAAGAGACTATCTTTTGACTGGAAAACTGCCCACATGTCAGAAGCAAGCACGTTCTATAATAGTCCAGCAATCTGACTATATGATAGTTGATAGTACACTTTTCCACAGTCGAGTTCCTAAGGCCAAGAGAACCAAATTATTGAGCCAATATCAGTTAGTGCTTCCTAAATCTTGTGTCCCTGCCATCCTTGCCTTATTTCATGACTCTCCCATGGGTGCTCATGGTGGAATTCATGATACTTTGGACCGAATAAAGGAACACTATTATTTCCCAAATATGGCCACATTGGTTACTGAATATGTGCAATCTTGTCATGCCTGTCAGTCTAGAAAGGTCACTAAGCTTTCTCATAAGAATGCTATTGTAGCATATCCTACACCAAAAGCACCGTTCGAAGTTTGGCAAATAGATCTATATGGCCCATTACCTGCTACACCTCGGGCACATTGTTACGTTTTTACAGCCATATGTATGTTTTCCAAATACTTGTATGCTGTCCCCATACTAAACAAAGATGCTATGACTGTAGCAGAAACACTATTTCAGTTATTCACAACTTTCGGTGTTTGTGATTGTCTGTTATCTGACAGGGGCACTGAATTCACTGCTATGGTTACCACAGAATTATGCAAACTGTTACAAGTGCCACAACAGTTCTCCCCAAGTTTTGTACACCATTGTATGGGAGCCATTGAACGAAGTCATTCTACCTTAGCAGCTAGACTGACACCTTATATGAACACTAATTGCAGTAATTGGGATGTTCATCTCCAATGCATTGTTTTTGCCATGAACAATGCTGTTCATGGTGGTCTTGGCTATTCACCTTTCGAAGTTGTGTTTTCACAGAGACCCAAGTTCCCCTTGGTTACCCAGCCAAATGTTATGTTTCAGACCCTGCCTAAGGATATAGACCAATACCTAAAGTCCAAGGTAAATCTTGTTACGCAAATACGAGACCATGTTCATGACAACATTACTCAATACCAGACCAAAATGACCTCAAATACTAATGCTCAGAGACATATGTCTCAATTCGAGCCTGGTGATTACGTTTATGTCACAGACGAATCTACACCTACAGCTAAGAAATTGCGCCAACATTTCAGGGGTCCGTATGTTGTTCACGAGGTACAAAGCCCGCATATGGTTTGTCTTCGTGATCCATCCACAGACAAGGTTTTGACTCAACCTGTTCATATTGACCGTTTACGCATGGGTTATATACGTCACCCAGAACCAAACAATTATTACCAGGTTAAGGCTAGAATCCCGGACAAGACATTTAGCTCTGTATCTGTGCAGACCGAGCAGCCTTCAAATATAGTTAGAGAGGCTAAACTGAAACATGACACTGTAACAATCCAGCCCCAGTTAGGATCAAGACCTAATGATATGCCCCTTCCCTCACGTCCCAAACGTCACATCCAAAAACCTCTTAGGTTTAGGGATTCAGATCATATTGACCCATTGTCATTAAACTTGGGTATAGTTGAACAAGACAAAAACTCATCCAACATTAAAAGAGTTTTGGCCCAAAAGACTACTCCAGATGGTCTTCAATATTTAGTCCAACTTGAAGGGGATCCAACTCATCATGCTATATGGGTTTTTGCTAATAGCCTGAATGCAAAAACAAGGGCTAATCTGCTTAATAATCCACCAAAATCAGTGCAAACCTTTACATAGGTAGCTGGTTTCAATTTGAAAGTAATTTTCCATGTAAATAGCTGTCAAAGGTTTCATTAGATAAATGTTGTATAGAAATGCATTTTCATATGAGGTATCAATTCCAATATAGGTACTTAATATTTGATGCTACCAAAGATCAATTACAATGCCAGCATTGTGGATCCTGATCATCTTGCACACTGGTGCAATCTGATCTGGAGCTACACTGTTTGCATTGCACTGTCTGCTTACTTCCATCATGGCTTTGTAAGCCATTTGATGTCCATTGACACTGAACAGTTCTGAAATACTTTTCGTATTACATTTGGACAGGTATGATAATTGCGATTACATGATTTCAGTTCAATTTTGTTGAAGGCATTTCAACCTCTCTATTTGGCAAGGTAATTGTCATCTTTGAATGATATAGTTCTACATGTATGTATATAAGTTCATAGACACATTCATGTGTAAGTAATCAGATAACACTGGTGAGGATTAATGTTACATAATTTAGGATTGCTACTTTGTGCAGTTAGTAATTAGTGCAGTTGGCAGATAAGCAAAAGATTGCTTGCTCAGTGCCTTTTACTCAGGTCAAGGGAAGTAAGTCGGTTTGGCTGGTCATTGAGCTAGCTGATTTATCTCCCTTGGATTGTGATATTTCATGACGGGAATGGTAGAGTTCCTAGTTGGTTAGCTTGTCTATTGCAGCCCTTTCTATACATAAATCCGCAAATTGCTTGTTGACCTGCACTGTTTATGCCGGCAGATGTGTTCCAAAGTCAGAATAAGAGAGTACACGAGAAAGATTCCACTGGGAGCATATTCTTTGGTGTTAATCTACGCCATGAAATGTATTCCTTGTTGAATTTCTTACTACTTCGTGATGTATTTCGGTCTCACAGTTCTGTTTTCCAAGGCAAACAAGGTTATCACAAGTATGCTTATTATGCATGGATTTGTACAAAGGGGTTGGCAATCTATTGTTTACAGTTCTAGTTCAGTTTATAAGGTATGAATAGTAAATTCATTTATCTGAAGTCATAAGGTACCATGTCTAATTTCATAAAGTCGTTGTGATAGAATTGCCTAATGGTATATATAGTTGTATAACTGCAGTCCTTTGTCTGGCCAACAAGGACCTTCTGTATGTCTGTGTGAGTGTGTTATTTGGCATTCTATCTTGTTGCTTAGAGATGATTGTGCGCAGAGATATTCGATTTCCTGTATCGAACTATGTTTGTGTTCACTCATCTTTATGCGAACAAAATTCATCCACTGCACTTTAAATTGACAGGTCAATTTTTGTTTTGGGGGGGATGTTGTAGTTAAGTGATTGGGCGCAGTGGAGGAGTTTTGTTCGATTAAGAAATTATGATTAAGAACATTATTATTGCTCTTCGGATAATCGGGTGGGGAAGAAATTGGCGTTGTTCGTTTGGAGACCAAGAATAGGAGCCACGTGCAAATATTAAAATTTGACAAAGAATGGCTTGTATTTGTTGCTAATTCCCATATACATCAGACCAGAAGTCTACCACATGAGAGTCAGTAAAATGACATCAGTAAAGTTCTTCACCACAGACTATCTGTTTACTTTCATAACCTTGTATCAATTCTGTATTTTTTTTAATAGACGCCAAAACCCATTTCTTCCTAATATTCAGTTTGTCATGCACTTTGGTTTTATTTATATTAAACATGCGTGTGGTCTCACTTTAAATTGTTTTTGATCTACTAAATAATACTATTACAGTCTCACTAATCACGCATCATACATATAGGTTATAAAACCATAAGAATAGTATAATTTAGATAGAACAAATGTTTAATTACCTAGTTCAGGAATTTTTTTCTGGTGCAAAATAACAATAAAATATCATTCTTATCATTGTTCTTAGTTTTTCTAATTGTATTTTGAAAGGCATTCGATGAGGACGTGGTGATAAATATCTTTATCGTATACTGATCCGTACCTCCAACGCAAAACTTCATTAAAATATGCATATTACCTGAAATGTCATTCATAATAGGCCTGGATTTAAACGAAATACGTTTAAAAGCAAGATATTCCAGTTCCAAATAAAGTATGATTACATTTATGTCAGAAATAGACCCAAGAGTCTAACACAGAAATGATTAATGAAGGGGTTGATGTCAAAAGAAGAAACAAAGTCTCTTATTCTATCTAATCAAGTAACATGCTCGATCATTTCATGAGAGAGACCAAAGGCATCGCTTATCATTATGTAAGAAATTTCTTGTTTGCTTATAAGTACAAAGTGGTAACGCATGCTATGAAAGGACAAAAAGCTCAAGGTGAAATGCGTTTTTCTCTCATCAATAATTGATTTTCTGAAGCTGAATGGATATCTTAAAGGCATGACTCCTTTGGAAATGGGGTTGAAAACGATGGCCAATTAGAACAATATTCAGAGTTGGTATTTTAACAATAAGATCTATTACTTCTTTTCTGGAGGCTTCTGGCTTTTTGTGTGAGTGGGTTTGTTTTTTGTTTGTTTATTAGTTGATTTTTTTCCATGTCATCACTATTGCCTATTATGTTACTTGAAGTTATCAGTTTCTGAGATGACGCTTTCACACCTTCTAGACGTTTCTTTATTTTGTTACCTTTCCAGTTTTCGATTTGGAAGGTTGGAAACTGACGTTATATTTTCGTAAAAGCGACAAAGAAAAATAAGTATGGTATGTGGAATCTTGAATATGAAAAAAGAACTAGTTCGGTTAAACTTGACTTAAATCTTTATTTCCAGAATATAAATTACTGTCATAATATCTGGATCAGAAATGTCGAATATTTTAAAATCCATAAATAATGACCCAAACTTTCTCATTATAGTACTTTTTTTTTCTTAAAGGTAGGTATCGATGTTTTTTTCATGTAACAAATTTTGATTATTCTTATTCCCTCTCGTATACCATTTTAATACAATATTCTGAAAAGTAGTTTTGCTTAAATCAGGGGTCGTTTATCTGAAAAAAACGAGGGTATTTCCAAAATGGCTTAGGCTGTTAATCTATTTTCAGATTTAGCCGAGACGGTTGCGAAGAATATTGGGTCAATCACGCGGTGCGTATAACCGTTGGAATCCCGTATTCATTTTGAATTTGCTCAAACAACGTCATCAATACGCCATCAGGAGTTATGCTCGCTAGCCGGTCTTCAATTCTGTAAAAGGTCAGTCCAAAACTGTCATAAGCGTTAATACGAATATAGACTCTTACCATAGTTTTGCGCCAACCATTTGATGTGACATAATTTAGGACAATGATTGTTTCGCTCGTAAATTTGTTACCTTCCGTTGACTTTAGGTCATATGCAAATGAAGTCATGCGGTGTAGACAACCAAATTCCGTGATATCTAAATATAATCTTGAATTCCGCTGAACCTTTCCTTTATAACCAAAAAAGACCACTTTAAGCCTACCAGATTACCGCGCAGACAGTATCTGACTCAAATTTAAATATTATGCGTCCGTTTTAGCGTATTTTGGCGATTGATAATTTTTATGCCCCTGCATCGATAGATCGGGGGCATATTGTTTTACCGGTGTCCGTCTGTCCGTCTGTCTGTCTGCAAAAGTTAACCTGCAAAGTTTCCTATAACTCCATCCCTGATTAAGTTACAACTTACAATGCTAATATTTGGTATGTAGAAAGGTCTAAACAAGGCGCAACTAGGGAAGTTCATTTCTTCAAGGTCAAGGTCAAAATTTTTACCCTTTTCCCTAAAACTTTACTCAAAAACTTAACCTGCCAACTAAACATTTTCTATAACTATATCCCTAATTAAGTTACAATGCTAATATTTGGTATGTAGATAGGTCTAAACAAGGCGCAACTGGGGAAGGTCATTTCATCAAGGTCAAGGTCAAAATTTTAACCCTTTTCTCCTAAAACTTTACTCAAAAACTTTACCGGCCAACTAAACATTTTTCTTTACCTTCATCCCTAATTAAGTTACAGCGCTTATATTTGGTATGTAGATAGGTCTCATCCAGGCGCAACTGGGGAAGGTCATTTCATCAAGGTCAAGGTCAAAATTTTAACCCTTTCCCTAAATGTTACTCAAAAACATAACCTACCAACTAAACATTTTCTTATATCTTTATCCCAAATTAAGTTACAATGCTTATATTTGGTATGTAGATAGGACTCAACAAGACGCAACTTGGGAAGGTCATTTCATCAAGGTCAATGTCAAAATTTTAACCCTTTTCCCTTAAACGTTAATCAAAATTACTTTACCTGCCAACTAAACATTTTTCTATAACTTCATCCCTAATTAAGTTAAAATGCTTATATTTGGTATGTAGATAGGTCCCAACAAGGCGCAACTGGGGAAGGTCATTTCATCAAGGTCAAGGTCAAAATTTTAACCCTTTTCCCTAAAACGTTACTCAAAAACTTAACCTGCAAACTAAACATTTATCTTTACCTTCATCCCTAATTAAGTTACAATGCTCATATTTGGTATGTAGATAGGTCTCATCCAGGCGCAACTGGGGAAGGTCATTTCATTAAGATCAAGGTCAACATTTTACCCTTTCCCCTAAAACAAAGAAAAAAAACCAATAAAAATCAGTCGTTTCTAAAGAATTCCTGTATCGGGGACATGGTGTTTCACAAACACAAACATGTTCTTATCTAGGTTTCAGAAACATCGATAACTCCCTTTAAGCTTCAAGAAAAACGAAGAATTAGACGTCCAAATTAAGGTTCATGGTAACTACTACTATATTTACTAAACATCTGACAGCTCTCGTGTTCACTAGGTTAAAAATGGCATAAACGGTAGAACCCTATTTGTTATGAATTTGTTATGAAATGGACAATCTTACCTTTCAATAACTTCGTATAGCAGATAAAACGATTTTTCGTTAGGAGTGGGTTTCTGTATAGATTGTATATTGTAATGTTGCGAGCTCACTGACAAAGCCTATCCATTCAGAAAAAAGGATCCTCAATCCTATATGGGTCGACCTTGTCTATACATAACTCCAAATAGTCACTTGGCTTTCAGAAGGTACCCTAATTTGCACATCACAGCAAATTACTCACCCTGAATTCGTTACAATATTTTTTTCTCCTTGGAAACTTTTCTGACTGTCGACTTATATTGAAGTTGACATAGAATGCACGGTCCAGTCTGTTTCAGCACAATCAATGATGAAGGTATTAAGATATAACAATTGTTCACATGAATGCCTGGTAGGACTACTGTATTTCAGGATGTTCAAGTTAGTATTGAAAAAGATAGTGTGGTTTTTTAAGACTTTCAGAAAACACTGTGTTTTAAACAAGTTATACACAGACAAAAGAAACTTATAAGAAAACATCGCAGCCTTTATTTCAAATCAAATTTAACTTCAAGTGAGACAGAACTTTGTCCAATGGGTTTATCACAATAGGGGTTATAATGCCGTAAAACGCGATATTTAGTCATAGCTACTGTTTTCCTCGGATGATTAACTTGATATGTATTGATTTAGTTTTTGGAAAAGAAATGAATAAATAAACAATGGCGTTTTTATATGACACCCGATGCGAACGTGTATTCTCGGTGTTTCTCCGTCTCTACCCAAACAGTCTGTAAGTCTGTTTCTCGTGAACGCATCCCCTCTAACAATTCTTGGTGGATTTGACTCTCTTCCTAGCAGTTTCTTCCTCATTATTTGAAATTTGTTACATTGTCGAGGATTTCTCGGGAAATTTTGATCGGAAGATAATAATGTCTTTAAATTAATCATGGAACAAGAATGTTCACAGGCCACATTGTGAACCTCTTATAGATTTATTCGAGTTATTTTCCAGGTTATTAAGTTTAGGGCTCCTAAGATTTACAATCTCATAAAAAAATATTTTCTGGAATCAAAACTTTCCATGTCTTTAAGGCAGACTGATACAATTCACAAAAAATCTTTAAGGAGGAAAGAGTAATATATAAACTATTCCCAATTATTTGTTCTATCCAATTTGGGAAGAAGTGGCTATCCTTTTAAGTGTTTTAATTATTAAAAATGATTTATAATAAAAATACTAATAGGAATAATTTTTTAGTGCTTCCAAATTATTATGTTTTGGAAAAACTTATTGTAAAAGCGGTGATTTCGCAAGTGGTGTCTTCTTTTTTTTGTTTGTTTGAATGGGGTTTTACGCCACTTCAACAATCTTTCAGTTATATCGCGGCGGCTGGAGCACATAACAATGGAATTCTGGTATTTCCCACGCCAGGACTACCATTACATCTTTCCTAGCCTCCAGCTGCTATCCAACATAGGTCTACGATTATCGACCCATTGGTGAGAGACAAATAGTCGGAAAGGATGAGTGCCGCCGTCGGGGATCGAACCCGGGACCTCTAGATTGACAGTCCGACGCGCTACCAACTGCGCTATGACGGCGGCTCAGTAGTGTCTTCTGGTCAACTGTTCACAAAAATCTTCTGAATAAATTGTTCGAAGTACATTGACATTGCATATCCAAATAACAACAATTAACTTATTTAACTCCCCCAACGCCCTATATCTCTATCCCCTCGAGGAAGAAGGTCTGTGATAAATAATGGAATAAAGGGTGATGCATGGTTGAACGATGGATTGGAAGCATAATTTTGCCATTTTCTCTTGCAGACACAATTCTGTAGGATATCAATAATTCTGTCAGACATAGTAATTGAAAATATTTTGTTCTGAAGGGTCCACTGGGAAATTATATCCATGCCTTAAACGTAGCCCCCCCCCCTCCCAAAACTGAATCATTGCCTACGTGCCTAGATTATAAGCCATTGAAGCTATATTTAAATTCGGTATCTGTAAATTAGGGTAGGTATTAGTTTCTAGCCATATAAATATTTACCAGCCAAACACAGTAACTTTTGCATGCCTTCATTTTGAGGGTTGGTTGTTTAAATTACAGCGAATTGACCAAAATTGACTGGATACATATGATTTATTTTATAGTAACTTTTGTCAAATTACTATCATAATACAATTTTTTTTCCTTTACTTAACAAAGTAGCATATTTTTCCCCTCTGAAAATTAGGATATGTTTTTTTTAAAAAGTAAAAAGCATTTGTCAATGACATACTTACCTGGATTTTCATCATGTTAGGTTGTCGTTTGAAATATTTTCTTGTTGGTTTAAACATATTTCATTTGCATTTTAATTCAATATACATAACTGTTATGTTCTGGCAAAGTAATATAGCTACATCTATTTATGGTAACATTGCGTATGGTCCCTGTTATTTTAATTTATACCATGTCCGGTCCTGGATAGTCTGAGTTTGTTAATAAAGCAGTGAACACCATCTTGTGTCTTTATATATTTACTCAGAATTCTACCCATAGGATATAACATCTGGCGACGAGGATTAAAAAAGGATGAACTCATTGCGTTATAAAGTGGATGGATAACGAATCTTTATACATGTAGTGATGGCGCTTAGTAATTTATCAAACTTTCCGTCATTTTAGGTGGATACGGATCAGTCCAACTGTGGAACAAGGTGGGGGAAATGGGTTTCCAGGCTAGAAAACTTATTTGTCAGACTAAACATTACAGAGGAGGCACAAATGAGAGCTCTACTTTATTCTGCACTATGCTGCAGAAAAGGTGTTCGATATTTACGAGGCAGAAAAAGGGGATGACGAAGGCACAACGTATGATGGGACTAAAGGCGTCCTAGATGCATATTTCTCGCCTCAAAAGAACGTTCAAATGAAAATTTATACGTTCAGGTGCCACAAACAACAAGAGTATCAATCTTTGGATGAATTTGTAATGGAACTGTGGATATGGCCAAAAACTGTGAATTCGAAAATGTAGATAAGGAAATCTTACAACAAGTTATTCAAAACTGTCGCTCGAATCAATTACGGAGAAGGGCATTAAGGGAGCCTGATAAAGGATTACAAGACATTTTGACTATGGGAAGAATGTAAGAATTATCGGAGAAACAAGCTTCTGAAATGGAGTTAGAAAGGAATAACGTTAACTCTGTTAATCGAGGTAAGGGGAATTTTCGCAAGAGGTCCCCGAAATATCAGACGACCTCGAATTCCAAAAAAGGACAACGGACAACGCCTAAACCTAGGTCACGTGATGATGCCGCAAGCCTATGTAGGAATTGTGGGTATGAATTCCCGCATGTAACAACGCCCTGTCCGGCTAAAGGGAAGACCTGCAATCTATGTAAACAGTTGAATCATTTTTCTCGCTGCTGCAGGAGTCGTGGGAAAAAGGTAAACGAGGTGACAGACTCAGAACTACAGTCAGGTTCAGAAGATGAGTTCAATTATAATATAACGGTCAAGGGTGTTGGTAACTCAAAGTCACCCAAAACGAAAAATTAAACTGAATGGTTCACAGATTAAAGCAACCATAGACACAGGATCAAGTGTAAACATAATTGACGAAAAAACCTTTGTTGCTATAGATGAGCCAAAGCTACAAACTAGACGCTTACCCAGACTGATTCCATATGGTGGTGGCCAAAATCTCAAAGTTCTTGGAAGTTGTGAACTAACGATTGAGAAAAATGACAAAATAATGGTGGACAAATTCTTTCATGTAAAAGGAAATTATGGTACTTTGTTAGGTTACGAGACAGCCAGTGCTGTCGGAGTTGTGAAAATCGTTCAACCCATCAATACATCAGACTCTATCAAAGGAAAATACCCCGGAATATACAAAGGAATTGGAAAACTAAAGGGGCAAACAGTGACGTTGCACATCAATAAGGAAATTAAACCAGTTGCCCAGAAAAATCGCAGGACTCCTTTTCACATGAGCGGTAAATTTGAGAAGGAAATTAAAAAGCTCTTGGATGACGACATTATTGAAGAAGTACATAATCAATCGACGCCATGGGTCTCTGCCATTTTGACCCCGCCGAAGAAAAATGGAGATGTTCGTATTTGTATCGATATGCGCGAGGCTAACAAGGCTATCGAAAGGGAAAGACATACTATGCCGACGATCGACGATCTAATTCATGACCTAAATGGAGCTACGGTCTTCAGTAAGCTCGATCTTGCATCGGGCTATTATCAATTGGTCTTAGACGAGGAATCAAGACCGATTACTACATTCACTACGCATCTCGGATTATACAGATATAAACGTCTAAATTTTGAAACAAATTCAGCGTCAGAAGTTTTCCAGAAAACAATTAGTTCGGTAATACAAGGCATAAACGGTTCGAAAAATATCTCAGATGACATTCTTGTGTATGAGAAATCGAAAAAAGAACATGACATTGCTCTTGATAGGGTATTCAAGGCATTACACGACAGTGTTCTAACATTAAAAAAAGGAAGTGTGAATTCAACAAACCTAACGTAACGTTCTTTGGAGTGGTCTTTGGAGGTTCCGGAATATCTCCTGATCCGCTAAAGGTAGAGGATATTAGAAAAATGGAACCCCCAATGAACGTGTCGGAACTACGTAGTTTTTTGGGCATGACGGCTTACTGCTCAAGGTTCATAAAGGATTACGCTTCTGTCATGAAACCATTAAAGAAACTAACGCGGAAAGACGTCGGATGGACGTGGAAAGAAAACCAACAAAATGCATTCGATAAACTGAAAAATTAACTCTCGAGTGAAACTCGGAATATTGAAGTTATCACAGATGCTTCACCAGTAGGGTTGTCAGGAATTTAGACCCAAGAAGGTAAAGTCGTAGCTTACGCTAGTCGCGCGTTGACACAAACTGAAACGAGATATAGTCAAACTGAAAGAGAGGCACTTGCAATCGTATGGACCTGTGAACATTTCAGTATGTACTTAAAAGGTGCGCCATGCTTTACAGTTGTCACTTATCATAAGCCACTGACGACAATTTGGACAAAGAAACAACCGCCGTTACGTAATGAACGTTGGGGATTACGTTTACAACCGTTCAAGTTGAAAATAGAATATAGACCGGGAAGAAACAATCCATCAGATTATATTTCCCGTCACCCTTTGAAAACTGACCAGGATGCTAGAAATCATGCCGAGGAATACGTAGCATTTGTGTGTGGGGAATCGGTTCCAAATGCTATGACAATGGATGAAATAAAAAGTGCGTCAATCAATGACCAAACAATACGAAAGGCAATCGAATACACTAAAAGTGGAAAATGGCATGAACTTAAAACGCTAGGGTTTAATGAGGAAATAGACATTGAAGATAAACTTTCTTTACGAAATGTCAAAGACGAACTCACTATTCATTGTGACTCTCTTCTTCTGAAGAACGACAAAATCGTTATGCCGAAATCGCTACGAGCAAAAGCAATCAAATTAGGTCACGAGTCCCGAACAAAAAGTTTTATACGCTCAAAGGTCTGGTTTCCAAATCTAAACGCAGAAATAGAAAAGGCGATTCAAGGATGTATCGCATGCCAGGCGAATACCAAGGAAGTGAAACCAAGAGAGCAACTCAGAATGTCAGAAATGCCGTCTTGTCCTTGGAAAAACCTAATTGCTGACTTCTGTGGTCCATTGGATACAGGGGAATATCTTTTGGTGATTATAGATGAATATTCGCGATATTCAGTAGTGGAAACACACTATGTAGCGCTTCCCGAGATTTTGGCCTCAAATTGAGGCAGCGGTAAATACAGATCCATGAAATGTTATCTTCATTCCAATCTATTAAGAGGCTATTAATTACAAGGGTCTGTCCATGCTGACTGTTTGACCTAGGTCCCTCTTTATTATTATTAGATTGACTGATAAGCCTGCTAGACTGAAATTCTCATCTCTCTGTGTCTTTCTTTTAATAAGCAACCCATTTATTGTTAAACAAAAGGGAAAACCATCATTCTACACTTTCTATCCTATTTGGCACTCGATGTTCAATAGCAAGAAACTTTGACTTGTCGTCTGCACCCTCCTTCAATTTGAACTAGTCTTAAATCAGGTTGCATGGTAGTGGATTAGACAAATAGACAGTTTAATACATATACATGTAGATTGCTCATTGACAAATCAAAACCAAAGACATGTTTAAGATAAATACAACTTAACTTTTTCCTTTATTGCGATGTCTTCAAAATAGAAATATACAACACATATATAGAGAGATATTGGCTACAAGATATATTTGCCATTTACTTATATCTTGTTTGAAGTCCATTTTGTGAGTCGTTAGAAAAAAAGTTTATTGTAAAATTTTCTCACACTTTTTTTCTTTCATTCAATTTAACGAAGTTTTTATAATCGGCCAGATCAACCATATTCTCTAGGAGTTGCCATTACAATTCAGTTTCACCTAACATTTAATTTTAACATTATATTTACACAATTTCTTGATTGACAGTCGCCATCTGTCATAAGGTAATGCTATTCAAAAATTATTTTCAGTATTATGTAAGAAAATATGTGATTTTTTCACAGACATTATATATAACTAAAAATTGTTTTTCTAAAAAAAGGTGAATTGTTTCACATAATTCATATCAATGCAAACTTTTTTAAAAAATCCAAAAAATATTTACACCACTTGTGACTTATGTCTTCATCAATAAATGGAAGACAGTGATTGTATTATGGGACTTGCTATCTATATAGATAGAAAAGAACACACATATCCTCCCTTTTTTCCCTAGTTTGATTGTAGAGCATTCTATGCCACTTTGAAACTAGAGGCACTTCAGTACCTGTATCGCTCCACAGTTCTGATTGTACTAATTGAGCAAAATAATGATGTTTTCAAGATACCATGTATGGATATAAGCCACGACCATGAAGGAATGTTTTAAACCGATCAAAACTGATGGAATTTGAAAAAGAGTCACCAAATGACTATTCCAGTGAAACTTGATTGAAATCCATCTACATGTTTCTGAGAAACAGATTTTTAGCTCACCTGAGCACAAAATACGGGGTGGGCGAGGTGAGCTATTGTGATTGGCCATTTTCCGTCGTCCGTCCATCCGCCCACAATTTATTTAAAAATCTTCTCCTCCAAAACCAGTAGGTTAATCAAGCTGAAACTTTGCAGGGATGTTCCTTGAGTGAAGTTCTACAGAAGTTGATAAAAGATAAAAGAATTTCATTCCTTGAAAAACTTTGGTGACCCCGGCATTTGAAAACGGGAAATTTAGTGAATCTTTGGATTTTTTTAAGAAACTATAAAGCCATGGGCATTTATATTTCATATGTAGCATAATCACATGATTCTCTGCCAAGTTTAATCCCTTGGGTCAAAAAAGGCTCTGCCCCTGAGGTCCGAAGTTTGGAAAAATGCTTAAAAAGAGCAAGTTCAAAAGACTTTTCCTTGTAAACTAGTACATCTAGGACATTCATATTTCACACTTAACATTGTGCTTCTAGGGTCAAAAACGGCCCTGCAATAAGTGACCAAAATAGGAAAAAGCGAACAAATTTGATTAAGTTTAAATAAAAAAGATCTTCATTTCAAGACCAAGGGCATTTATATTTGGAATGTAGCATAGCCTAACTGTTATCTATCAATTTTGATTAAATTATTCCCGTAGGATAAAAAAAAACAAAACAAAAAAAACCCGCCTCTTTCCTGGGTGTCTAAAGTTTGTAAAAATGCTCAATTAGACCATGTCCAACAGTCTTCTGCTCCCTATCTACAAAGTCTAAGGCATTTATTCTGGAATATATCCATAAGGGTTTTCTACTATGTTAGCTAAAATCATAGCCCTGGGATATGGCCCTGTTCCAGAGGTCCAAAATTTTGAAAACGCCAAATTTGAAGAGCTTCAAAAGTCTTCTCTTCTGAAATATAAGGTGGAGGACATTCATATTTGGTATGTAGCATAACTAAATATTTTGTACTTTGTTACAGGAAAATTTGCCCTTACGTACAAAAAGGTCTCTTCTCCGGGGGTCGAAATTCATGGGATGTCATGGGTTCAATCCTCAGCAGCGGCACATATCCTTTCCGAAATTTGTCAAGTTTTAAACGTACCACCCAAGGAAAACATCTGCCAAGTTTGGTTCAAATTGGTCAAAATTTCATCAACATGTTTTGAAAAGGGTCACCTCAGGAACATTCTTGCAAAGTAAAATCCAAATTGGCCGAATGCTTTAGGAAAAGAAGATTTTTTAAAGAATTACTTTGTTGATTTGTCTAAGTCTGATAAGCCTGTTCCGATTTTGAAAAGGATGCCCAAAGAAGCATTCCTGTAAAGTTAGGTTGAAAACGGACTTATGGTTTAGTAGGAGAAGATTTTTTAAAGAAATATTCCATTACATCTCTATAGTCTGATAAGCCCGTGTTTACCACGACCCTATTTTTGAAAATAAAAATTTCAAGAACAAGTTTTAAAAGGGTCATCCAAGAAACATCCTGCCACGTTTGGTTGAAATTTGCCAAATGGTTACAGAGGAGAAGATTTTTAAAGAATTGTTGACAACTTCCGAAGAACGATGGACGGCGCACAACGGACACAGGGTGATCTGAAAAGCTCGCATTGAGCTAAAAAGGAAGTTGCTTATTGCACAGTTAGCAATTTCTTGATTTTTCTATGTGTTTTCAAAGCAGAGTTTCTTGGGGGCTGTAAAAAGCAAGATTGTGTGGTAATGGGTTAAACAAAATTTCATGGTTACTTACAAAACTTATTTTGTATATTGGTAAAAGAATTTCATAGATAATAAAAACATTATGGAAAATGATTCCGGTTGATAACCTTTTCTATTTCAACAAAAAAGTCCCGAGCTGTATTTATTTTGCATGGAAAATGTATGAAATACGCAGTTAAATAAGCTGTAGCTTTGCGGTTTTTGAAGCTCAACAAAAATTATGAAGATATTTGATAAGGGATAAACTCCAATTTGGTATAAATACAGAGCTATTGGTTTTACTAATTTATGACTATAATTGGCAAAGTTTTTGAATCAATCTTATGATATAATAAAAATCATCTGTGCTATATTCAAATAACATTTTTGTTTAAGCAATTTAACAAAAGAAAACACCAGAATCACAATGAAATAAAGTAAAATTGGAATTCATTTAAACATTTCAAATCTACAGTGTTCTCAACCAAGCGATATGAATTGAAGGTGGAAAGAAGACTTGGCCATGACATTAAGCTTCTTTCCTTCTCAAGTGTGTGGTTTTTTTTTGGTTTTTTTTATCAACTAACCAATTTACCAGTCCAAAACGTAGCATTCAAAGGATCCTTTATATATATCATTATTAGCTAATGTTTTTCGTATGCTTTTCATTAACCCATTACCAAACGACAAATTTCAGACTTATCAACGTTTAAAGAGGTTGCAGACGACATGTCAAAGTGCATTTGAATTGAGAAATTATTGCAATATACGGGGAAAAACTCGGGAGAAGGGAGAGATTACAATTTCTCTTTTTCCATAATGTTTTTTTTTCTCAAGATATATTTCTTCAGTCCTTCAGTGCACAAAAATGCCAGGCAGTGTGGTAATAGGTTAACTTTAAGGTATTGATATTAATGAATAAAGACGTATGTAACATTTTTTAAACTGTCTGCATCTCTCTCTTTGTATTAACCCATTCCCACACAACCCCTGCTTTTTACGCCCCTCAACAGCTTTGGAAAATATTGTGGATTATTCACAATGTTTTTTTTATCCAAAATGACGAAAAAAATTAAAATCAACTTATTTCAAGCAGCTTCTTTCAATTTTGACCAGTCTAAAATTGTGTTGTGTGGGAATGGGTTAAACTAGCTCATCAAATCTCTAATTAATGTTTCTTTCTACACACATCTGTAAAACTACAGAACTTAGATTTAAAACTCTTTTGAGAAATGGTTGTTTATTGAATGCATGAGCTTTGTTCTCTTGACCACAGATGTGTAACTTAAACAAATTTGTGTTGGTTTATCACAATGCCCATTAACCCAAAATAAATAAACAAATAGGGAATCTGCTGCCAGTGCTATCAGTAATTTGATGTTATCAATCAAATACATGCTGGGCTGTTTGACATTTTAACTGTTAACTCTATCTGGTGGATTTGGCCAAAATCTTATGAATCTCGGGAAGCGTTACATAGTGAATAGTGAAATCAGTGTCCGGTAATTGATAATGTTTTATCAATGTTCGGCGTGCTGGTAGTGATTAAAACGGATGAAGGTAGTCCGTTTAATAGCCACCAGTCGAGAAAGTATGCTAAGAATATGGGTTTTGTGCATAGGAAAATAACACCGTTATGGCCAAGAGCAAGTGCTCAGGCAGAATCGTTTAATAAGCCTTTAATGAAAAGTGTAAGATCTGCAAAATTAGAAGGGAAACATTGGAAAGAAGAATTGTTTAAATTTCTCAGGCAATACAGAGCAACACCTCATACTGTAACTGGTTACTCTCCTTTTCGTTTGTTGTTTCTGCGTGAGGCAAAAACTCGTTTGCCTGATGCAGTCGATGAAAATGCAAGTCAAAATGATGAAAAGAGTAAATCGTACAGCGAAGTCTTACATGAAAAGGATATCTGATAATCTCTTAGGTTCGAAATAGTTCATAGTAGAGGAGAATGACTTAAATGACTTGGTGGAAGATAATTGGTCAGATAAGAATTCAAACATTGTGAATGATAAAAACCCGGTTCAGATACAAGAAAGACAAAGGCGTGATCGACGTGCACCAAAATACTTGGACGATTATGTGTCGAAAGGGAAACGTTAAAAGACAGACTTTAAATATTTAAGTGTAGAAATAGAGAATGAAAACAACTTTCATATTTTGGTTTCAAAAAGTTTCATGAAATAATTGGGTAAAGAGCTAACTCTCACTTTGACTCATTTCATTAATATTCTACAGTACGTTCATTTGACTGTTCTGAAATTTGGAACATTTTCAAAAAAATAATGATCAAATGGATGGAAAGAATGAAATTATACGATATATTTAACAATTATTAATCATGTTTACTCGTATCATATTGTTAAGAAAAAATAAGGTGTTTGTTTCACTGCGAAAGAAATATTATATATTTAAGAGGTACAGTTGTTAAATGGTCCGGTAAGAAGAAATTGGTGTATATAGCTGATAACCGAAACCGTTGGTTTTACTCACGACTGGAATGTGTATATCAAATGAAATTTGTTATTTAATCTAACTTGGGAATGGATGTTATGTTCTAGCAAAGTATTATAGCTACATCTATTTATGGTAACATTACGTATGGTCCCTGTTATTTTAATTAATACCATGTCCGGTCCTGGATAGTCTGAGTTTGTTAATAAAGCAGTGAACACCATCTTGTGTATTTATATATTAACTCCGAATTCTACCCATAGGATATAACAATAACAATCTTGGCGGTATATGGTATTTCATGCAAAAAGGATGAGAACGAAAGCAATGCTTTTTTCTCCTTATTGATCATTCTAGCGGTGAAAAATAACTTATAAACTAAGTACATGTTTATTTTAGGGAGAGAGGGGGGAAGAGCGAACGAGCGAAAGAGAAGAAAATAACAATGGGCAGAAAAAAGTTCTGTAGAAATAAGAAATATTTATATACTTTTATAGAGGGATGTTCCTTGTGTGCTTGGATATGAGTATTTGGTGGCTATATATTAGACGCCATACATTATATACTGCTCTGCTCTAACGCGTGGCGAACCTAATTAAAATTAGACTTGATAGCGCTTTCTATTCCTAATGTTATTCTGTACTTCTAAGAATTTTTTTCTCTATAAGTTTGATTAAACATTCCAAACAGAAGAGCATCAATATTAATATTACCAATATTTTGTAATGACCTAAGAGGTACATTTCTGATATTATCGTAATGACGACATGCAAGGGGAAAATGTTCGCTTGTCTCAATACTTCCACAAGCACAAAGAGGGTCATTAATGATAATTTTACTAAAGAGGTCATGGTTGAGAGAACTACATTTATTCCTGATACGTGTATGAAGCTTCCTTTCTCCGATGAAGTACAACTTATTAGGAACTGGCTTGCTCCTATTTGAATAATTTTTGAAACAAGATAAGGAATTTTGCTCCTTATTTTAATTGGTAATTTATTCCATTCTTCTATTACTGTAGAGACAAGTGATCTCTTGTAAAGCTCTATTCTGCTTGCAGGTATTTTTTAATTCTGAGATCCTCACAGGCTGTATGAAGATGTGCTTCAAATACTTAGAGGAACCAATGAACACAGGGTCTTTGGACAAAGCCCTTTGACCATTTTGAAATAAAGGATAATTTTGTGTTTTGTCCTTCTTTCTTGAGAAGATTCCAATCCCGACTCTACAGAGAGATCTGAGAGAGAAGCGACTTTTGTACAGCCAGATACAGCCATACCTGCCGGAAATTGGATCTTATCGATTTGATCTTTTAGTTGTTTTGGACAATTATCCCAAACAATATCTGCATTTTCAATTAGCGGGCGTATTAAAGAGAAATAAATTGTTTGTAGGTTTTTTCTGTCTAATTGAGTTTTTAGGGTACGCATTATGTTTAACCTAGTCCAAGCTTTGGCTGTGGAACTTTTGATGTGGCAATCCTAGGAATCATCGTGGCAATCCCAGGAACCATCGTCAGAAATGAATATACAGAGATGCTTGTGATATTTAACGCTTGGTATCATTGTGTTTGACATAAAAAGGTCTGGGTGAAAAGGTCTATTAACTTTTGCGCGATATAACTAATGCTCCTAATTTAAGAGGGTTAAATTTGACCAACCATTTTTGTGCCCATTCAGAAATCTTATTTATATCAGACTGTAAATTCGCGCCACATATATCAGGATTATCAATTTCTAAATTTATATAGACTAGTATCATTAACAAAAAGACTAATATTTATTTTCCTGTTCTCTCCGTTTGCTGGAATAATTATAGATGATTTCAGTAATTTTTACCCATAACTCAAATTTTAGTCCCTTTTTTTAAGAATACTAAATATTCAAAACCTGCAATTTTCCGAAAGATAAATGGAAAGCCACCCTTATCAACATTGAGGTCCCTTTGGGCCTTGTGTAAAACCTTGCTGGTCTTGTTTCATTGGGTTATAATAAAATTGGATAAACCTTTTTGTACCTTTTTGTAGACTGGGGAGTTCTCTATAAGCCCTATATGGTTTATCATCCCCCTTGAGGTCTTCTAAGTCGTGGTCACTAATTCCGGTTTGGCGTTGAATTCTTTAATTTGCGCTCAAAAAGAAAAAAAAATATGTGACATCCAAGCATTTTGTGGAAATTTCATTTTATCTAGGAAAGATGTAACAAATGAAGAGGAAATAGATAGTGAAATTCACTAAAACCCCAATTTATCAGTATAAAAAAAGAGAGCCTCGATACTCCGACGAATTACGGACGTTTCGTACCATAACCATTTCGTACCAGTCATTTCGTACCACGGTATTGGTCATTTCGTACCAAGGTATTGGTTGTTTCGTACCATGCTGTTACCATTTCGTACCATGTTGTAGTCATTTCGTACCATACGTCAAATGTTTCGTGACATGTTTAGAAAAAAATCTTATTTTATTTGAAAAGTAAAATAACGCTTTCAACATTTATAAAATATTTTCATTTTCTATTTGCTTTATCTAATTTATCGATCATTAAACAAGTGAAAATCAATTAAGACCATCCATTCAAGCAAACGAAGAGCTGGTGATACAGTATTCGCATATCAGCACATTACTTTTTTCTAACAGGGGGCTTGTGTTAATTGAGTTCATTAGAAGAAAATTAGTAGGGAATCAGAACTGTATTTCCGTCAATATTGTATCATAGTTAATCGAATAATTTGACAAGGTAACCATTAGGCAAATGACTCACAACGATATTTAAGACAGGTCCAAATGTAAAGAAATTTGCAGACCACAATTTCATGAGGACGGAATTTTTAAAAATATTTGTCTTTTGGATAAGAAATCATAGTGATAATTATTGCTTGTCTCCAGCAATGTTTGTCTAAGTATTTTTCTTGCTATGTGTTAAAAAATGGGACAGTCAAATGAAAGGCAAATACCAATCTAATCATAATTAGGCAATCAACAATCGTTCACCTTCCACAATTAGATCTTAAGTGATCTTACCTAACACGTCGCAAACAATGACAAACAATCTAATTATCAAATTCTCTGATCTTGATTGAGTGGTTTATTTGTGGTACGCGACGGTACGAAATGACTTATTATTTGGTACGAAATGACCAACGCATGGTACGAAATGACCATTGTATGGTACGAAATAACCATAGAAATTATGGTACGAAATGGTTATGGTACGAAATGACTGCATACCACTCCGACAGGGGGTGGGGAAACAAGAAAGATTTTACAAACAAGTTTTTCTCACGATACCGTATTGGGAAATCAAGCGTCTAATGTGTGAAAATGATCAACTAAAACAATTTTTCTATTATTCATTTTCTTTAAGTTTCTACAACTATGGCAACAAGTATGGAGGTTGATACTGTAAAGTCTAATGTTATGGCATCAGCAGGAACGTCTGGCAGTGTGTCAGTGTCTCTCCACCCGCTCGTGATAATGAATGTGTCGGAACACTGGACCAGAACAAGAGCCCAAGAAGGCCAACCACGGCAAGGTAAGACAACACCTATCGTAAGTCAACCTGTTTTCGATACGAACCTAAATTCGAGACCCTGATCTTTGAGCATGTGCACTGTGACCTGGCTGTCCATGTTTACATTCTACCAATTAGTTGATCGTGAAATTTTCACTTGCTCAAAATTTTACAAAATGCATCTTACCCCTGCCAGTATCATGGTTTAACCCATTCCCACACAATCCCTCCTTTTTACGCCCCTCAAGAAAAAGGCTTTAGAAAACATGGTGGAAAATGAAGAAATTGCTTGTATCAAGCAATTTATTCATTTTTCACCATGTTTTCTATTCCAAAGGGCGAAAAAATTTAGAATTCCATCAACTTTAATTGTCGTCTGCAGCTTCTTTCAATATGGACTGGTCTAAAATTGCACTGTGTTGGAATGGGTTAACTATTTTTCAATACTCTAACGGATGAGAGTTATTAGTGGCAAAATAAAGCGCTGGACCTACAAAATCAGACAAATACCCTGAATTCTAACCTTTTCTGTCTCCCAAAATCTTATATTTGCCGATTTCGATCAAAAGAGCTCTAGAATACAAAAGCTTTTTCACACAGGGTAAAAAAGGTCACTGTTTGTAAAATTGACCTGTTTTTGTGACCCTTTATTATTTTCTGGAAAAAGAGTAAACATGGGACAAGACCCGCACTGTTATGTGAAGTTTTTAAAACAATCAAATATGCCTGTCCTTTTCTCAGCTAACAAATTTTCTTTTTAGGTCCTTTTTTGGTATTTTTCACAATTTCTGTGAATCCATTCAAAATTGTTTAAAAAAGTCCATAAAAAGATCCAGAAATAAAAGATGAGCAATTGCTATCTTGTTTTTGATGCATTTTGTAAAATTTAGAGTAAGTGAAGATTTCACCACCAACTAATTGGTAAAATGTAAACGGTGAGAGCCAGGTCACAGTGCACATGCTCAAAGATCAGGGTCTGGAATTCAGGTAAGTATTGAAAACAGGTTGACCTACGATAATACCCGAAAGGGGAGTTAGGCAGTATATACAGATAGATAGATAGCATCAAAAACAAGATAGCAATTGCTCATCTTTTATTTTTGGACTTTTTTATGGACTTTTTTAAACAATTATTAATGGATTAACAGAAATCGTGAAAAATACCAAAAAAGGACCTAACAAGAAAATTTGTTAACTGAGAAGAGGACAGGCATATTTGATTGTTGTAAAGAATTCACATGACAGTGCAGGTCTTTTCCCATGTTTACTCTTTTACAGGGGTTGAAAAATTTCTTCAAACCTACTAGTCCTGTAGGACTAGTAGCTCTGAATTTCTACCCGCCCTTAAGGCAACCCAACTCGCCCTTTAAGATGAAGAAAATTACTACCCAAAAAACGATCGGATGTCCGATGTTCCAGCCATGAGTTTTAAAACAGACGAATTTTATCTAGATCGACGTAATACACATTACAGTGATCAATCAAGCGTTTAAAGATACGGAATACTATGCAGGCTAAACTGGAGATCCTGTCTATACATTAGCATGTATTTCGACAGGGTCTCCAGTCTACAAATCAAGCGTCTATGAAGATTGAGCAACATAAACAGGGAACGGTCTAATATTACAGTGAATATTATTGTTTCCGATATGAAGTTGTTTGAAATAAATACTTTTTTTTTGATCCTTTATTTTTTTTCCCTCAATCAGCGTGATTCAAGTCCTAAATTTGCACTCGCCCCGTCGGACTAGTTCGTCCCCAAATCTACTCGCCCTACAGCATTTTCTACTCGCCAATGCGAGCGGGCGAGTGGATTTTTCAACCCCTGTTTTACATGAAAATAATAAAGGGTCACGAAAATATGTCAATTTTACAAACAGTGACCCATTTTACCCTGTGTAAAAAAAAGCTTTTGTATTCTAGAGCTCTTTATGTCAAAATTGGCAAATATAAGATTTTTGGAGATAGGAAAAGTTAGAATTCAGGGTTTATGTCTGATTTTGTAGGTCCAGCGCTTTATTTTGCCACTAATTACTCCCATCCGTTAAAGTATTGAAAACCAGTTAAACCACGATACTTTCTTTACAGATTTAATAAATTTCAACTTTTCCTTGCTTGTTCAGCAACTTTTAATAATAGCAACTTACCCCTACAGTGTTTTACTCAAGCCCGCGTTTTTTAGCAGAGTAAAATTGGTTTTGACGCACTACAAATCGTATTCGGGGCATTTTTGGGCGCAGTTGAAATTCGAAGATAGTCTTGACCACCTCTGAGATTCCTGGGGATGTCTGTTTATTTGCTATATTTAACTTCAACCTGTGCCAGGTAATCTAGACACTCATTTGTTATTATTCTATAATTCTAAGCGCTTCAAAGAAGAGGAATAGGTACAGAATTTTTATTCAATCAAACACTACGTAGCCCCGACATTAAGTTTACCGAAAAAATATTTTTAGAGTATTATAATCTGTGATTTGTATTTGAATTACCATATCCGACAGTGTTTTCAGGTACGTTATTTGAATAATGAAATAGGCTTATTTCGATAGCAAGGCAAGACAAACAGCACAGTACACGTTTTTGCCTTTCACATTGGACTCTAATGATTGCGATATTTATTTTTATTTTTTCTTTGTCTGCAAAAATGAAAATGATTCATAATCATCCAAGATTGAAACGCTTGCCTACCATTGACATCAACATCACTGCGTCATCCAACAAATATGTTCAAACTAATGAGTCAGACCTAAAACCAGCATTTAGTACCTAAACTGACTTCCAAAGCATTAGTTTCTCTACACTATCTACTTACTGACTTGTTAAATAGTTATTACGTTTGTTTTCAGTTAATAATCAAACATTATTTAACTTTTTCAATAAAATTTGTTTTGTAAAATTGATAGGGATTTAATTTAGTACATTTTGTAAGTTCCCTGAATAAGGGGGTGTCACAAGTTTTATGAAAGGGCCCTCTAATTTCCAAAAGGGCCCTTTAAAATTAATGGAATGGGCCCCATCCACATAAAGGCTGGATAAAACACTGTCCTAAGACAAAAAACATTTCCCCTTAACCTGTGTAAAATTTCTGCGATAACATCTTACCTTTTACATCTGTTAATGGAAACTCTTGAATAGTTGAAATCATATTTTTGCTCAAACAAGAAAAAAAAGTCTTGATGCTGAGGAAAAGATTTTTAATCCAGCAAGAAACTAAAAGTGTTGGTGCTGAGGAAAAGATAAGGATTTAACTAGCAAACAATAAACTCTTCTTTTTTTTCAGGAAAAAAAATCATAATCGAGGGCAAATAGATGTGTCACAGATATGTAATTGTGACACCTTTAAGAGATTGCTTGTTATCCTGTTGTGATAGTTAAAAGCTGCAATAAATGATTTGCTTATTTTTTTTTTTTTTAATTTCAACCTGTTATTCAAGATTTTTGGATGTCTGTTTATGTAAGCTAGTGAATTTCAATGGGGCTTCTTAATCTGTTCCCACACAATCCTGCTTTTTGATGCCCTAAAGAAACAGGCTATGGAAAACATTATTAAAAATGAAGAACTTGCTTGTAACAAGCAATTTCTTCATCATCTACAATGTTTTTTGCCCGCAAATCTTCTTTCTGACCAAACTAACAAACTAATTGTCTTTGGGATGAGACATTAAAACAAGTCCCCATGTTATGGTGCTATACATTCGAGCATGCTAAAAAAGCAGGCGGGCCTCTCGGTAGTTTTGTTCTGTATCCTTGCACCATCCACCATAACAACTAATCGTCTTGTAGGGGCATTGCTCACATGAGCATGTGCTATGGTAGCAACAATAAATGAATGGCAACACACACACAGGTTTGCCAATTCAACACCCCTATAGCAAGTTTGAATGCTGAAAACTTATGGCTCTCTTTTTCAAATTTCTGGAATTTTTAAATAAAAAATGCAGGAAGCCAGGACACACTATGTAAATCCGGTTCTGTCCCAGATCTAGGATGAATGGCATGTCTGCCTATACCATTACAATTTTCCGTATGGAACTAACCAGTTATGTTATGCTATTTTTTTTTTTCAATTATGCACAGCAAGTTTTTCCTTTTAAGCTCCACTGGCTGAAAGCCAGCGAGCTGTTGTCATGGCCTTGTGTCTGTTGTGGGTGAGTCTTTGAAAATCTTCCCTGTAGAAAGTATTGAATAGAATTTAACCAAATTTTAAAGAAATGATCCTTGGTCGACCCTTTATCACATTCCTTCAAAGAATTTTGATCAGATGATAAACATGCCTTAAAAGGGCTGGGCTAATTTCTATCTATAGTGAAACCTTTAAAAATCTTCTTAGAAACCAGTGGATTGATTTCAAATCCAATATCACAGAAATGATTCTTTGATGACCCTTTATCAGATACCTTCAAAGAATTTTGATACCATGAAAAACATGGCTTAAAATGATGGGGCTATTTTCCATATATGGTGAAAACTTTGAAAATCTTTTTCTCAGAAACCTGATGATGGATTTCAACCAAATTTCACAGAAATAATCCTCTAGCAACTCTTTTTCAGATTCCAGCAATTAATTTTGATTGGTTGAAAAAATGGCTTTTATGGTCGAGGCATATGTCCATATTTGGTATACAGTGAATCCTTAAAAAATTCATTAATACCTTTTTCATCTGACTCAGTAAATTAACTGACGTTTGTAAAACAATGAAACATTTGAAATATGAAAAGATTTCATTTACAAGATTTATTTGTCACACATAGTGAATATAATTTGGTTTATATTGAATTCCTGAAAACACCATTTGCTTGATCAGTACAATCAGGCCTGTGGAGCGATACAGTTGCTCAAGCACCTCTAGTTTTTAGTTTGACAACTTAAATGTCATAGCTTCAGCTTATTCAAGCCATAATTACAATGTTTAAGTGTCCAACCAAACAATTTACTTTTTTGTTACATGCTACTGACTATAATTTGGCAAAATACACTTTTTAATTTAAGAGTGGGACTTCCTGTCAGTAATCCATCAAGTCCACCAATGCTGGAGATCTCAGTCTCAAAGATGATAGGCATTGTTTATAGTAAAATAAATACATGTATTTTTTGACAACTATTTCTTAAAACCAAACATACTGGTAGTTCATTATAGCATTATTTGCATTATGTAGAATACAACTATGTATTAACCCATTCCAAAATAACAAAATTTTAGACTGGTCCAAGTTCAAAATAGTTTCAGAGGACAATTTCAAGTTGATTTTTTTTTTTTGTCTTTTTTGATAGAAAACATTGTGAATAATGAAGAAATTGCTGATACAAGCAAGTTCATCATTTTCCACAATATTTTCCAAAGCTTTTATTGAAGGGAGTAGAAAGGAGGGCTTGTGCAGGAATGGCTTAAGGAATGGTGCAGTTGTTGTCTGAAAATGTGCTAAGCATCTAATACTGGATAAAAGTGGCAGAGTAAACTGTTAAGTTAACCCATTACCAAACAATGTTGCTTTTAGATACCCTGAGGAAATATGATCATGGAAAATTTTGTGAAAATAAAAAGAGAAATCTCTTGTCAAAAGCAATTTCTCCTTTTCTCGCAATGTTTTTTACCTTATTTGGCACTTATTTTCCAATTTAGTGCAGTTTTAAATGTTGCTGCAAATTGTGGGTTGCAACTCTTTCAATTTGGACCAGTCTAAAATGTTGTTGGGTTAAAATTTGTTATGTGAAAGATTAAAAGTTAATCTGGTTAATTTTCAGTTTTGGGAGCTTTGATTGGAAAACAGAAGGGACGTAACATTGAAGTGATGAACTCATTTGAGCTTTACTTTGATTTCATTGATGAACAGATAGTGATTGATATGGAATACTACAACACTAAAGAAGAGCAGTGTAAGTTTGTTAACCCATTCCCACTCAATCCCTCCTTTTTACGCCCCTAAAGAGAAAAGCTTTGGAAAACATTGTGGAAAATGAAAAATTGCTTGTATCAAGCAATTTCTTCATTGTCCACAATGTTTTCTATCCAAAAAGAGGAAAAAATCCAAAATTCCACAACCTTGGAATTGTCATCTGCAGCGTCTTTGAATTTGGACTAGTCTAAAATTTTGCTGTGTAGGAATGGGTTAACCCTGGTCATTCTGAATAAAATCCTTTTTAACTTGGCCGCGGCTATAGCACAGTTGGTAGCGCATCACACTCTCAATCATGAGGCCAAGAGTTTGATCCTGGTCGCGGCAAACAATCTTTCCAAAAAATTTTTTCCCGCCAATGGGTGGATAATCGTAAATCTAAGGTGGATGAGCAGCTGGAGGCTTGGAAAGGATGTAGTGGTAGAACTGTTTTGAGAAACACCAGGAATCTATGGCTAGGTACTATAGCTTATGTGGTATGGCTGAAATACTGCCAAAGTTGTGTAAAACCCCATTCATACAAACAAATACCCCTTTTTAACAACTGCATTTGAATCAATATTTTCACTCAAGAAGAAAAAGATTTTTAAAATTTCATGAACTAAAAATTGCCATCTTCAACTTCTTTATTAGGACCAGTCTAAAATTTTCTTGTGAGGTAATATGTGCAGTCTGATCTTAGATTTCACCACCTGTTTGTCCCTTTTAAGCCAAGTGTGTTTTCAAAATAAATACTAACCCATTAGTAGTACTTTCAGCCCTTTGTTCTTAATGAATTTCTGCAGAGATTTTTATCCGCTTGTTGTGAATATTCATTTTCATCATTCTATACACAGGATTTGAGTAAGTATTGATGAAATAGTTTGATCTAAATTCCAAAATGCCCCTATTTCATATGTATAGTGAAACAATCAAGGTTTAAATTAAAAGGATGAAAGTTCACTTTTTCTTGAAACATGTAGTGATTCCCCCCTTTGAAAGTTAAACTTAATGTATAGTAAATTCTCAATTTGGAATTTATGGCTGGTCAATCAATTGTATATTTATGTCTGCTGTTAACCCTTGCCTGTTTTTCTAAATTTTAGACCTGTCCAAATTCAAAGGTTTTACAGACGACAATTCAAAGTCGATTCTAATTGAAAAATAATCATTCTGTAGGGTAGAAAAAATTGTTTCTCCACAATGTTTTCTTAAGTATAAAACACAGGGACGTGAAAACCAGGGATTGGAAAGGAAACGGTTATGTTTTCATTTTTTTAAACTTATACAAGTTATTTTATTGTTTTTCATGTAGTTAAACAAGTATTCAGTGAGATGGATTTTCTAGGCTGGTACACTACAGGTGACACTCCTATAGACTCAGACATACATGTACACAAACAGGTAATAGTAAATAACCATAGGACTAAAGTTTAACCCATTCCCACACAATCTCTTTTTTATGCCCCTCAAGAACTAAGCATTGGAAAACATTGTGGTGAAAGAAGAAAGAGAAATTGAATCTTTAACCCATTCCCACACAGTGACGCTTTTGGACGCCCCTCAAGAAAATCAATCAGGAAAACATTGTGTAAAATGAAGAAATTGCTAGTGACAAGCAATTTCTTCATTTTACAAAATATTCTCTTCCCAGGAAATTGAAAAAATCTAAAATTTCATAACCTTTAAATTCCTTTCAATTTGGACCAATATAAAATTTTGCGGTTGGTAATGGGTTAAGGCAATTTCTTCATTAACCATGATGTTTTCTTCCCACAATACAGATACTTAAAATTTCATGAACAAAATGTTTCTTTGCAGCTTCTATGAATTTGGACCAGTCTAGCATTTTATTGTCTGGTAGAAGTTGAATAAGAGGTCGAGAGTAGAGGGGATAACATCTTTCTAAAATTGTTATTTCTCAATGAAAACCTATGTTGTTGGTACCAATTTGAATTATCTTATTTAGACAATTCCATGATTAACCACAACATAGGGTTTATAGCAGAAGTTTTATAAATATCTAACTCTAAAATCAAAATGACCCTCTCTATCTAACTATTTCATATGACCGAAATTGAAAGCATTTGTAGTCAAAAATTTAATGGTTCCCATCTGTCAATCAAAAAAAAACAACAATTGACGAATCACTTTTGTCAAAGTATCAATCCACAAATCAAATATTTGATTTAGACCTGAAGTGAACTTTGAAGTCCAACATTGGTTGACATATACGAGGGTGAGTCAATAAGTAACCAGCCTGACCTACTTTCGGTCGAGATTGATCTCTCCTTTTTCGATGTAGTTGCCCTCCAGAATGAGACATTTAGACCAACGGTGTTCCAGTGCCATCAGTCCAGAACTAAAGAAGTCAGGCTCCTTTCCATTGACCCACTCCTCAACTGCCGCCATGACTTCTTCATCGGACCGGAATCAACGTCCACGGATATCTTTTTTCAGGTTTGGGAATAGGAAGAAGTCACTAGGAGCTAAGTCTGGAGAATAGGCAGGATGTGGTATTAATTCATACCCATTTCACTCAACAGCATCCATCGCAATTTTGCAAGTGTGGACTCTTGCGTTATCCTGTTGGAGCAGAACCCCTTTAGAGAGTTTACCTCGGCGTTTATCACGAATTGCAGTTCTCAGTTGGTCGAGCAAGTTAGCATAGTACGCACAAGTTATTGTACTTTTCTTCGGTAGAAAGTCTAACATGATAAAGCCTTTTGTGTCCCAAAATACAGTGGCCATCACCTTGCCAGCAGAAGGTTGCGTCTTGAACTTTTTTGGCCTTGAAGACCCAGGCCCTACCCATTGACGACTCTGAGATTTATTCTCTGGTTCATGATAATTTACCCAAGTCTCATCTACAGTTACAAGACACAAAAGAAAATCTTCTTCCTTCGACTTAAACCGCTTCAACAAGGCGCTAGATACTGATGCCCTGGTTGCCATTTGGTCGTCGCTAAGGGATTTGGGGACCCAACGAGCTGTTAGCTTGCGCATACCTAAGCAATCGTGCAAGATGGTTGAAACGCTACCATGTGATATGCCTAATGCCTTCGCTATTGCTTTCACCTGAATTTGCCTATCAGAGTATACTAGGTCCTGCACGTTTTTACTCATTTCTTCATCGGTGTCATCTAGTGGGCGTCCGGACCTGTTATCATCTTCTAAAGACGTTCTACCACGTTTAAATTCACTGACCCTGAATTTAACCTGAGCATACGATGGTGCAGAAGACCCATATACATCGAACAACTCGCCATGGATTTCCTTACCCATTTTTCCTTTCAAATACAAGTACTGAATTACTGCACGGTACTCCAATTTAGACGAAAACACGCTGTTGCATTACTAGCCATGTTTGACATTCAGTATCTTATCAATAAATATACAGGTGTAAATTTGCCCCGGGGCCTAAAACATGTATTGCAACAAAGCGGGAAAATTGTGGCCGTTTCAGTCAATCGGAAATGGGATAGGCTGGTTATTCATTGACTCACCCTCATATTTTCAGGATTTTTGTTGATTCAAGCTGACATTTAGGTTGCCAACCAACCACTTCACTTATTTGTAACATGTTACTGGCCGTATTATTTGCAAAAAAATTACGCTTAATATCGAAATAGAACTTCCTGTTTGAGCTCAGTGGGTGTGAATTGACCAATCAAAACATTCATTTAGAATGGAAGTGTACTTTGACCTCAGATGTTTATGGTAAACAACTCTGTTATTTTGGCATCTTAAACGCAAAAACTTTTTGTTTTAAAATTGAATATAATAAAAGTAAAGATTGTTAGCTAAACATGATGCTCTTGGGTTCAGTTTTAATTTAAATGACTTTAGAGGCAAGGAACCTTTATATTGGAAAAAATGATACAGAGGAATTTATTTTTGTCCAAAACAAGGATGAAAATATTTTCACCAATTTTTGAGAAAACAACACATTTTTAGCTCACCTGAGCAAGAAGTGTTCAAGTGAGCTATTGTGATCTCCTTTTGTCCGGTGTCCGTCCATCGTGCTTCGTCCATCGCCCATCAACAATTTCTCTAAACGACATTTCCCCGCAAACCACTGGGTCAATTTGAACCATATTTGGCAGAAATGTTCCTAAGGTGGTCCCCTTTAAAAAAATGCTAAAAGAATTGATATTGTTTAAAATCTCTGGTTGCCATGGCAACAAAAGTAAAATTTTAAAATGATCTTTAAAAATCTTCTCCTCCTGACCCAGAAGGTGTAGAGCCTTGATATTTTGCATGAATTATCAGTATATTGACCTCTTTCAAAATAGCTAAAATCATGATCCTCGGGTGCCCAGGGGCGGAGCCTCAGGATGCTGGGGTTTATGTCAATTTGAGCCATATTTGGCAGAAATATTCCTAAGAATGTGTCCTTTAAAATTTTTCTTTATCTCAGGTGAGCGCCCCAGGGCCAACGGCCCTCTTGTTTCTATAAAATATCATGGGAAAAGGGGCCCATGAAAATTTCACTATAAAATCTCTTAACACAAGGAATTCCACAGATTACAAAGATTGATTGTACCATCATTTCAATTGTTGATTTGACAGTGGATCTGATTCATCAAGTATCTCATAAAAAGTGGCCTTATGAAAAACTTATTTAAATATTATAGTTAAAATAATTATGTCAATACATTTTACTGGATTCACTTCAAACTTTCACAGAATGATTGTACAATCACAAAGATGGTTCTTTTCAGAATTTGGTACAATTCTAGTAAACATATTGAAGTCCCAATATTTCATTCAACTTTCACAGAATGATTAAACCAACAATAAAGTATCATGGGAAAAGGGGCCTTATGAGAACTTGATTGAAATATCTTTGGTAACACAAGTATCATGTAAAAGGGACCAAATGATTTTTTTTTTTTTTTTAAATTCTAGTTAACATAATGAAGTCCCCATATATCAGCGGATATTCACTTTAAACTTTCACAGAATGATAAATCAACAGTAAAATATCACCGGAAAAGGGGCCTTATGAGACCTTGATTGAAATATCTTTGTTTACACAATAAAGTCAACAGTTTTTATGGGAATCTCTCCTAAGATGCACGGAATGATTGTGGCATTGGAAACACAGAAAAAGGGGTCCTACAGATTATCATTTAAACCATTCTTGTTTATGAAGTTTACAAATATTATCAGATTGTCTTTAAAATTTCACAGGACAATTGTAGGGTTTTAAGGAAAGTTCCTCCTCATGATCCAGAGGGCGTAGAGCCTTGATATTTTGCATGAATTATCAGTATATTGACCTCTTTCAAAATATCTGAAATCATGATACTCGGGTCCCCAGGGGCGGAGCCCCTGGGGGGTATAAGCATGAAGCGTCAGTTCAACTGACTTTTCTGAAATTAGAACCTATGGATCCAGAGGGAGGAAAAAGTTATCTCCTTCTTTCAAATTTGCCCTAAAGCCTATGAATTTGTAATTTAGACTTAGACATAATTTATTTATGTATAAAGTATGCTGTATGGCCCACTTGTATCATAATCCTAACCTGAAATTAGACTGTTGAAAGGAAAAGAGTCTTTATCTCAGGTGAGCGCCCCAGGGCCAGCAGCCCTCTTGTTCCAAATATACCATAGAAGTCCCAAGTACAGTAAAACCCCTCCTTACGACCAGCCCGGAAATACGGGCACCCCGCTATTGCGACCGATTTTTTAAAGAACGGAATTTTTTGTTCTTTATTTCAATGGTCGCGAACCCCTCTAAAACGGGCACCCCTCTATTCCGAATTACAACCACTAAATTCAGTACCAACTATAGCTGATACACTATTTTGAACCCCACTAAAACGACCAGTAACTTCACACATTGAGACCGACCACCCGAATTTCACACTTGATAAGAGCGACACTAATTGGGTACGAATACATTGGAAATACATTATCAGATTTTTGATTATGTGATATCGAACCCTCATTATAATAGGTGTTATGATTAAAGTGGCCAATCACTTTTAGAAATTATAGCTTGTATTATTTTTAATTGTTATTTGAATGTGTCACAGGTTTTGACTCGAGAAATAAATTTAAAAGTGAAAACGTATCCGAGAAGTTACGATTAGTTTGTTTATGGCGTTCCGAACAGTTAATAAGCAATTGAATTTTGATTTCAACGTAATTGATGCTTGGTATTCGCATTGTAGAAGATATGATATCGACAGTTTGACACTTTGAACCTGTACTTACGCATAAATAATCTGAGGTCCGACCTCTGAATCAGATGGATCAAATGGAGAATAGCGAAAGTAGAACTTATCGAAGATCGTAAATTTGAAAATGACATACGATTCCGCTGTAATACATGTTCTTATAGTTTCATTTTTGTATTTATAGTATTAATATATTCAAATAACGAAAATGAAATAAACATGAATTACTTGACAACAAACGACCAAACCTCAGTATTACGACCACCCCTCTATTACGACTACTTTTAGAAAGTACCGCAAGTGGTCGTATCAGAGGGGTTTTACTGTAGACTCTTTCCTGATACAACTATTTTTACATAGAAATAAAGATGGAAATCTTTAAAATATTTCTTGCAAACAATGAGGTCAAGAGGTTTTTCATTAATCGTTTGGCATTACAGTCTACAAAAGATGTTTTATCTATAATCCTTAGGTATTTTTTAAGCTTCACCTAGGCAAAACTATAATTACATAGGTTACCATGTCAGTGTTTGAGATTTTGACCCAGTCTAGCAGATTGGGACCATAATGGTCCTCTTGTTTATTTAAATTATTCACTATCTGGCACCTGCTTTTGAACGCCTTATTGAGACTAACATGACCTCAGATGATGACAGATAATATAATAACATTCTTTCTTTTTAGCTCCCCTGAGCACGAAGTGCTCTGAAGGAGCTATTGTGATCGGTCATCGTCCGTCGTCCATCCGTCTGTCTGTCCGTCCATCCGTCCGTTCACAATTACAAAAAAATCTTCTCCTCCTAAACTAACCATGGAATTTCAACAAAACTTCACAGAAATGATCCTTAGGTCATGCTCTTTCAAAATAATTCAAAGAATTGAAATCCATGAAGAACTCTGGTTGCCATGGCAACGGAGTGAAAAAACTTAAAAAATCTTCTCCTCCCAAACAGTAAAGCCTAGAGCTTTGATATTTGGTATACATCAAAGAATTACCGTATTCTGAAAATTAGCCCTTTTCTTAATGATCCCTGATTTAACATAGAAATAAAGAAGGAAATCTTTAAAAATCTTCTTCTCCCAAACAGTAAAGCCTAGAGCTTTGATATTTGGTATACATCATCATCTATTGACCCTCTACCAAAATACTTCAAAGAATTTCTGTATTCTGAAAATTAGCCCTTTTCTAAATGATCCCTGATTTTACATAGAAATAAAGAAGGAAATCTTTTAAAATCTTCTTCTCCCAAATCATAACGCCCAGAGCTTTGATATTTGGTATACATCATCATCTATTGACCCTCTACCAAAATACTTCAAAGAATTACCCTATTCGGAAATTAGCCCTTTTCTAGGATCCCTGATTGTACATAGAATTAAAGAAGGGAAACATTAAAAATCTTCTTGTCCCAAACCATAATGCCTAGAGCTTTGATATTTTGCAAATATCATAATATATTGACCCTCTACCAAAATACTTCAAAGAATTACTGTATTCTGAAAATTAGCCCTTTTCTGTGCAATTCCTGATTTAACAAAGGAATAAAGATGGAAATCTTTGAAAATCTTCTTCTCCCGAACCATAAAGCCTAGAGCTTTGATATTTGGTACATATCATCAGCCATTGACCCTCTACCAAATTACTTAAAAAATTGGACCTTTTCTGTGCAATCCCTAATTTTAGTTAGGAATAAATAATGATATCTTTGAAAACCTTCTTCTCCTAAACCATTAGGGTTACAGCTTTTATACTTGGTAAGTATTGATGTCTATACTTCAAAGCATTACCATATTCAGGGAATTAGTGCTATATGGTGGGATCATCAATATTCCTAGGATTAAAAGAGAAATCTGTAAACATCTTCTCCAAAATAATTAGACAGAGGGCTTGCCATTTTGTTTATATCATAAAGCCATGAACCATCATACTCAGGGGAGCGATTTAGGACCATCATGTTCCTCTTGTTTTCAGTTTAGCATGGCATCCACTTGCAATACTCATGTTTCATGCATCCATTCCCATACAATGACGCTTTTGGACTCCTCAAGATAAACAATTGGGAAAACATCGTGTAGAATAAAGGAATTGCTTGTGACATGCATTTTCTTGTTTCACACAATGTTTTCTACCTAGAAAGTTGTAAATATATAGAATTTATAAATTAAACTTAAAATTGTCTTCTGCAACATCTTTTAATTTGGACCAGTCTAAAATTCTGTCATCTTGTTAAGGGTTAACAATCAAATTTTTTTCACTCGTCTTTCTTTTGTAGATTTGCACTATTAATGAAAGTCCTATCATGTTGAAGATGAATCCTCAAGCCAGACATCAAGATGTGAGTAAACCAGTAATTGACAGATCTCCCCTGTCAATCAAAACATCAATTGCAATTTAAATACAATTGCAAAAAAAAATCGTCTGATTAACCCATGACCACACAATCCTGCATTTCACGCTAAAGATACATTTAGAAAACATTGTGAGAAAATAATAAACTGCTTGTAACAAGCAAGTTCTTCTCTTCTCACAATACCCTGTACTCTATTTTGCACCATTTCTTTAATTCTAATCACTTTGAAATATCATCTGTAACAGTTACAGTTTGAACCAGTATAAAACTTTGTTGTGTGGTAATGAGTTAACTAATTTCACATCAGTTCACTTTTTAGCTTGGCTGTTTTCGGAGAAAATCCGAGGTATTGCAATAACCTTGGTGTCGTCATAATCCTTGTTGTTGTTGTTTTCGTCGTCGTGCGAAAAACTTTGACTTTTTGTGATATCTCTGGTTCTACTAAAGGCATTCATTTGAAACTTGGCAAACTTGTTTACTATCAAAAGAGCAACCGACACTATAAAGGGGGATAACTCTAGATGCATTTTGTCCACAATCCAGCACTCAACAGCCGAGCATAGGAACCCGTAGGAGGTGCTCTTGTTTGAATATAATTTGTAAACAATTATGATGTTTCCTCGAATTCCAGGAATGTTCAATCAATTCAGGCGTTTCTTTCCAAATGATTCCTTGCATGACAGGTCAAATGAGGAGCAACCAATTACAATGCCATCATTTTTATGCACTTAAGAAAATAGCTTTGAACAAACAACATTGTTGGAAAAGGAGTTGTTTCTTGTCTCCTTTCTTACCATATTTTCTACCCTATTTAGCACTCTTTCCTTGACTTTGAATTTCCATTTACAACCTCTTTCAATTTTGATCATACAATTTTTATTTCCTCAGGTCTTCGATTGAAAGTGCATACAGCTTATAGCCTAATCAGGGGTACTTACTCTTCTTTAGGGCTGTAGACCTGTGATTTTTAGGGAGGACTAGCAGTACTTCCTGTATTGCAGATCATTTTCTCATTAGCTGACTTAAGTTCCAAATTGTGTACATTACTTCTTTCCCCATGTATATTTAACCCATTCCAACACAAGAAAATCTTAGACTGGTCCAAATTGAAAGAAGCTGCAGACGACAATTTCAAGTTGATGGAATTTTAATTTTTTTCTTCTTTTGGGATAGAAAACATTGTGGATAATGAAGAAATTGCTTGTTACAAGCAATTTCTTCATTGTCCACATTGTTTTCCAAAGCTTTTTTCTTGTGGGGCGTAAAAAGGAGGGCTTGAGTTGGAATGGGTTAACTCTTTACTATACAATTATTGGTTTTCAGGATCCATCAATATTAGGAAAAAATGTGGGAAAGAAGAAGTTGTTTACAACAAACACTTTCTTCTTTTCCTATACTGTTGTCCCACCTAAAATATTTTGCTTTAGCTCTTATGGAATAAGACTGTTATGTAGGTTTATATTGCTCATGTTGGTTTATATTGCGCAAGAAAGAACCTAAATTTTGAGCACCTTTATTCATTTAGGAGGTCCTGCAAGAATTATTACTTATTTGTCTAGCTTGTATTAAGCAATTTCTTCATTTTTCACAATTTTTTGTTCCAGAATGATAAAAAAATCCAAAATTTCATAAGCTTGAAATTGTCGTCTGCAACTCCTTTCAATTTGGACTAGTCTATAATTTTGCAGTTTGGGGATGGGTTAAAGTCGTGATGCATAGCATCATTTGTCTCTCACCAAAGAATGAAAAGAAGTAACCCCAAGTGGGATGGGAAACTGCGGCTGAGATTGAATGTCGTAGTCGTACTGGTGGGAGAAATGATAGGAAGTCATGATAAGGTGCATCAGAGGCTATAATCAATCTGAAATACAATTGAAAATGATGTTGCACTTTAAACAAAAACATACAAATCTGACTTTTAACAAATTCATGAAAAATTTGCCATTAATTTGTTATATTGTTAGACTGAAAGTTCAGGGATCTTTGTAATTTATTATTACAGCTAACACCAAGTTTGTTTCTGAAATGGCTTTCCTGAAGTGAATTATATTTCCACTATTTTGTAAAGGAAATATCAAAATTTCAGAAAATAGGACAAAATAACTTTTTTTTACCATGAGACTCCTTATATCAGATTGGTATTGGCTTTTCCCATTCCCTTACAATGACGCTTTTTAACGCCCCCTCAATTTAAAAGCTTTTGAAGACATTGTGGACATTGAAGAAGTTGCTTATTACAAGCAATTTCTTCATTATAAACAATGTTTTCTACTCCTAAAGACACAGATTTTAAAAAAAATTCAACTCCTAAAAATTGTTATCTACAACTTCTTCGAAATTGGACTGGTCTAAAATTTTGTCATGTGGTAATGGGTTAATTTTCTTTTTCAGTTACCAGTATCTGTGTATGAGTCTGTGATAGATCTTGTCAATGGAGAGGTGAGTAGACTTGATTCCCCTATTTGCAACTCAGCAATGAATAACCCATTACCATATGATTCAAATTTTTTACGACCTTCAAGAGAAGAGGCTTGAGAAAACATTTGTTGAAATTGCTTGTAACAGGCAATTTCTTAATTTCCCAAATGTTTCTTTCCTGAAAGACAAAAAAACAAGTTTGTAGTCTGGTAATGATGTAAGGCCAGTCCAAATTCAAAGAAGTAACAGAAGACATTTCAAAGTTTGTACAAGATGAAATAAAAACATACCATGAAGGGCAGAGAACATGTAAAATTTTTGTTAGAAATTTGTACTCCTTTACCCAAAACTTTTTCTCCAACAATGTTGTGCCTAGAGAGAAGGGAATGCAGTATTCTTACAGTTTTTCTTCCAATGTCCCTTAAAACATATGCCAATGCTATATCTCAGATACATTCTTCAAAATGGAATCGGTGGAGACAAATTATTGCCTCAATAAAAATAACTTGGGTCAAGGTCCCAAGCTCATTATATTTGGAATCAACGTGTTGTCCCTTGAAGACTTTCTAGTTTTTAACTCCTCAGGCACATCATACCATTGTGTATGTCCTGCAGTTGTATGTCCTTCTGTCTGTAAAACTTCTGTTCAAGTTCTTATCCTCAGAAACTATTGATAAATTTCCCTTTACAAGATTCCCTCAAAGAATTTTGATTGTATGAAAAACATGGCTCTTTATTTGCAGAGCTGATTTCTATATATGGTATAATCATTGATAATCTTTTTCTGAAAAAAAATTGTGAATAGATTTCTACCAAATTTCACAGGAATGAACCTTGAATGACTCTTTATTAGATTCCTTCAAGAAAGTCTGATTGGTTTGAAAACTAGGCTTGTATGGAGAAGGGCTAAATTCCATACTTGTTATATAGTGAGAACTTTGATAGTCTTATTCTTAGAAACTATTTTCAACAACAATTCACAGGAATGCTTTTTGGATGACCATTTACCAGAAATTGACTAGATGAAAAATATGACCATTATGAGAGAAGCTTCTTTCCATGTATGGATTTTAGTGAAAAAGTATATGCTAGATTTCAACCTAAGTTGGTCCATCTAATATGATCAATTTTGACCCTTTACAAGTTTTAAAAATATTGCTATCCATATCAGAAAATTAAGGCCTTTTGAGTGATACAGGTGCTCCTGCACTTCTATATCAAATTCACCAACTTTAAATTGTTGTCTGCAACTTCTTTCAATTTGGATAAATCTTAATTTTTGTTGTCTGGTAGTGGGGTAATTTAAATGAAAGCTTTTTTATTTGTTAAGAAATCAGGTTCCGTCTTACAGGCCATTATGTTGTTAGTAGAGCTGGTATTCACTTTGCTTACCAAGGATGCAAACAGAATATATGTTCACCATGTGGCCAGAAAGTCCACTTACCATAATGGAAATTGACCGATTGCAGCTGTCAATCAAAGAATCAATCAACTGATCAAACCATTCATTTAGACCTGAAGTGAACTTCAAACTCCGATATTGGCTGACATTTATGTGAAGAATTTTTGTTGGTTTGGCAAGTTAAACATCAACATATTGTCAACCAACAATTTAACTTTTTTGTTAAAATGTTATTCGCTGTAAATGTTACAAAATAATTGCCGTTTAACCCATTCCCAAACAACAAAATTTTAGACCGGTCCAAATTCAAAGAAGTTGCAAACGACAATTTTAAGTTGGTGAAATCTTTAAATTCCTTGTCGTGTTGGGCAGAAAATATTGAGGATAATGAAGAAATTGCTTGTAACAAGCAATTTCTTCATTTTCCACAACATTTTCCAAGGCTTTCATATTGAGAGGCGTTTAAAAGCGTCACTGTGTGGGAATGGGCTAATATTGCAGAGAAAAATTCCCGTCAGAATTAGTGGGTATGGCAAGTGTAGTCAGTAAGCAGGGCTAGCAATCTGTCAAGCATACCAACATGCTATTCAGTAATCAGTTTTGATTTTCAGGCCACTATGTTGTTTGTAGAACTACAGTATACACTGGCTACAGAGGAAGCAGAGAGAATTGGGGTTGATCATGTGGCCAGAATGTCTACTGCAGACACAGGAGAAAGTTCTAGTGGTTTGTATTTTAATACCTCCCAAAATCTGTTTGGTGATATAAAGGTTCAGCTTGATGGTCCGTTGGTAGATTTGTCTTGTCTCCTAAGCTGCTTGATTTGATTCAAATGGCACACACTCATTATCAAGTAAAGATGTGCATTTTTGATGGACTCCGTAGGCAGCCATCAGTGTTAACCAGTTTGGAAAATCAAGTAGGGTGTTACTATGTTAGAAGAGTATTAGTGCCCAGTAAGGTTTCGATTTGTTTTTTTTTCAAAACTAGTATCCCCAAAACAACTGTACATTTTGAAACAGCGTAATATGAGGATTCTATATAATTCGTAAAACATGTAAAGACTCCTCTTGAATACGAAAACACTTACCAATAACCGCTTAGCATACCAGCTGTATACAGTGGGAGTGATAAGCTATACAGGTACATATATTTAACCCTCTCCTATACAATCCCTGAATTTTACGTCACTCATTTCTTATTGTCGTCTGTAACTTCATTTAAATCAAACAAGTCTTATATTTCAAAAATCTTGAAAGGGTTAAAGATGTTTATTATCAATTTGAATTAGCATTTCCAATCCATAACCAAGAGACAAACTTTTGGACTAGTTACAGACAACAATTCAAATCGCTTTAAGATTGAAAACTAAGGCCCATATAGGGTAGAAAACATTATGAAACAAGTCATTTCTCCTTTCCTCACAATAATTTTTTTAATGCAATTCTTTAGGGACATATAAAGCGTGATTGTGTGGGAATGGGTTGAGATTCTACTGGATGATGAAAGGTTTAAAAGATATACAAAAACTCTCATTTGTTTCTAACTGGTAATAATTCTCAATGAATACTGCTAATCTTTTTGCGGAATGTCTTTGGAAAAGGATAATCTTGGAAAAGAAAAAAAAAAGTATTGATCTTGAAAGCAAGCTAGACTGCGATCAAGTGAATTTGGTTTAACGTTACTTTCAGTTGTATTTCAGTAAAAAAGCGGTTGGTAGGTGCACTCAGCCATGAGTAACATGTACAACTACAACAATAAATTTGGGCCATTACATGTGTAGCTACTTAGCCATCTTAACAGGCAAATTACTTATATTTGCATTGGTGAAAGACAAATGACGTGTGATGGCATTCTTTTTCCGAACTTGTGCTCATGCTCAGGACTCTAGAATAGGAACATCCTGTAATACATGTACCAATTAAACAAACCAGGCTAGGCAAGAGGTTATGCTTAAAAAAGATTATCTGTACACCAAAACGGGCATATCACTCTACTATGCCAAAACGGACGTCCATCATCAGTACCTTCAGTGCTTTGATTAAGTTTGGTTATGTTCCAGTTATTTTCTCGGAGTTATGATCCTTTGTTTAAAAATCTTGTCCTCTCATTTTCTTTTTAACTACTTAATGGATTTGTGCATTCACTATCAAAACCTTTCTGTTGGATAAAGATCATCTGTCATGATCAAATAGTAATCTATCACTACACACAAAAATTTTTAATCGGTCCAACTTGAAAAAGCTGCAGACCATTACCATTCCTAATACCACACAACAAAAATTTAGACCAGTCCAAATTGAAAGGAGTTGAACAACAATTTAAAGTTTTAGATGTTGTCATCTTTCTTGGTAGAAAACCTTTTGGAAAATGAAGAATCTGCTTGTTGAAAGCAATATCTGCATTTCCCCATGTTTTCCCAATCTTTTTTCCTAAGGGTCTAAAAAAGTGGGATTGTAAGGGAATGGGATAAGCTAAGACCCTATGATGGACAGCACAGTGTATTAATAGCAGGGCTTTCAAAGCTAAAATGAGGTTTTACATTATGACGCCTTCAAGAAAAAAGGGACCTCTTTGGAAGTGCAACAGTATTAGCCCCCAATAGACTGTGTAGACTGATAATTTTGGAGACTTTCCCTGTTGGTAGATTTTCTATATCCAGAATGGTGATTCTTTTGTACTTTATCTTTATATTCAAATTAATCCATACTCCTTTCAAATTAAAATCTGTGGATCCAATCCAAAATGTCCTGCAAAGGGGTTCAAATTCAGTAAAAGAATTCAATTAGAGCAGGTTAACCCCCACCCCAATGTATAAGATCATTACATTCATATTTGTATAGAATAACCAGACAGTTCCTCATACAAAGAAACCTAGAAAGAAATCTTTCAAATTTTTCTATTATAATTATTTTGCTCCAGTTGCATTAGCAGGTGACTCAGGTGAGTGATTAAGGACCATGATTATTAATCAGTTGTATATGACTGAATAGAGGTGCAGTTTCAACACCAACTGATTACCCTTGTTCTAAATGCTTCCTTAAACTCAAATTGATGCATACAGTACCAAGCATTCTTGCAAACAAACATTTTGAATGACTACTTCTGAATGAGAATCAGGATTATTATTCTTCGAATGGTTTTAATTAAATTGTAACTGGCCATAGAAAGCGGTATTCACAGCAGATTATGTTTGTGTAAATACTCAAAAACAGAAAAAGGACGCTTTTGTCAATTTTAGCAACAAGATTTCTCAATTACTAAGTGATATCTGATTACAGTGTTAAAGCTTCTTAATGAGGGACATTCCTGTGTTATCTTCCCTTTGTACTGTGACCATTAAATCAGAGGTGTGACAAATAGTACATTGGTCCTTTCACTTCATTACCTTTGTTTTTATCCTTGTTCCGTGAAGCTACAATTTTTTTTATTTGCCTTTTCTAGTTTTATTATAAATACAAATCTCTCAATGGTGTTAGTTTATGGTTCAGAAATAACATAGAAAAGTATTTTCAAGATGAAACGAATTTTCCTGCTCTAAAGTTTGCATTATACAGCTGATCTTAAAACCAGACAGTGCAAAGAAACCTAGGATAAAGTCCAAGTAAAACACTGATAGGGAACAATGTATTTCTGGAGAGTATTCAAGGGAGATAACTCAAGAATGTCCCTCATTAGTATTGCTTAATTAGAATTGTAATAGAATGAAAGAGGTAAAAGCACTAGATGCAGTAGTTGTAGGTCAATATTTCTACAAATATTTTAAAAAAAAAAAAACTCTAGCCACAGAGGGAAACATATTCGCAACTGATCTTTGTCTATATCTCCTGCCAAAACAGGATTACTCTGGTTACAGTATGATAAGGATAAACCTATTAGCACCCATACAATTTTGGGACTGATCCAAATTCAAAGAAGTTGCAGCCGGCAATTTTAATGTCATAGAATTTTGTATGTCTCTGTCTTTTGGGGTAGATAACAAGGTGGAAGATGAAGAAATTGCTTGTCACAAGCAATTTCTTCATTTTCCACCTTGTTTACTTGCACCCTTTTCTCTATGAAATTCCATGTGCAGGCTCTGATATAAATGTTCAGTTTCACCTTTTATCTTATGTCATAGTTTTCTTTTTCAGTTGCAGAACAGCTGATTGCACAACACAGTGCTATAAAAATGTTATACAGTAGAGTAAAACTCATCTTAGAATATATTAAAGCAGTTGAAGCAGGTAAAAATTATCTTAATTATCTAACCTAAATTAATTATGGGATCTAGGATTATACATAGAAATGAAAATGGAAATCCTGTAAAAAATTTTCTCCTCCTGAACCATTAGTGTTGTCCTTGGTCGAGAGTACAATTCCGGGGACAGCTATCTATTGTGGTCGTGTAATTGGCCCACATAATAGGCACAAGTACTGGTCTAGAAGCAGAATTCAGAGGGATTAATCTAAGTTGGGAGAACTTGTTTCCCAATTGATGTAAAACAACTAGGTTTAAATCTTAAATCTAACTATTTGTCCAAGAGCTTTAGTGTGTTGCATTTGTGATTGTCTTGTACCCTTCTAACAGAATACTTTAAAGTATTCCCCATGATGTGGAATCCATGATATCAGATAGTAAAGGAAGGAAAAAACTTCTACATAATGATAAAGCTTAGAAATATCATGTTCAGGTCAGCGATACAGGGTCATCATGGTCCTCTTGCTATTTCTTCATTATCTACAATGTTATCTATCCCAAAAGAAAATATTGGTAAACTTTGATCAATTGCATGCAACTTCTTTGAATTTGAACCAGTCTAAAATTTTGTTTGGTTATGTGCTAAACAAGGATGAGAAATGTACACCTGCTAGGCAAAATTGTTACTGCAGTGGCTTGATACTTTGTTGGGATCAGCATATGTCAAATATTTCGTTTGAAATCTACAGGAGAGTTGCCAAAGAATCAAGATATTTTGAGAGAAGCCTACAGTCTGTGTTATAGATTACCAGTATTAAACACAGCAACATTCAAAGAAGATTTCTTCAATGTGAGTTCTTTTTGCAATCAATTTATATATATAGATCACCTGAGAACAAAATGCTCTGGGTGAGCTATTGTGATCAGTCATTGTCTGGTGTCCTACCATCCATCCGTCCATCTGTCCATCCAACTGTTCACAATTACAAAAAAACCTTTACCTCCTAAACTAACCATGGAATTTCAACCAAACTTCACAGAAATGACCCTTAGGTTATGCTCTTTCAAAATACTTCAAAGAATTGAAATCCACCAAGAACTTTGGTTGCCATGGCAACGGTGTTAAAAAATCCTAAATTTGCCCTTTCCTGTATGATCCCTGATTTTACATAGAAATAAAGAAGGAAATCTTTACAAATCTTCTTCTCCCAAACCATGAGGCCTAGAACTTTAATATTTTGTATGTATCAATGTCTATTGACCCTCTACCAAAATACTTAAAAGAATAACCATACTCTAAAAAATAGCCCTTTTCTGTGTGATCCCTGATTTTACATAGAAATAAAGAAGGATATCTTTAAATATCTTCTTCCCCCAAACCATCAGGCCTAGAGCTTTAATATTCTATATGTATCGATGTCTATTGACCCTCTACTAAAATACTTAAAGAATTGTTGTACTCTGAAAATTAGCCCTTGTTTGTGTGATTCCTGACTTTACAAAGAAATAAAGATGGATATCTTTAAAATCTTCTTCTCCAAAACAATTAGGCATAGAGCTTTGATATTTGGTATAAATCATCATCTATTGAACCTCTAACAAAATACTTCAAAGAATTACCATATCTTGAAAATAAGCCCTTTTCTGTAAGATCCTTGATTTTACAAAGACATAAAGAAGGAAATCTTTAAAAACTGCATCTTCCAAATCATAAAGCCTAGAGCTTTAATATTTTATGTGTATCAATGTCTATTGACCCTCTACCAAAATGCTTCAGAGAATTACTATATCTTGAAAATTAGCATTTCTTGTGAAATCCCTGGTTTGACATAGAAATAAAGAAGGATACTTTAAAAAGTCTTCTTCTCCCAAACCATAAGGCCTATAGCTTTGATATTTGGAATAAATCATCATCTATTGACCCTCTACCAAAATACTTCAAAAAATTACCATACTCTGAAAAATAGCCCTTTTCTCTGTGATCCCAGATTTTACAAAGAAATAAGGCCTAGAGCTTTGATGTTTGTATGTATCAATGTCTATTGACCCTCTTCCAAAATACTTCAAAGAATTACTGTACTCTGAAAATAAGCCCTTGTTTGTGTGATTCCTGATTTTACACAGAATGAAGAAGGAAATCTTTAAAAATATTCTTCTCCATAACAATTAGGCCTAGAACTGTGATATTTGGTATAATTCATCATCTATTGACCCTCTACAAAAATACTTCAAAGAATTATTGTACTCTGAAATTTAGCCCTTTTCTATGTGATCCTTGAATTTACATAGAATTAAAGAGGGAAATCTTTAAAAATCTTCTTCTCCCAAACAATAAGACCTAGAGCTTTAATATTTTGTATGTATCAACGTCTATTGACCCTTTACCAAAATTCTTTTTAGAATTTCATATTCTGAAAATAAGCCATCTTCTGTTCAATATAAGATTTTAGAAAGGAATTAAGAAGGATTTCTTAGAAAATCTTCATTTCTAAACCATTAGGCCTAGAGCTTTGATATGTATAAATCATAATTCATTGACCCTCTACCAAAATACTTACAAATTACCGTACTCTGGGAATTAGCTCTAAATGGTAGGATCTTCAATTAATCTAGGTTTAATTGGAAAACCTTTAAAAATCTTTTCATAAATAATTAGGTGTAGGGTTTTGGTATTTTTTTAATATCATAAAGCCTTGAGTCATCATACTCAGAGGAGCGATATAGGTCCATCATTGTCCTCTTGTTTTTATTGTTCAGAAAGAAGGGGGCTGCAGCCATAGCGAAGTGGTAGCCCGTAGGACTCCTAACCATGGGGTCGCAGGTTCGATTCTGGGCTGTGTTAAATATCTTTTCTGTTATTTGTCTCCCATGAATGGATGGATAATCATGAATTATGTGGGATGAGCAGCTGGAGGCTAGGAAAGAATGTTGTGGCAGTACTGGTTAGACAAATACCAGGAATCCATGGTTAGATGCTCAAGCTGCTGCAATATGGCTTAAATACTGTTAGAAGTGGCTTAAAACCCCATAACTTAATTTATATATTATTACAAGAACACTCTGTCTCATTATCAATTAATTCCCTGTGGAATATTACGTTTTGAAGAAGTTAATTTATATAGCATGTTGGTTTTGGTTTCAAGCTGTTTTTGTTGCAAAACTTTTCTTTCGGCAAAGCACTTTTTCTTCAGTCCACCCAGTTATATATGACTGGTAGAATGGTTTGGAATTCATTGCATGTCTTACAATTTTTTGCAGTAATGTTTTATTTGTTGAATTTGACATTTGATTTAGGATCATAAATTCTAAATCAACTGTAAGATATTGGATTCTGTTAAATTTTGATAAAGTTTTAGATTTATCCAGACCTCAAAAATTGGTTCAAGCAATTTCTTAATTGGAAGTGTAAAGTTAGAAAAAAAAAGTCGTTGAATTGCTGAAGTGTTTGAGGAAAGGTTTTCACATCCTTAGATTAACAATCCGCAGATATCTAATTCACAACCTTTTGGCTCGGCTGTTTTCTGAGGAAAACTTAAGGAATTGTCATAGCTGTGTCTTGGTCTATGTTGATGGCAGTGTTGTGCAAAGACTTTGACAATTTGTTATACCTTTGATATTGCTGAAAGTTTTCATCTGAAATATGAAGTACAGTCAAACCAATGTTAGGGCTCACATGAGATTAGCGGCCAATCTGTGTATAACGGCCACCCAAGGTCCGCCTTTGCAATTTGCTCTTTAAAATCACCATGAATAGCGGTTATCTGTTGTATGTGGCCAGCGGTCACCTTTAATTGTCCAATTTGCACTCAGTGTATATCCCTTAAACGGTCATGCAACCCAACTAACTGCTGACAGGTGTCGAGTAAAAAAATCAATAACATGTCTGACTAATCTTGTGCATAAACTTTTCAACATGTGAGATAAACATGAACACGCCACTTAGAGGTGTACTCTATTAACGTGTGTTTGGTTGAATACAATTAGATAACAAGTGCAGAGATGTGTTGATTATAATTAATCGAATTTGATGGATTTTATATGAAGTCTAAATACGTTTCCAGTTTGTAAGTTGTGAAGATGGGTAGTTTTACCACACAGCAAAATTTCAAACAGGTCAAAGAAGTTGCAGACAAGAGTTTTTATATAATGAAAACTTAATGATTAATCTTTGTCTTTTGGGGTAGTAATTTTATGGATAATGAAGAAATTGCTTTATCTTCATTTTCCACAATGTTTTCCAAAGCTTTTTTTGTGGGAGTAGGTACAGGGCTGGATCCGAATAACCTTTCTACTCTGCATTCATGAAGCGGTTCATGGGTATTTACGAAACATACAGTCGTGATATAATATCAAACTTTTGAAGAAAATAAATTCAACGGAACGTCTGCCTCGTTCATAAGTCTTGGACGTTTTATCTTGCAACAAATTATGGCCCCAATCATAATGTACCGCAAGTGTTTAACTCTAGTCAGACACATCAGTTTCTTCAGTTTCTTGATCTCTGTCGGTCATCGTTTCCGAGTTCGGGTTTGGGCAAATTAAAAAAATAAATAGAAAAAAACTTGTTCGGAATACACAAGTATTGGTGTTTTTACAATTTTTTGTTAATTAAAACACTTGTCTTTTTTTTATTTTGTGCATTTTATATCGCCATTCTGATGAGAAGATATGACATTGCATCAATGACTACTCTATGTCGACAGGGTGTAGAATTCTTTTTTAAAAAAGTCTGTTAAGCAGCCAACTGTCGTATGTGGCCAGTTTTGATCTGTCCCTTTGCTGGCTGCATACGGCAGGTTCGATTGTATATTGTTCACTATCATAAGCATAACGGAATCTATCAAGAAAGGTTACTCTAAATGCATTTTTGCAAGAATTATGCCTCCTCTTTTTACTTAGATCCTTCATTCACTATCCAGCACCAGTAGGTGGTCCTGTTGTTCCTTTGAAAATTTATTCTTTAACCGATTCCCATACAAGCCGCCATCATAGCGCAGTCTGTAGCACATCAGACTCCTAATCTTCAATAATAGGATGTCATGGGTTGGATCCCTGGAGGCGGCAGATATCCTTTCCAACATTTGTCTCTCACCAATGGGTAGATAATGGGTAACCTAAGTGGGATAGCAGCTGGAGGCTAGGAAAAGATGAAGTGGTAGTACTGGTGTGAGAAATACCAGGAATCCATTGTTAGGTGCTCCAGCCTCCGCAATATGACTGAAATACTGTTAAAAGTGGCGTTAAACCCTTTTCAATCAATTAATCATTCCCCCACAATGATACTCTTTGACGCCACTCAACAAAAACAATTGAGAAAACATTTTGTAAAATGAAGAAATTGCTTGAACCAAGCTTTTTCTTCATTTTCTAAAATGTTTTCAACTTCAACTTCATAAACTTTAAATTGTCATCTGGAACTCTTTTAAATTTGGACCAGTCTTAGATTTTGATGTCTGGTAATGGGTTAAACAACACTGACTTAATAATGAGAGCAGGTGGTTAAGACTAACATACAGACTGATCTTCATCTTTACCTCCTGCCAAAACAGGAACATTATTGGTTAAACAAGACATAGGTCAATATTATTTTCTTTTTCAGCAATGCAACGATGTATGTTTGATGGCATATTTGGGTACAATTACTAAAGGCTGTAACACTATCAATCAAGTAGGTATAGATTTATAACAAACAGAGCTTATTCAACTTGACTAGCTATTGTAAACAACATAAATCTTGAAAAATTACTGTTATTTTTATGCTTCAGGGCCCGAGATTATAAAACTGTTTTCGTACTCAACTGAGAATTTACTCAAACTTCAAGTTTGAATAATTGTTTTTTTTTTCTGTTATCTGTATATTTTTTGTTGTAAATCATAATTTACCAATACAATGATTTATTTTTACATGCTTGCCGTAGAATTTAACATAATATATATACTTTATTTCGAATCGAAAAAAGTTTGATAACCTTGGGTCCTGAAGCATATAGTTGACACTTCGTCCATCCGTCCTTCATTCTGCTCTTCCGTCTAGAGTGACACTCCAAAACCTGTGGGCCAAATTCGATGAAACGTCGTATTTGAACTCCACATGATATTGAGGCCTTTTTACTGAAAAGGGGCCTTAAGGTCAAATATGAATTTTCATTAATATCTCCTTCAAGCATTGCCAAAATTTCTTGAAATTTCAGAAATTTGTGACAAGCATTTATCATAACTCGTCTCTGACAGGTCTTGTTTACAGCTCAACCCATTTCTACACAATGCGACGTCTCTCCCCAAACCAATTGACCAATTTCAACCAAATTTGGCAGACATTTTCTTTAGGTGGACCTGTATAAAAATAGCCAAAAATATTGATATCTGAAAAAAAGTCTGGTTGCAATGGTCATAAAAGTGAAATTTAGAGCGTCAAAAAGCAGCATTGTGTGGGAATGGGTTAGTTACCAACCAACAATTTGGGTTTTTTTATGACCCCACTTTTTGCAAACTTAACATCATATCTGGGTCAAACAGCTTTGTTGGAGGTTAAGGATGAGGCCAGCAATCAGATTACCATAAACCACAATTTCAGTTGGATCAAAAAGAAAAAGGTTGTAGGTGACTTGCTAATGTATTTGTAAAAAATAATACATTGTGAGAAAACATGAAACTTCTTGTCTAGAGCAATTTCTCCTTCCCTCAATGTTTTCATAAATTGATCAGTTCATGATTTTTAAAAGAAGAAAAATTGTCTGTAAAAAGGTTTAACCCAGTCCCAGGTTTTTACATCCCTGTGATTTTATAATTGAGAAAACATTGTAGAAAAAGAAGCATTTTTTTCTACAATATTTTCTCGCCTACAAGATGATTATTTTTCAAATTAATTCTACTTTAAATTTTCGTCTGCAAAACCTTTGAATTTGGACAGGTTTTAAATTCTGCAAAATAGGAAAGGGTTAATCATTCTATTTTTTCTTTGTTTCAGTTTGTGAACAAGTTCAATGTAATTCATGATCGACACAGTATGGGGAGGCGGATGAGAGGACTATTTTTCTGATATATTTTGTATATAATCTGTTATGTGTATTGTCAAATAAATGTTTAATTGGTATTAAATTTTGTAATGAATCTGTTTTACATGTATTGTCAAATCATGAAACTCTTTATGAGTGTCATTATGAAATTTTGGATTTTCAGCTGGGCTGTTTTTGGAGAAAACCCGAGGTATTGCTATAGCCTTGTTGTCATCCTCGTCGTTGTTGTTGTCGTCATGGTGCATAAACTTTGACATTTTGTAATATCTCTGGTTCTACTAAAGGCATTCACTTGAAACTTGGCACATTTGTTAGCTATAAAAAAAAACAACCTATACTATCAAGGGGGATAACTCTAGATGCATTTTGTCCACTATCCCGCACCCAGCAGCAGAGCGTTGTTGTGCGAAAACTTTGACATTTTGTAATATCTCTGGGTCTACTAAAGGCATTCACTTGAAACTTGGCACTTATTCACTATCAAAAGAGCAAACTATACTATCAAGGGGGATAACTCTAGATGCATTTTGTCCACTACTCAGCACGGAACAGCCGAGCGTAGGCACCCGTCGGCCGTGCTTTCGTCTTAGCTTTGGAGGTAGAAAACATGGATAATGAAGAAATTGCTTGTAGCAAGCAATTTTTTCATTTTTAGTTCCACTGGCCAAAGGCCACAGGGAGCTAATGTCATGGCGTTGTCCGTTGTGCGTGCGTCCGTGCATCCGTGCATAAACTTTTCTTTAAACATCTTCTCCTCCTAAACAAATGGGTGGATTTTAATGAAACTTTGCAGAAATGTTCCTTGGGCCACCCTCTTCTTAAATTGTTCAAGAAATTTTGAATTACCCCTGAATATGGGCGTGGCATATTTTCATTTTAAAATCTTTAAAAATCTTCTCCTCTCAAACCATTTGGCTGATCTCAACAGAACTTGGCATGGATGTTCCTTGAGTGACCCTCTACTTAAATTGTTCAAGAAATTTCTATTTACCCCCGATTTGGGCGTGGCAGGGCGGGGCTTATTTTCACTTTAAAATCTTTAAAAATCTTAGCCTTCCAAACCATTTTGACGATTTCATTGAAACTTGACATGAATGTTCATTGAGTGACCCTTTACTTGAATTGTTCATGAAACTTTGATTGCATCCTAAATTTGGGCGTGGCAAGGCGGGGCTTTTTTTTACTCTAAAATCTAAAAAATTCTACTTCCAACTCATTTTACCAAATTTCAATGGTATCAATATTCCTTAGGTGACCCTATACTCAAATTGATTATGAAATTTTGATGGGCCCATAAATATGGGCTTGGCAAGGCGTGGCCAATTATCACCTTGGAAACTTATAAAATCTGCTCCTCCCTATCTATTGGGCAAATTTCAATGAATCTTGGTATGAATGTTCAATGGATAACCCTTTACCTAAATCGTTCCTGAAAATGTGTTTAGAATAGTTTAGTTGTTGCAATCACCTAAATGTTGGTATTGTTGATAAAGGGTATGCAGGTTAGGGGTAATTAAATATTTTGGTAGAATTCGGGTCAGACCCAGTAAATCATCACAAAATAGTTGAAAAGAGACCTCAAAATGCTGTTTTCAGTCAGAGTGAGCTTTATTTAGTAGAAATATTAATTTATCCCTTTTAAATATGTAAATGCAAAGAGATGTAAATATTGTGTAAGTTTACATGTGTAGGATTATCTGAATAGGTACATTTTCTAGAACATTGATCAAAGGGAGATAAATGCATCTTATGAAGCTATAGAATTATTTCTTATTACTTTCCTTACAGAGTCATTTTGGTGTACTGACAATAAGTTATGAAAAACACTGTAGCTAAAATTAGTCTGCTATAATTTGTTGAAATTCAGATTAAACAAAACCAGAGTTTTCAGGTTATGGTAGAAATATATTTATTTAATAATTTTGAGTTAAATAAGTGCGAAAGTGCTATTGTCATGGCAATGTCTGTGGCGCGTGTTTCGTCAGTGTGTGCATCTGTCCGTCCGTGCGTTAACATTTTCTTAAAACATCTTCTTTTGCCAAACCAATGTACCAATTCAACCAAACTTGTTAGATATGTTCCTTGGGTAACCCTTCTTTAGTTTATACTAATTTATTATAGTTCGATTGCGACAAAAGCTTTAAGCTTATAGAGTCACTCTCGAACACACAAACCAGATGTTTTCACGTCCCTTAAAGAGAGGCAGTGGCTTAACCCAACTGCTACCCACTCCTACAGCTGGGTAGACTGAGGCTGGCTATTAAGTATGTTGCCCATGAACACACCTCGGTGACGGTGGGGCTCGAACCTGTGACCTTCAGATCACGAGTCAAGTACCTATACCACTCGGCCATCTTTGAAATTGTTCAAGAAAATTTCATTGGTCCTTTAAAGCCGGTGTGGCAGGTCGGGGCTTATTTTCACTTTAGAATCTCCTTCTCCTAAAGCAATGGTTCAATTTCAATGGAATTTGGCATGGATATTTCTTTGGTGACTTTTTATTTAAATTGATTAAAAATATGATTGGCCCTTCATATATCAGTAAGGCAAAATATGATTGGCCCTTCATATAAAAAGCTGAAAAGCATGAAAAGCATGAAAAGCTGCTTGCTGACCCTTTACTTTAACTTATGTAGAAATTTTGATTGGCCAACAAATAAATGCATGGCAGGGCTAGGCTTAGTCAAAAGTTAACCCTTGTACTACCAAATTAGTGGAAAATAGACAGGAGTGTAACCAATTAAAACAAGGGAGAGAACAATGTTTGAAAGTGTAAAAGGTCATCTGCGTAGTAATTTGAGGTAAAATGAGTGTAAGAAAGTAAAATTGTTCTATAGGTGAAAATCTTGAGATGTTAAAGCCAGTGGAGCGATACAGGCCCTCTTGGGCCTCTTGTCCTCAATATTTTCCAAAGCTTTTTTAGCTAGCAAAGCATCAGCTTTGATAGCTTAAGTTAACAGACAAAATTTTGAGGTCTTCTCATAGTTCAACAAGTGCAAACTGCCACTTGAGGCTTAACCACTAAATGCATTGAATTCCTACGCCCTTAAAAGTAGTTATTGTGTGTTTCAGAAATATTCCAATCTCTATTAAAATGCAGATAACTCCTTCTAAAGGATGCTTTTTAACCCATTCCCACTCATTTCAATAAAATTGACAGGGGAAAACTTTTCTGAACTCAACCAACTTGAAATCATAGTCTACAACTTCTTTCAATTTGTCTTAGATGTTGTCATGTTGTAATGGTTTAACTCCTGGGTTACTTTAACATTGTTTATTTATCATAATAACTTAAGCAAAGAAGATTACTTAGCAAAATAATGCTTTGCTAGCTTACAGTACTTTCAGCACTTTGATTTTTTTTCTGGGGCCTCTAAAAGTGTTATTTAGTAACCAGGACAGCCATACAGTGTATATAGAACTTTTTAACCCTTGTCATGCTAAATATAAACCTTATCTGAATTTGCATTTAAATCAAAGGTCTCAAAGCACTGGCAACAATTGCAAAGGGTAAAAAATAATTATGAAAATTAAATTTGTAAACAACTCTGGGTTGAAGGTGTCAATCGGGAGGTGTAGACTAAGATCAGACTGCACTTATGTGCAGGCTGGTCTTTGTCTATACCTTCTGCCAAAGCAGGAATATACCGGGTTCAGCATGTTAATATGTAGCTGCAGGGATCATTTTGGGGTGAAATATTGAGAGATTTTCTTATTTTTCTGCCAGAAATCTCATTGAAATTGACTTATGAGAGAAAAATCTCAAAGCAAAATTTAATTTAGTGAAGGACTTGGTAAAATTTCTTACCAAAAATTCTTAATTTCTCATTAGATTTGGCTAAATGAGATATTTTTGCTCATGATATTCTGAACCAGAATTATCCCTGAAGCTGCCTACGGAGTGAATATTGAAGACTTTGGTCAGAATATTAGGATGAACAGGCTAATCTGAGTCTTTTATTGGTGCACATTGTGTAATTGGAAATCTCATGCAGACACTCAATCAATTTCTAGCATTAGATTTAAAGCCACTTTTAATAGTTTTCTGTTATATCATGGCAGCTTGTGCACCTAACCATAGCTTCTTGTTAATTTTCTCCCCAGAACAACCACAACATTTAACCCTAGCCACCTATTGATCATTCCCTATAACAATAATTTCAAGAATTTCTTTTATAGCTCACTGTATGGAGTGTAAATTGATAAAACTCCAGCTTCCTATTTAACTAGTCGCATTTATGTGGAGTATCATTGTTTTGACATCAGAGATTATACTTGATGTCTTATTTATGATGTCAATGTAAATGCTGTCTGTCAAGAAAAGGTGGAGGATGTGACTTTGAATGATTAGTATAGAGGCATTAACCTATTCCGACACAATCATGCATTTGGAACACACACCCCACAAAGAAAAAAGGCTTTTGAAGACATTGTGGAAAATGAAGAAATTGCTTGATGCAAGCTATTTCTTCATTATCTAATATATTTCCAACCCCAGCAGACAAAGAATTTTGAAATTCTATCAACTTTAATTTATCATCTGCAACATCTTTGAATTTGGACCAGTCTAAAATTTCATAATGTGGTAATGGGTTAAACATTATTTCAAATACAGCAAGAAAAAGCAAATCTTTATGGAATATGTTATTTTTAGACACTAGCGAAAGAGTGGGTGGTATATTTTTATGCTCTCCAAAGGGGTCTGTCAGTCCGTCCAGAGCGATTTCTCCCTAACCCTTGGACCAAATCAAATGAAACTTACAATGTGAACTCTTATGATATAATGCTGATGTCTTTTTCCTGGTTTTTGGATTTGAGGCCTCGTCACAGAAAAAGGGGACTTAGGGTAAAATATAGTTTTTCTCAAATTTCTCCCAGTCTAATGGTCAGAATTTAATGAAATTTCATATTTGAGTAGCGAAATTAGATGCCCTTGACCATAAACTATTTGAAATTTGCGGAAATGAGATGCGTCATGGAAAAAGGGGGCTAAATGTTTGTTAGCTTTACAATAGCTCTCCATGTCTCTGCAACAAACTTACATTGGCCATAACTTTTGATAAATAAGAGATATAGCCTTCATATTTCACATGTGCATTGTTAATGACAAAACCTTTCTGTTGGTACTAAGGTCATCTGTTAAGGCCAAGGTTGTTTCTCAAGTTCAAAATTTCAAAAAAATTAACTTTTACATTGTCCATAAGTTTACAATGGTAAGTGATATAGTCTTCTCATTTCACGTGTGCATTGCTTATGACATGACCTTTCTGTTGGTATTAAGGTCAAGGTCATCTGTCAAGGTCATTTCTCAAGGCCAAAATTTCTAAAAACCTTAACTTTTACTTTGTCCATAAGTTTACAATGGCAAGTGATATAGCCTTCATATTTCACATGTGCATTGCTTTTGATATGACCTTTCTGTTGGTATTAACTTCAAGGTCATCTGTCAAGGTCATTTCTCAAAGTCATACTTTTGAAAAATGTTAACTTTAACATCACCCATAAGTAAACAATGGTAAAGTATATAGCTTATAACTTTGTCCATAAGTTTACAATGGTAAGTGATATAGCCTTCATATTTTATATGTGCATTGCTTATGACATGACCTTTCTGTTGGAACTAAGTTCAAGGTAATTGGCTAAGGTAAAGATCATTTCTCAAGGTCAAAATTTCGAAAAAATTAACTTTAACATTGTCAATAATTTTAAAATGGTAAGAGATACAGCCTTCATATTTCAAATGTTTATTAATGGTGACAAGACTTTTCAGCAGATACCAAAAATTAAGGTCATTGGTCCAGGTCAAATTGTCAAGGTCATTAATTTTCAATATGCATGTACCTCCTTTACCAATTGCCAAAATTTCTTAATACTTTACATAAATGTTGTTTATTAAGTGCCCTAGGTAATGTTTATTTCAATTATTGACTCAATGAACTTTACCATGCTAAAAGGGGGCTTAATGCCATGTAGCTTTACATTTTGTATATTTCCTACTCTAAAATAGATCAGTCTATTGTTTCTGTAAGACTACTCAATTTAGAGTCTTCATTTTTTGTATGTAGACATTTTTCATTGATAACTTTGATGGTCAAGGTAAAATATTTAACCCTTTACCATATACACGTAATAATATTGAATTTTACTAGAATCAGGCCTGTGAAGCCAAACAGATTCCGTCAATGTTTGTCAAACTTCCAAATTTCTTGTGAACTGAACTCTCAAACTATAGTTGAATTTAATAAGAAGTTTTTTGTCCAATAATGGCATACAGTTTTGTGACAAAGCCTTATTCGAGGAGCATAATCCGTCTCTGACAGCTTTTGTTATTTATGAATTAGTACAAATGTGTTTCATAGCTTAGTTTTATCAACATTTGGGTGCCAATTAAGGCCAGTTTGACATTATGTCATCAACATCATTTTGCAAAAACATTGTGGAACTTGAAATGAAGAAACTGCTACCATGACATTTCTACCAAGAAAGCCAAGGACTTTAAAAATTTCATCTATTTGAAATTGTGCCTGCATCATCTTTCAATTCGGAGAAGGCTAAAAGTTGATAGTCTTTTAGTGGTTTAAACTTCAAAGAAATCCTTTTAACAGAAACAAACAATCAACAGGCGAAAAGCGGTGAAAATAGCTGGAAGCCAGTTCCTAAGTAATAATAACAGAAGGAATTCATTATGGATAGATTCAAGAATTTGTATCATGTTAACAAAAAAATTCCCCCATGGTACAATGTTTTGTGATTATGTATGTTGCACTTGGTCATTTAAGCTTTAAATAATGTCAAACCACATTTCTATTGATCATATGTACACAAGAAGGAAATGAGAAATCCTTGCATTCTTTCACTTTGGATATTGAGATTTTTTCGAGGAAATTGACAGATACTAATACCCATGAAGTAGGGCCCTTGATGGGTCGGTCAAATGATTTACTGTCTACTGGCTGTGTTCTTACCCATGATTTTTCACTATTTAGACCAGTTTCCTACCAAGGCATTTCACTACCCTTACGGTATGTGCATAGACATTTCACAATTCCCTTTTAAAGTCTACCCTAATAGATATGTATTATTTTCGATGGGTGACCAAAGACATAACTGTAGCTCAAAGAAGATGGACACTGTTACCGTTGTTGAACATGTTATCGTGGTTATGCCTCTATTTGTTGGTGTTCTGTTATTTTTGTTGTTTTTCAATTCGAATTTTGAAAACATTTTTTTTTTGTTATAGATGGAGAATAATTTGTTATTGTCATAGGGAGAAGTTATGTATGCTAAATATGATATAAATGACCCAAAAGCCAAACCAGGTCTTTTGAATATACCATATATAGACACCATAGTATTCCTAAAAAGTCCTGGTTTGAATTTTGGGTCAATCTAGATTACATCTAGCATACGTAACTGCTCCCTATGATTTTGAAGGGCCTATATATATTTGTTTCGAAATTGTCACGTTGAAGTTGGAGCACACATTTCCTGTTTGACTTGTGGATTTGGGTATATTTAGAAGATTTATAGTGGGTAAAATGAATATTTTTTGTGCGTGTGTGTCTTGTTACATAAAGGTCTGACATTTCACTAAGACAGATCGCCTTTAAATGAGGACAGCTCACCCAGTCAAATTTCGGTACTAGGTGTCTCAGTCTAAGTTGTGGCCGTCACGCTTGCTTGCACTCAAGTCACAACATGTCATGTAGTTAAGGATCAAAAAGGAAGATCCTTAGATGATATTATATTAACCAACTGATAAAATGATTTGTCATTGTGAGTCTGTTTGTCTTTTGGTCGAATACTCGTATAGTTATATCCCGATATGGTGCTCTGTTAACTTTGTCACTGGTTTTCGCGGATTGTAAATTGACAGAACTATAAACAAGTTTACTTAAATAAAACATTTCATTTCATGCAAATACATTCTGAACATCCAATTTAAGTCATTTAGATGAATTTGGTGCATCAGGTTTTGTAATACAGAGATACAACCCTTTGTATCGATTCCCAATGAAAGTCCTGTTTATGTACACCATAGCACTCGGACTCTGAAATTTATAACAACTTAAAAAATATCTCACTCTATAATAAATATTGACAAGGTAATGCAGGTGCCATTTTTAATGTTTTGAAAAGCTTCACTGATGCTGCCATTGGAAATGTTTGACTCATAGGCATACAGAACCGATGATGTTTATCAAAACATCTGTTACCTTAAAAAATGGCACTTAACTTGGTTTAAACCTATTTATTTTACATCGATTGGGAAACAAGTTCTGGTAAAGGAAGCCACGAAGTATGTAATAATGAGGGGAAAAAAACTTGCAAAATGATGAAAAATTATGACTTCATTGGGTGTTTTAACAGCTGACCAACAGTAAGAATGCAACAAATAATCCCTTTATGCTTGACATCCAGTTTGAATATATTTTTTCTCTATGGCTTACTCTCTGACAAAAAGGAGTAATAATTTAAAGGTAAGAAGATAGATTGGCCCTACTTATCTCTCATTTAGGTTAGACAGAAGTAAATCATTTCCCATAGACAACCATTGTAACATTTTTACTCATAGCTCTGTTCGCGAGTTTGCTATAAAATCAGGCTCATATCAAAAGTAAGAGAAATCATTCGCACACTCAAATAACTAAAAATTAATATGTTATGATCCCTTTTATCAATGACCTTTGACCCGTTTTTTAAGATGACCCATATTTCGCATCTATGATTTTAGCAATTCTCGGAAAATTAGCCGAAGTCTGAACGTGGCTCTGAGAAGGTAACTATAGAGACAATCTCATTTTTCCTGACTTTTGATTGAAGAACAATAATATGTTTCCAGAAAACAAACATTGGTTTTCACCTGCAATACTTATGACCAATCAGAATCGACCTTGATCTTTGTTTACTTGCCGGAACTTTCCCTTGACAAAGTACTGACAGATGGCGCGAAAGTAATTTAATCCGCCATTCCAAAAAGGTCGGATTCCACTGAATTTTGGCCTTTTTAATACTATCATCTTAGTACCAGTTTTCATGCTACCCAATGATCTTACACTTTTGTTCCCAGACAGCTTATTTTGTTTATACAAATGCTGTGGCACCAAACCCAGAACTCTTTACTTTAACCCATTCCCACACAATGACACTTTTGGATGCCCATCATGAAAAGCAACTAGGAAAACATTGTTTGAAATGCAGAAATTGCTTGTTACAAGTAATTTCTTCATTTTTAACAATGTTTTCTACCAAAACAGTTGGAATAAATCTAAACTTCATCAACTTTAAATTATCATCTGAAACTTCTTTCAATTTGGACCAGTCTAAAATTTTGTTGTGTGGGAATAGGATAAGAACTTTGAGAGAATCAAGAAATATTCCGCAGTTTGCCCAATAATTTATTACAATGATATCCATTTACCTAATTATCTCTATGTCCTAAATATGAGCATATTTTCTTGGCTATTTCCCAGTGCACTTTTCATCACCTGGTTGTCTTCTACAGCATTGTAGCTGTAATAATTTACAGTGCTCTCAATAAGCGGAAGCCAACTCATATTAGATTAAGAAAATAAAAAACGTCCAGAAAATCAGACCTGGATGTAAGTTAATCTTTTGAGACTAGAGGAAAACTTCCTTAATTCAACACTCAGACTCTTAAAGTAACAAGATAAAGGGTTCAATAAACAAGTATGTATACTTTAGCCAAAGTTGAAAAAATCCCCTTGGGTAAAAATTGAATCCATGTGCAGTTTACAGAAATATCTCCATGACAACATATACCAATGAACAATTTGCATAGGGTATACAAGATAGTAGTTGGTTCGCTAACCGAGCCATATTTGATCTTAAACAAGTTCATTGAAAGTCACTTGTTTGAAAACGCACTGGCCAAATTCCAGTAGGCCTGTGGACAATTAACTAGACTTTTCCAAATATTGTCCGGTCGATTTTTGTAAACTCGTTTGGGTGTTTTTCATTCTCTCTAAATGTCAAGTTCTGTCTCCGACCATGGCTGGTACAGATCAGAGTGTTAAAAGCACATCTGTTTTGCATTTTAGATATGTTTATGACACAAAGAATTCTGTTTCATCAATTATCATGATGTCCATTGTAGTTTCTGGAATCAGGATTCTCGCTAGAAATTCTTGTGCATCTCTTCCATAGTTTCCTTTCTTTCTGTACATTGACATTAATTTAATTAACTGATATTCATGGGGTATGTACATGGGTACCTATGATGTAACCAGAGAATCCATTCAGGGCTCACGCTGGCAATGGCCATTTCCGCCAATGGCTATCACCATTTTTGCCAATGGCTAAAATTTTTAGAAAATGGCTAAATAATTTTATGATTGGCAAAATGCTGGTCAAAGGGAAGGAAAAGTGTTGCCAGATAATATTTCCATAGAAAATTGAAAAACTTTCGGAAGATAAGGGAGTGGTGGGTAAAATATTTATCAGATTGTCATGAGAAAATCCCTTTTAGGCATCAAAACCTTTATTTATTACCTTGATTGACAGGTACAAGATTGCTGCTGAAAGTAGAATAAGGTTACTCTTCCAAATCTTTATTCAGACATTTACCTTGCTGTTGATGAGCTTAGGATGACAGAGACTTGCAAATGCTGCTTTCCAAAAACATATCTTTAAAATTTTGAACTAAAAAATATTTGCTTTAAGTGTGTGACATTTGGTCTCTACTCCAATCAGCAATTCTTGGGTAGGATCTTGTCTATAATCATTACATGCGAAATGTGACTTATTGAATTTCTATTGGTTTATGTAGTAAAGCTTTGTGTCAACGAAGATAAGTAACGCCACCTTTATTTACTTCCAAACAGAAACTTATTTCAATATGATTCTTAACAACTGTCATGCTGAAGATAAGTAATGCCACCTTTATTTACTTCCAAACAGAAACTTATTTTAATATGATTCTTAACAACTGTCATGCTGAACCCGGAATATTCCGGTTTTGGCAGGAAGTGTAGACTAAGATCAGACTGCACTTATGTGCAGGCTGATCTTAGTCTACACATCCTGCTTGTGTTTTTCCTGCCAGAGTTGTTTATGAAGTTGATTTCTAAAAGAAATATTGATTTTTTAACAAAAATTTCTATCAGTGCTTTCAGCCCTTTGATTTGACAGCATTTCAGTAAGGTAAGTTATACAGCATGACAAGGGTTAAGGTGTGTGTTCCTCGTAGGTAGATGTAGAATTATATATAAGTATATGAGACTTTTGAAGCCCCCACAATATTCGTTGACATATGACTAAAGATGTGTCTTTATTTTGGTATGATTTATTGGTTAGGGATCCAACATGTCACTTACCAAATTCATATGATTCCCTGTTTTATATCTAAGTCTTCAACTTCTTTCATTTCAAACCAGTCTATGATTTTGTAGTCTTATAAAGGTTGATTTAACATACTTGTGTGCTTTTTTCTAATTCAGGTTTGTGTCTATTGCCACCAGCTGACAGGCAAAAAATATTCTAGCATTAAAAAACAGGGGAGGGAAATCACCAAGCCCCTGATATGTGTATTTTTGAAAATGGCTTTGAAAGAGGCTTTGGAAAGGGATGTAACCAGATATTCAACTGATAATGGATATGTATGTTTGATTCCCGTGTGCACCAAGTCCAATAACATGAATGGTATTGAAAGAGCTGGTTTGAATGAAAAAATCTACAAATGTGTTTTTTGTGCGAGGACATTTGAAAATGTTGTTGATTTGAAAGATCATACTAGGATACATACATGTGAGAAACTACTTAAGTATATTTCTGAGAATCGCTTTAATGAAAGAGTTTACACCAACAGAGAAGTGTATAAGTGTGATTTTTGCGAGAGAGATTTTATCAGTGTTTCATCCCTAAAGAATCACATCAAAATACACAAAGGCGAGATGCCCCAAAAATGTGATTTATCTGGAAAAGATTTTGCAGATTCGCAGTCTTCACCATTAGATATTTACCCCAAGTACTTCAAAGGTGAGAAACAAACAAAATGTGATATATCTCCAAAAGATTTAACACAGTCACAGTCTTCCTTAGATATTTACCCTGAATTTTTTAAAGATGAGAAACAATATATATGTGGTATTTGTGGGAAAGATTTTCATTTCGCCCAAAGTTTAAAGAATCACACAACAATTCATAAAGGTGAGAAACCTTATAAATGTGATATTTGTGGGAAAGAATTGAGTCATGCTTCATCCCTAAGGAGACACAAGAGAATACATACTGGTGAGAAGCCTCATAAATGTGATATTTGTGGCAAAGGGTTTTCCAGTGCTTCATACTTAAAGATTCACTATCAGATGCATAAAGGTGAAAAACCGTACAAATGTGATATTTGTCAAAAAGAATTTACATATGCTTATTCCATTAGGGTTCACACCAGAATACATACTGGTGAAAAACCATATAAATGTGAAGTTTGTGGAAAAGATTTTACATGTCATTCTCACTTAAAGGCTCATACCAAAGTACATAAACGTGAGCAACCGTATTATCTTCGGGAAGGCTATATACAGTCATCAGACATAGACATTCAAACTAATATACAAAAACCTTAGTCTTTACCAGACAACAAGATTTATAGACTAGTCCAATTTGAAAGAAGTTGCACATAACAATTTTTAGTAGATGATTTTTTTTTTTTTGTTTGTTTCTTTTTTGGGATAAAAACATTGTCAATAATAAGCAATTGTTTTTAAAAAGTAATATGTTCATTTTTTCCAATGTTTTCCTCGGCATTTTTTCTTGAGAAACATAAAAGGCAGGATTGTGTGGGAATGGGTTTATATCATGTAAAAGACCCAACCAATATACATACAGTCATATTACCACATGTCTGGAACAGATTTTCATAATGCTTGAACCCATTACCTCCTGACAAAATTTGGGCTGGTCCAAATTGAAAGAAGGTGCAGAATATTTTCAAATTGTAAAGAATTTCAAACATCTCTGTCTTTCTGAGTAGAAACCAATGTGAAAAATGCAGAAATCAGTTGTAACAAGCAAGTTTTATACTTAACATTGATTTTCTGAACCTTTTTCTCGAAGGGCGTCAAAAGTGGGATTTTGTGGTGAAACGTTAACCCTTTCCTGTTTTTAGCTCACCTGAGCACGTAGTGCTCAAGTGAGCTATTGTGATCCCCTTTTGTCCGGCGTCCGTCCGTCGTCCGTCGTGCGTCGTGCGTCGTGCGTCGTGTGTCGTGCGTCGTGCGTCGTGCGTCGTCCGTCAACAATTTCTTTAAACAACATCTCCTCCCAAACCACTGGGCCAATTTGAACCAAATTTGGCAGAAATGTTCCTTAGGTAGTCCCCTTCAAAAATAGCTAAAAGAATTGAAATCCGTAAAAAACTCTGGTTGCCATGGCAACAAAAGTGAAATTTTAAAAAAATCTTTAAAAATCTTCTCCTCCTGACCCAGAAGGCGTAGAGCCTTGATATTTTGCATGAAGCATCAGTATATTGACCTCTTTCAAAATAGCTAAAATCATGATCCTTGGGTCCCCAGGGGCGGAGCCCCAGGGGGGTGGGGTTAATATAGAAATAAAGAACGATTTTATAAATGACATCTCCTCCCAAACCACTGGGCCGATTTGAACCAAATTTGGCAGAAATGTTCCTTAGGTGGTCCCCTTCAAAAATAGCTAAAAGAATTGAAATCCGTAAAAAACTCTGGTTGCCATGGCAACAAAAGTGAAATTTTAAAAAAATCTTTAAAAATCTTCTCCTCCTGACCCAGAAGGTGTAGAGCCTTGATATTTTGCATGAAGCATCAGTATATTGACCTCTTTCAAAATAGCTAAAATCATGATCCTCGGGTCCCAAGGGGCGGAGCCCCAGAGGGGTGGGGTTAATATAGAAATAAAGAACGATTTTTTAAATGACATCTCCTCCCAAACCACTGGGCCAATTCGAACCAAATTTGGCAGAAATGTTCCTTAGGTGGTCCCCTTCAAAAATAGCTAAAAGAATTGAAATCCGTAAAAAACTCTGGTTGCCATGGCAACAAAAGTGAAATTTTAAAAAAATCTTTAAAAATCTTCTCCTCCTGACCCAGAAGGTGTAGAGCCTTGATATTTTGCATGAAGCATCAGTATATTGACCTCTTTCAAAATAGCTAAAATCATGATCCTCGGGTCCCCAGGGGCGGAGCCCCGGGGGGGGGGGTATAGGCTTGAAGCATCAGTTCACAGACTTTTTTCTTATTTCTGAAATTATAACCCATGGAAAAAGTTCTTTCCTTCTTTCAAATCAGCACTTAAGCCTTGGAATTTGTAATTTAGACTTTTTTTCCCCAGGTTCATAGTCTTTATATGTAATTGTGGCCCACTTGTTTCATAATCCTAACCTTAACATGAAATAAGACTGTTGAAAGAAAAAGAGCCTTTATCTCAGGTGAGCGCCCCAGGGCCAACGGCCCTCTTGTTAATTTTTTTAGACCTGTCCCAAATTCAAAGGTTTTGCAGACGAAAATTTAAATTGGATTTAATTTGAAAAATAACTATTCAGTAGGGTAGAAAATATTGTGGAAAAAGAAGAAATTGCTTGTTACAAGCAATTTCTTCTTTTCCAACAATGTTTTCTCAAGTATAAAATCACAAGGACGTAAAAACCAGTGATTGTACAGGAAAGGGTTAAAAGACTCGCACAAGAATAAGAACTCATTTGAATTATAAATCATATAAATTTGATGTTAGTAAATTTTTTTTTTTGAGAGACTACCGTTGTACAACAGATACATGAAAATTATATTTCATGGGGAATGGGGTCCCCTACTGGAATCTCCCACATTAAAAATTGTTGTTGAATCCTAGAATAAAGACTGATATTTTATTCATACTTCAAATAGGTCCTGCATGGCTCAGTGGTTAGTGAGGCATACTTGCAATCTGTAAGGCATTCAGAGCTCCAGTCCAGTACTGGTTATACCCAGGATGCACTAGAATAGGTGAACTTCCTTGGTATGATTAACCCATTCCCACACAATAAAAATTTCAGACCAGACCAAATTCAAAGAAGCTGCAGAGGTCAATTTTAAGTTGATGAAATCTTTTAAATCTTTGTCGTTTTGGGTGGAAAACATTGTGGATATTGAAGAAATTGCTTGCAACAAGCAATTTCTTCATTTTCCACAATGTTTTTCAAAGCTTTATATTGAGGAGGCGTTTAAAAGCGTCAATGTGTGGAAATGGCTTAAAAGACTCGTGCTATTCATTTGATCAATCTTCAATCATCCAAAGATAATGGTATGAAACCTAAAAAAATGTGATGTCTGTTTTTACCCATGCTTCATACATTGAATATGTGACTATTTGGATGTTATGTATGTGGATAGAGTCTTTAAATTAAAATCACCAGAATACAACATATGGTCTGATATCTAAAAAAACCTGCCTAACTGTGTTACTTAATGACAGTCTAACGATATGAGGATGTCACAATTATCTGATTATTGCTAGGCCCATAATAAAAAAAGCTTTTTCAAAACATTGTGGAAAATGAAGAAATTGCTTGCTCAAGGCAATTGCTCAGGTAAGCTAAAAGATGCATTTTAGCTTACCTGAGCATTTTTAGCTCACCTGAGCACAAAGTGTGAGGTGAGCTGTTGTGATCAGACGCTGTCCATCCGTCTGTCTGTCCATCCATCCACAATTTCTTTAAAAATCTTCTACTCTCAAACCAGTATGCCAAACTTTTCAGGGATGTTCCTTTGGTGAAGTTCTACAAAAGTTGTTAAGGAATTTCATTCCATGAAAAACTCTGGTTACCACAGCAACCAGCAACTATATAACTTTATAATATATTACAGGGAAATATGCCCTAAGGACCAAAAACTTCTCTGCTCCATTGTTCAAAAATGTGTAAATCTCTTAAATTGAAATCATTTTTCTGAAATATAGGGCAATTATATTTAAAACATAGCACACCATTATTGTTATCTACCATGTTTCTTGAAGTTAAACTCCTTTGGACAAAAATGGCCCTTTCCAAGGCATCCAAAGTCACGAAAAACACTCAATAAGACCATGTTCAAATATCTTCCTCTCCCAATGTATAAGTTGTGATGCATTCATATTTGGTTTTTAGTACATTCAGATTGTTCTCTACCAAGGCTGCTAAAATTATACCCATTGGGTCAAAGACAATATCTATGGAAACTTAATTATAAGGAGTTCATGGTAGAAAACATTAGAGAAACTGCTTGCAACTGCTAAGTTCACCCTTTCTCACAATGTTTTTAAACCTTTTTAGCTCACCTGAGCACGTAGTGCTCAAGTGAGCTATTGTGATCGCCTTTTGTCCGGCGTCCGTCAACAATTTCTTTAAACGACATCTCCTCCTAAACCACTGCGCCAATCCTAACCAAATTTTGCAGAAATGTTCCTTAGGTGGTCCCCTTCAAAAATAGCTAAAAGAATTGAAATCTGTTAAAAACTCTGGTTGCAATGGCAACAAAAGTGAAATTTTAGAATAATCTTTAAAAATCTTCTCCTCCTGACCCAGAAGGCGTAGAGCCTTGATATTTTGCATGAAGCATCAGTACATTGACCTCTTTCAAAATAGCTAAAATCATGATCCTCGGGTCCCCAGGGGCAGAGCCCCAGGGGGGTGGGGTTTATACAGAAATAAAGAACGATTTTTTAAATGAGATCTCCTCTCAAACCACTGGGCCGATTTGAACCAAATTTTGTAGAAATGTTGCTTAGGTGGTCCCCTTCAAAAATAGCTAAAAGAATTGAAATCCGTTAAAAAATCTGGTTGCCATGGCAACAAAAGTGATATTTTAAAATAGTCTTTAAAAATCTTCTCCTCCTGACCCAGAAGGCGTAGAGCCTTGATATTTTGCATGAAGCATCAGTATATTGACCTCTTTCAAAATAGCTAAAATCATGATCCTCGGGTCCCCAGGGGCGGAGCCCAAGGGGGGTGGGGTTCATATAGAAATAAAGAACGATTTTTTAAATGAGATCTCCTCTCAAACCACTGGGCCAATTCGAACCAAATTTGGCAGAAATGTTGCTAAGGTGGTCCCCTTCAAAAATAGCTAAAAGAATTGAAATCTGTTAAAAACTCTGGTTGCCATGGCAACAAAAGTGAAATTTTAGAATAATCTTTAAAAATCTTCTCCTCCTGACCCGGAAGGCGTAGAGCCTTGATATTTTGCATGAAGCATCAGTATATTGACCTCTTTCAAAATAGCTAAAATCATGATCCTAGGGTTTCCAGGGGCGGAGCCCCAGAGGGGGGGGGGGGGGTAATGAAGCATCAGTTCACAGACTTCTTTCTTATTTCTGAAATTATAACCCATGGAAAAAGATTTTTCCTTCTTTCAAATCAGCACTAAGGCCTTGGAATTTATAATTTAGACTTTTGGATCCCCAGGTTCATAGTCTTTATATGTAATTGTGGCCTACTTGTTTCATAATCTTAACCTTAACATGAAATTAGACTGTTGAAAGAAAAAGAGCCTTTATCTCAGGTGAGCGCCCCAGCGCCAACGGCCATCTTGTTTTCTTGGGGGCGTAAAATGTGGGATAGTTTGGTAATGGATTAAACTATAAAGCCATAGGCATTCATATTTATTGTATAGCATTAGCATTACTGGATAGTTTTATACTATGCCCAAAATCTTACATTTCGATGGTTCAGCGCAAAACAGTTGTAACTGCCTATAAACATATAGGCAGTTACAACTGTTTCGCGCTGAACCATTGATTTGTTTTATTTATTTGGCTCCACCCTTGTTTTTTAATACAAAAAAGTACTGTAATTTGCAGAAACCTCAGGTGAGAGATTTAGGTCCATCATGGTCCTCTTTTTTTCATTCAGTTTCTTTGCAATAATTCCAAATCTTTTTATTCTGAGCGTAAAAAGCAGGTTTTTGCATCACAATATTCCAGGTATGGATGTTGAAACACCTATCCGTAAATGCTAGAGCTATTGCATCCATTTTTAGCTCCACTGGCCTTCCGCCAGCGGGCTATTGTCATGGCGTCCATCCGTCTGTCTGTCAGTCCATAAACTTTTTCATTAAAAATCTTCTCAGAAAAAAAATGGTTGGAATTCAATCAAATTTCACAGAAATGATCCTTGGGTGACCCTTTATCAAATTCCGTTAAAGAATTTGATCGGATGAAAAACCTGGCTTTAAGGGGAGATATTCCATATGTGGATGATAGCAAAACAACTAAAGGTTGTCTCCTTAGACAGTATCAAATGAGCATCTTTAAATTTTACATGGGTGTTCATGGATTTCTTTTTGTTTATTTTTAACTAGACTTTTTAAAAGAGATTTTGATCAGTTGAAAATTTTGGATGCCATGGGCCTAATGTCATAAGGCTTATTAAAGGGAAGTAGTAAATTCAGCTGAATTAGTTAACCCCTATCTGTTCAATCTCTGGTTTTTATGTCTCTATGATTTTATTATTGAGAAAAGATTGTAGAAAGAGAAGTAACTGCTTGTATAAAGCAATTTCTTCTTCTCCACAATATTTTGTACCCTAATGAATGGTTATTTTTCAAATCCACTTTAAATTTTCTTCTGCAAAACCTTTGAATTTGGACAGGACAAAAATTTTGCAAACAGGAAAGTGTTAATTATGCTCCATATCATTCTCTTCCTTTGTCCAAAGATTTTTGCATAAAGTTTCCTTTTATGTTTTGAAAGAAAGTTTTATCATATCCTTTACCTCTTTACTAAATTAATCCAATTTGAAAGAAAATGCATTTGACACTTTTAACCCATTAGCACATAATGCTGCTTTCTGCAGCCCTAAGAAATATGTTTATGGGTATTGAAACCTTGAAGAAAAATATACATTTCTTGTTACAAACAATTTCTCCTTTTCTCACAATGATCTTTATCTTATTTAGCATTGAATTTCCAAATTTAACTCTGTTTGAAATTTCGAATTGAACCAGCGTAAAACTTTGTCATCTAGTAATGAATGATATAGCTCTGAGGGAGAACATTTTTATCCCATAAATCGAATATATCTAAATAAATTTATGTTTTCTCCTTTATCTGTATCAAATGGATATTATTAGCTGTTTTCGGAGAAAACCCGAGGTATTCTGATCACCTTGGTTTATGGCGTGACAAATTTTAACCTTGGTCATATCTCTGTTGTTATTGAAGATATCCTCATGAAACTTGGCATGCCTATTGACCATCACAAGAGCTATCAAGGGGGATAACTCTAAAAGCGTTTTTGTAAGAGAAAGCCTTTTTGACTTAGAATTTTTGCATTTTCCAGCACCTGCAGCCGAGCGTTGGCACCCGTGGGCGGTGCTCTTGTTTTACATGTATAATCATGGATAATTTTGGATGAACTTAAATTAGATTTTTGAAGAGAAATTGATAAGTTGAAATTTTTGGACTTAATGGGCAGAAGTATGTAAGGATTATGTTAATGGAAGTAATAAATTCAGCTGATTTAGTGAACTGTATTGCATTTCAGCTCCTTCCTTTGTACCTTTTTGAGACTGAAATATTTTGCACGGAATTTATTCATTTGTTTTGAAAGGAAGATCTATCATTTATCAGGCGATGACAAAATTTAGATCGATACAAACTGAAAGAAAATGCATCGTAACAGTTTTTAGCTCACCTGAGCACAAAGTGTGAGGTGAGCTATTGTGATCAGTCGTTGTCGTCCGTCTGTCCGTCCGTCCACAATTTCTTTAAAAATCTTCTCCTCCTAAACCAGTGGGCCAATCAAGCTGAAACTTTGCAGGGATGTTCCTTGGGTGAAGTTCTTCAAAAGTTGTTAAAAGAATTTAATTCCGTCAAAAACTCTGGTTGCCGCGGCATTTGAAAATGGGAATCTTTAGTAATTCTTTAAATATCTTTAAAAATCTTCTCCACCTAAACCAGTGGGCCAATCAAGCTGAAACTTTGCAGGGATGTTCCTTGGGTGAAGCTCCTCAAAAGCTGTTAATAGAATTTCATTCTGTGAAAAACTGTTGTAACCGCAGCATATGAAAACGGGAATCTTTAGTAATTCTTTAAATATCGTTAAAAATCTTCTCCTCCTAAACCAGTAGGCCAATCAAGCTGAAACTTTGCAGGGATGTTCCTTGGGTGAAGTTCTTCAAAAGTTGTTAAAAGAATTTAATTCCATCAAAAGCTATGGTTGCCGTGGCATTTGAAAATGGGAATCTTTAGTAATTCTTTAAATATCTTTAAAAATCTTCTCCTCCTAAACCAGTAGGCCAATCAAGCTGAAACTTTGCAGGGATGTTCCTTGGACGAAGCTCTTCAAAATTTGTTAAAAGAATTTCATTCTGTGAAAAAATGTTGTAACCGCGGCATATGAAAATGGGAAATTTTAGTAAATCTTTGTTGTTGTTTTTTACATAGACTTCAAGGCCAAAGACCTCTATATTTTGTATAGAGCTTAATCATATGGATCTCTACCAAGTTTTAAAATATTTAATCTCTTGGGTCAAAAATGACCCCGCCCCTGAAGTCCGAATTTTGAAAAAATGCTTAATTAGAGCAATTTCAAAAGACTTCTCCTCTTAAACTATAAAGTCTAGGATATTCATATTGGGTATGTAGCATAACTAGATAGTTTTGTACTATATCACCTAAAGTTGTCCTCCCAGGGTCAAAAACGGCCCTGCACTAGAGGTCCTAAAAATTGGGAAAACGTAAAATTTGAGTATGTTAAAAAAAAAATCTTCATTTTAAGGCGGAGGGCATTTATATTTGGAGTGTAGCATAGCCTTGCTGTTATCTATCAATTTTGATTAAAATTATGCCTGTAGGTTACCTAGCCCTGGGTGTCCAAAGTTCGTAAAAATGCTCAATTAGACCATGTTCAACAGTCTTCTCCTCCCAATCTACAAAGTCTTAGGCATTCATATTTGGTATATAGCATGTACAGATGGTTCTTTACCATGTTAGCTAAAATCTTAGCCCTGGGATAAAACATGGCACTGCCCTATAGGTCCAAAAGTTTGGAAAACATCCAATTAGAGCAACTTTGAAAGACTTCTTCTTCTTCTGAAATATATGGTGAAGGGCATTCATATTTGGTATGTAGCATGACTAAATAATTTTGTACTATGTTATAGGAAAAAATGCTCTAAGGATAAAAAACGTCTCTGCTCCTGGGGTCAAAAATTGCGTAAATCGCGTTGAAAGACTTCTTAAATAGAAATAGAGAAATAGCTTGTCACTCCCTTTCTCACAATGCTTTTTTAAACCTTTTTTTCCTGAGGGTGACAAATTGTGGGATAGTTTTGTAATGGATTAAACAATAAAGCCAAAGGCATTGATTTTTTTTTGGAAAGCATGACTGGATAGTTTTTTTCAAAGCCCAAAATCTTATATGTGTTTTATTTATTTTGCTCAATTATTATACAAAAAAGGACTGTCTCAGGTGAGCGATTTAGGACCATCATGGTCCTCTTGTTTAGATGTACAGTCTTTTAGGGCAGGTGACAATGGCAGGTGACATTGTGGACATCAACCAAATTGCTTTCTTTAACCCATTCCAGGAATTTCAAACTGGTCCAAAATTGATTTTAAAAAAGCTGCAAGTTGATTGAATTTTAAAACTCATTGTCTTTCTCTACAGAAACAAGCAATTTCTTCATTTCCGTGATGTTTTTGAAGCTGTTTTGTAGTGGAGTGCAAAAGGTGGGTTAAACAATTTAATATTTTCCGTCATTTTTTTCTTGCCTTTTCTTGAGGATCATGAAAAAAGCTTGATTGACTTGGAATTGGTTAACCAGTAAATTCAGGCCTGTGGAGTGATACAGGTGCTTATGCGCCTCAAGTTAGCTCACCTGAGAACGAAATTCACCAGGTGAGGTAGTGTGACCAGCCATCATCTCTAGATTTGTCTCTGTCAGGAGGCCTAGTCAACCGATTATCAGAAAGAGTTACAATATCCCAGCTATAAACAGCCCTATCCTTCAATCTGAAGCCCTTTCTCTACAATCCTAGAATTTAGATGTAATTTCATACATTATGTTTTTCATTTACACAAAATTGTGATACTCACAAGGCAGTATTTCATACACTTTGGAACAGGAGGAGCTTGAATAGTTCCTCTCAAGTCCACAGAAAAAAATACAGTGCAAAGATATAACGTTTTAGGTCGCCTGACCAAAGGTGTTTCGTCCGTCGTCGTCCGCCATGCATTGACTTTTTATAATTTCGACTTGTATGACCTTGTATAATCAAACTTTAAAAATCTTCTTCTCCCAAACAGAAAGGCCTATAGAGCGTTGATATTTGGCACGTTGGACTTTTATCTGTTTTTTGTTCTCTTTGGACTTAGGTGACTACTAAGGCCATATGGGCCTCTCGTTAGTTGACTGGAGCACAAAGTATGAGGTGAGCTAGTGTAATCGGTCATAGTGCGTCTGTTCGTCGACAAATTCTTCTCCTAAACCAGTAAGGTGACTAAGCTGTATCATATTAGGAATGATCACTTGACAAACTTCGAAAAAAGAGTTAAAAGTATTTTATTTCGCGAAAAAATGGTTGCCACGGCATTTAATCTTGGGAAATTTTAGTCAATCTTTGAACATCTATTTTTTTCCAGAAAATAAAAGGTCAAGGAGCTTCATCGTCCACACAACGACATGGTTCTTTACCAAATCTGCTAAAACTATACATATTGGGTCATATATAGCCCAGTTCCAGCAGCCCAAAGCGGAAAAAACTATCAATTATAGCAAGTTCAAATGTTTTCTCTTAAACTATAAGGCTAGGACAATCATATTTGGTATGTAGCATTACCAGGCGGTTCTGTACTGCTGTACCAATAAATATGCCTGCAGAATCAAAAACGGCTCTGCCCGATGGGTCCGAAATAGGGAAAAAAACGCTTGATTCAAGATAGTTAAAAGGTGTCTTCTTCACTATTAGGCCTACGTTATTCATATACTTTACAAAATTTGATAAGGGTCACATTTTTGTCCAAAGTTATATGCTCCAAACACCTCGACTCAAAAAAGGTGTTTTTGAATAAAGATAGGTTAGTATTCGGACTTGATGATCCTGTAGAAAAATGTCGATTCGCACAAGGATCTGGGGAAAAGACAAACCCCCTTCAACGTGTGTCTTCACATACGTTCAAGACGCCATCTCAGTCGAGGTGAGCTGAGGCATTGTTGATTATCCCAAAGGCATGTAGCTAATGTCCTTGGCGTGTCCAAGGGTCTTTTTACAGAATCTGGTATCGGTTTATTACGACCGGAAATGTTAAGCGCTGGGGGGGGGGGGGCGAACCCGCAGTCATTGAGGTTCAAGGCCGGTTTCTGGTGGTTCATGATTCCCTCTTTTCGACAACGCAACAACGTTACATGGGGACTTCCAGCACGCTACCGGTGTGTGCAGTAGTACCCAAAACATCATAAATCGGTTGTATGATACTGGCCTGAGGTCGAAACGAGCTATAATTCGGGTTCCGTTGACCCGATATCATATACAAATGCGTTTAGCATGGGCCCGGGATCATGTCACTTGGACCCAAAATGACTGGGATCCAGTCCTGTTTATAGACGAGTTGTGTAGACTTTACCGATAGACGTGCTAGGGTATGGAGAATGCCAAATGAGCGTTTTGTGGCAGAACATCATCAGTTTGGCGGGGGCTCAGTCATGGTTCGGGGGGAATCAGGGGAAAACGGACCTCCACGGCATTGCTAACGGCACGTTGACGGCTCTCATGTACGTTAACGAAACCTTTGATGTTTACGTTCGCACACACGCAGGTTCTGTTTGTGAAAATTTCATTCTGGTGGATGACAACGCGTATGCACTGAGCACGCATCACGTATGTCATTATATTGACCAAACCACAATCGTCCGTATAGATATGCCAGCTAGATCCCCGGACCTAAATCATATAGAGCATGCTTGGGTAAAGTAGCTCAGACAGACTCTTCTTGCAGAATGGGATCAAATTCTACAATATAAGATCAGGAGGCTTATCAGCAGTATGAGGATGCCTTATCAGGTGGTATTATAAGCACAGGGGCATCACAAAAAGTGCATAAATCTTCTAAATTTTGGAAATACTTAATTTTCATGGTAGCACCAAAAATGTTGATTTTTAGAGTTTTCGAATGTTCAAACCCGGTTTTCAAATCGATCAACCGAAAACAAGTTTCCATGCATTTCCGCGCATGTTCATAAACTTTAACCGAAAATCTACGTGATCGCCGCCACCCTTTTTCATCGCTGACGAACAAAATAAATTATAAGATTAATGCAAACAGCCTCCTTTCAGTCATGAAATGTGTTAAAAACTTCGACACAATATATTCATGAAGAACTGTCTCATGAATTGAATAATTGACTCGCGTTTCAAGATGTAGGTCAGTGGACTGAGTTAAGCGAATACATGTAACGTTAAACAAACTCCTAATCTTGTCTGTTAGTTTTGACCTTGCAGGGCTGAGCAAATCTACACCCCATATACATAGTATCGGTTAAAGCCCTGTTAAATTCCAGATTCAAGCGCATATAGCCTGCCTCGTCGTATATTCGCGGCACAACTTAATCAACAAAGAACCAACTTGAAATAAAAGACAAATAAAAATAAAAGATATCATACAACATTACCTTATTCTCTTATCAATCAATATATAACAGCGATTAGCAGTTCCATCGAATAAAACACCATCTTAACTCTCGAATTCAACTATATCTTTGATAAGGGCACGTTGTACTTTATTTGTAATACTAATGATATGCTCAACGCAAAAAGAATTGAATGTTGTAGTTTTGATTTTCTTTTCCTTTCATCGTTTAACCCATTGTCACACACACACAGATTTGCATGCATGGGTGAAATTATGTTAAAGAAAACATTATGATTAAAGCGAAAAAGCGATTACTGGTTAACTAGTAAGATGTTCACAAAGGGAGCATTCCTTTATGTCAAAGGCTCCATATTCTTCATGAGGAGGGCGTGAAAAAATTCACAGATCAGTGTTTGATTTGAGAGGAGGGCGTGAAAAAATTCACAGATCAGTGTTTGACTCAGTGATATTTGATGTTTCAAATTCAGTTTGTTTGACTTCTTTTTCATGTTGTCTGTGTTAATGCTTTTACGCCATTGTTCTCGTCTTTACTATAAATGGTTATAACACTATATGTATTTTTGTCCGAATTACATTGATGTTCCTGTTTCTGTTTCAATGCTCTGTTGATTCGGCTTCATCTTTGGTTTGGGCCACACTGCTTATAATCCTTTGTTGTACATAGGTGATTAGTTAAGCAGGGAATCTATCTTCAATTAAAGAAATGTAAAAATACATTTGTGTGCCTTCTCTGACTCACCGTGATGATACATGTTGGCATATAGACATTGTTTTTAAGCGCGGTTACTGATAAGCCAGCAAAACCGCTCTTAGGACTTTCATTTCTTTGAATTATTAACATATGGTACTTAATTTGATATAAAAGAAATAGAACTTTATTTTGAAAAAAGCGTTGGAAAACACAGTGGAGAATGCAGAAATTGCTTGTTACTAGAATCTTGTCGTTTGGGATGGATTCAGTCTTATTATGTAACAAAGTGCTGCTGATGTATGACAGGTCTTGGTTACCAATTTCTCAGACAGCGCTGTATAATCAAAGGAAAACAATTGTTATTCTTCTTCGGAAAAAAATCTCTTGATAGCGGAAAGCATTATAATTAATTTTCATCTTCAATAGTACTATCAGTACTTATGGGACAACTCTTGATGTATTTTTGAACGAATTATGTCCGTTCTTTTACTTTGAAGAAAATTGACGTTTTGTAATATATCTGGTATTAATGAACACATTCTCTTTAAACTCGGAATATATGTTAACTATTCGCAAAACAATCTATTCCAAAAAGGTGGGTAACTCTAAATGCATTATTGAACGAATGAATATGCCCCTTTTCCACTTAGAAGTTTTACCTACTTCAATTATTGAACAGTCGAGCTTTACTGTCCGTACGCATTGCTCTTGTTTCCCCTGACGATATACCCTGATCAGTTTTGGGGATCGGTTCGCTTGAACATACGTCGTTTTCGATAGTGTTCGAACAAGAGCTCGCTATTACAGCGTTATACAAGCTGTAGTTACTCTTCGGACCTCGAGATCACAGGTTCGATCCCCGGGCTGACCAAATTAATTGTCTTTCTGATGAGACATTAAACCGACACCCAGTGTGACGGTGCTATCTATCGAGCGCGTTAAAGAACCAGGCGAGCATTTGCGTCCTGTATCCTTGCACTGTTCCCCCGTAACAACTAACCATCTTCTTGGAGCATCGCTCATGTGGGTGTGTGCTACAGTAGCGACTATGATGAACGGAATTACACAGTGATAAACGATATTTAACTTTTAAGATATAGCCTATATTGCCATCGGACTGAACCTAGTCTTCTCATACTTTCATAAGATATCGGCTTTTATGAAAAATACCGGATAATCCGCCACTTTTTTTTTTTCGCGTTAATCGATTTCGACACAGTCCCTCCTTTTTACGCCCATCAAGAAATGCCTCGGAAAACGTTGTGGACAATGAAGAAATTGCTTGTTTCAATTTTCTTTTTTTTTATTTTCCACGATTTTTTCTGTCACAAAGGTCAAGAATTTTTATATTCACAAACTATATAAATAAACGGAATTACATAGTGATAAACGATATTTAACTTTTAAGATATAAGTTTCAAGTTTTATTAAAAAATTCCAGAAGGCCATAGACCCATGTGGCATACAACTGTATATAGTGCAGAAGTGCAACAGTGAACATAATGAACATATGATAATATGAGTGCAAAGAAAACAAAACACACAATCAAACAAAAAAGAAACAAGTATTTGTATACATACCATGTAAAACGACCAGAAAGAATTTCTACTTGAAGCAAGGTACAATTGCTGCTCATGATAATGTGTTGTTGTTGTTGTTGTTAAGATGTATAGGATTTAGAGTATATGTACCCAATAGATTTATGAGATGTGATCTGATTAGATATAATCTGATAAATCAAAGGGAACATCGTGTGACATGAACCATGGAAGACGTCCAAAAAGTAAGTTTATGATAAACCAACCGATTAGCTGATCTTGGTGATATATTATCATATACAAAGTATATCAATGTATAAAATGTTCTCCCTTGCCCTGTGAGATGAGATATGATCTCACAAACCAAAGCCTATAGCCATCAGACTGAACTTAAACTTCCCATGCGTTCATTAGATAACGGTTTTTATGAGAAATATCGGGTAATCCGCTACCATTTTTTTAGGGTTTATTCTTTTCCACACAGCCCCCCCCCCCCTTTTTTATGACCTTCAAGAAAAATACCTCGGAAAACGTTGTGGACAATGAAGTTATTGCTTGTTACAAGCAATTTCTTTATTGTCCACGACGTTTTCTGTCACAATAGTCAAAGAATTTTTAAAATTCACCAACTTAGATTGTGGTAAGCTACTTCTTTCGATTTGGACCAGTCTAAGATTTTGAGGAGTTGGAATGGGTTAATTCACTTTGTAAGTATTGGTAGTTCTATACCACTACATGATAAAGACAGTTCTAATTACCATTCCACTGATGTAGAAGAGTGAATATTATGTTAACTAATCAATTAGAAAAGGTGGAAGAATCTGTTGTACACAATCCGGAAAACGTGGTATCTGTAAGAACAGAATGGACTGAAAATATGTACAAACTAAATAAGAATATCGAATCAAGATTCCGAAATAAATTAGATGAAAGCACATCCAAACAAAACATTACCTCAATCAAAGGTTAAGGAATCTGGTGTAACATATGAAGAAGTTCAAAATACCCACATGAAAAACTGGAAACTTGCGCAACAAATCCAGGAAATTAATAACAGCGCTCTCTTGAATGAAACTATATGAAACAGGGTTGCTCTGACTTGTAAAAAATTCTAATTTAAAAATAGATGTGACCGATTCGCTAAAACCATGCAAGTAAATTATTTTGAAAAAGATAAACTGATTTTGCCCAATCCCACACAACGCGCCACGAAAATAACAATTGGGAAAACAATGTGTAAATGCAGAAGTTGCCTGCAACAAGCAATTACTTCATTATCCACAATGTTTTCTACCCAGAAAGTTGAAAAATCTAAAATTTAATAAACTTTGAATTGTCAACTGCAACTCCTATCAATTTGGACCAGTCTAACATTTTCCCGTCTGGTAATGGATTAAAGACTAAGATACAACAGTAAAAAAAGAAAATGCAACAGTAAAAAGGGGAAAGGGTAAGCCATGGTTTGGCAATAACTTGCGTGATGTGGAAATTTCACTTGATTCTATTGCAAAAGACGCGCGGTTAATTCTTATGACAACAATCTCACCTATGTTTGCGCTTAGCAAAAAGTATAATAAAGGAAAGGCGATTTAATTGTTTTAAATTTATAGTAGAAAACTGAATGGTGTCTCAAACAATAATCCAAGGGATTTTTCATCAATTAGTAACTCTTTCATACACATACAACTATAATTGTGTTTGTTTGAATGGGGTTAACGTCACTTTTAACAGTATTTCAGTCATATCGCGACGGATGGAGCACCTAACCATGGGTTCCTGGTGTTTCTCCATAATTCATCGGTACGTCCGCAGATACCAAGGTCGAGATCATGTGATAAGGCCAAGGCCGTTCACCTATCGAGGTCACAATTTGGAAATATGGCTTTTTCGTGGGCATGATGTTTCACAAACAGCCCATCTTTAGCTCTGTTCAACTACGTAAGGCTAAGGCAATGGCTTTAAATTTCAGATGTTTCAGAGTCATGATTTAACAAATACCCATTATTCCGACATGTATTCAGTGGAATTATGCCAAATGTTGACAATGAATTGCTGTAACTATCCAGCACTCGGAATAGTTGAGCATTGCTGTCCACTGACAGCTCTTGTTAAACATGGTGATTAAAGTGACCCAAATAACTGTCGCGCCGGAAGATCCCTAACCAGTTGTCTGAGGTAGTTAATGAATTCAGTTCTTATAATAGACCAATCGCGCCTGTCAATCAAGTAACCAGTCGACCAATGAAATCGTTCACTTTGACTCAAATGAGTTTTGAAGTCCAACATTGGACGCCATTTTTTAAGCTTTTTTGGGGGTCTGCCGACTTAAAAGTCATAACTACAGTTAATTCAAGCTGTAGTTACGACGTTTAAGTCGCCAACCAACTATTCTCCTTTTTTTACATGCTACATAATTTTTCAAAATAACGCAATAAGTAAAACATGAATTGGTGTGAAAACATATGACGGACGAAAACATATTCCACAACGATTACTGTGGAATATGTTTTCGTCCGTCATATGTTTTCACACAAATTCATGTTTTACTTATTTTGTGAGGAAAGGTTGTTTTACAATAATTTTTTCGTTGTCTAAAATTAGTTTAGAAACATAGCTATGGCAATAAGTCTTTCAAACATGTCCGGCCAGGTCAATTTAATCGACAGAAGAATTATTTGAGTGTGAGCTGCTTCTTTTTTATGTGTTTTGCTAAATCAATTTTTCGACCTTTGAATATCTCCAAATAAACTAAATCTAGAACAATTCTATAAAATCTAGCTATGTTAAATGGTGATTTGACATCAAATTTTTATGTCACTTGACTGTCAACTGGTTTTGTCTAGTATAAATAGCTTCTTTTTCCAAATGAAGATTAGATGATTCTTATATTTACCAGTCCTTACAGTATTTTTAATAAATAAAATACAGCAAAAATTCTTAAACATACGTCATTTTTAACTCTATAATTTCTTTGTAGGCTATATAAAATGAATAAGTACATTCTCAACAAACCTTGTGTAAAAGGTTGGGGAAGTGTTTTTTTCAAAATTAAGTGCCTTTTTGTTTATGTAGGTTAGGATAAGCAGGGAATTACAGGTTCGGCAATGCATATTGTTTTACTATTTGCAAATTGGTTATTATATAATTATTTTGTAACAGTTACTTAAAAAATATACATATGAAGAAAGGTAAATCATTGTATTTTGAAATGACTGGTTTTTAAATTCAAATCTTGATCCCACATCCATAAATGGCCCATTTATAAAATAGGACGAAAACATATGACGCTGTTTTTACTGACCGGGCCAAAAATCTCGACCAGAATCGTAAACAGGAAAAGAATATTCATAACAATGCATTAAAGCTTAGAAGGAAGAAAATAACTAAAGAGAATATACTTTGATATAATATGCAGGAGTTCTTTAATAGAATAGATGTTAGTAACCGCAAAACTGAAAACTCATTATTAGGACAAAAACCCATACCGCGGGGATAACTACAAAGCTCTAAATTTCGGTCTTGATATTAAAAACCAAGATAATCATATTTGTCGAAATAGTGACAAGTTCATGGCTACATGCTTTTATTCTGTGTCAATTTGACATGAAGACAAGAGCTAATTAACTTTTATATGTTTTAAATTACATTGTATAGATTTTTTTACGCTTGGTCAATTAAATTCCTTTTCACTAACTAGATTTTATATTAGCCAATCAAATAATCCAATTTTGTTTGTTGCCAACAACAGAATTTTACCAAAACAGGTGGCCAAGACTTTTGATTTGTGCATAAATACAGAGACCGAAACCAAAATGGTATGCTTGAAATAATATAATACTACTAACTATTATCGTAAATTTGCAATTTTATCTCACTAAATCAGCGAACATTGTCCTTACTTGTACACGGATCCGATTATTCTACTGTTCCCCACTTGTATGAATGGGTGGGGTACCGTAGATATTGTTATCTCCGAATTATTCACTAAACAACTGCTTGGAGGTTTTTTCTGCAATATTATTTGGTATTGTTCCCTTGCTTTTGGCTCTTTTATATGTTTTTTAAAACAACTGTAACACCAGCTCTGCAAATCTGGCGGTCTTATTTAAAACTGATCCTAATTTGAATACTGTTACAATCACAGGGACTTGTCACAATTCTTTTTATACTATATCCATATATAAATAGACAAGGGATTGAACTTGACAAAGGATACGACCATACCTTGGTACGAATGAAGTCGTTACTCTAATGCAGACATGGCAAAGATCTGGAAATTTCTGTCAGACACTCGGTCTGACAGTGCTAGATAATCTGTCAGACCAAATGATGTCAATGTTAAGTAAAAAAGGATACTATTTTCTTTTACAAGCACTTGTTTTGACATCATGCAAGTGGTAAACAATGTGACATAATAATAGTCACATGGTCAACAAAATGTCATGGCCACCAAATGTAAGATTTTTCTTATAATCAGAAAAGAAACCAGTTTTAAAAGATTGATACAATTGATAATCTGAATATTTTGACAGATTTGTCCATAATATTAACCCTTGTCATGCTGAACCCGGAATATTCCGGTTTTTGCAGGAGGTGTAGACTAAGATCAGACTGCACTTATGTGCAGGCTGATCTTAGTCTTCACCTCCTGCTGGTGCTTTTTATGCCAGATTTTTTTATGAAGTTGATTTCTAAAATAAGTATTGATTTTCAATAATAAGTTCTGTCAGTGCTTTCAGCCCTTTGAATTTACAGCAATTCAGTAAGGTAATTTATACAGCATGACAAGGGTTAACATATATATGAAATTGATCAGTAGATAGTTACCCATCACAAAACATACAATATTATAACTTGCAACAAGGAGCAAAGAGGGCAGGTGTTGTAGCCCTCACCAGCAGATTTTCAGAAAAAGGGCTATGTTATTGCAGCTAATGCAAAGTAAACCTAGGTTGAAAAGTGTGCCGAATGTGTGACTTGAACCAAAAACCCAAGGAACAGTGGCAATGTCTCTCTACCTAAAACATTTTCTAAAGTCATTAGATATAGGGAATAATCAACTGGTAATTCAAGATATTAAAAAATATTTCACGGGATAGGTTGTTAGGTGTTAAAAAAAAGAGTGCAGAGCACAAGTTTTTAATGCCTAACAACGCATCCGAGGGAAATAATTTTTCACATCTGGAATAACCAGTTAATTATTCTATTTATTATATACCTTATTATTTCAGTTTTTATTAGAATATTGAAACCAATCTTTTTGATAGACTCTTTATAATGTCACTGGGTTGGAAAAAAAGCAGTTCCTAAATTACGGCAGAGAGTGAAACTGAAAAGTGATATCGTTACTCAAGTGACGTTGATATCGTCACTCAAGTGACGTTATCAAAATTTATTACACTGAGAATTCCCAAGATTTCACAGCAAGGTATATAATAAAAAGGGTTTGATAACCAATAGTATGTATACTTGATAAAATACCATGGGGGTAAAATTGAATCCCCTAGCATCCCCATGGCGGCAGATTGCAATAAACAATTTACTAGTGATGGGCCGATGATTGATTACAATAAAAAATCAGTTGGTTTGGGCTTCTGATTACGGCAATCAACTAAGAAATTAATTATTTAATCAGTTTGTAACATATTTTTTTCTGACATTTAATGCAATTTTGTAAGCATGTCATTGCAATCACTTGTTTTAAGTTTGTTTTTTTTTTTTTGTTTTGGAGAGGATGATGCAGGTAAAACTGAAAAAAATTAAATAATGAATTTTATTTATGTTTTTATAATCATTGTTCACATTTTTAGGAGCCTTTGAAATTACACCTAATTTATATTAGCTACAGAAAATTAACGTCTCGTTCTCTGGTAATAACTTTTTACATGGGAACGCAATTTATTTTAACATTGGAGAATGAACCAAGTCTACACCAAGTACAAAATCATCAGTTTTTTAACCAAAGATATATTGATTATCAATACAAAAATTAAATTTAAAAAAAAGGCAGTAGTGGTAATGCCATAAAATACATATGTGGAGTACTGAATTGATTTCAAAGAAACCGCTTATGTAATCGATCATCAGTTGATTTATTCTTCCGACTAAAATGGATTATCTATTTTGGAGCTCCATGGAGTACTGGTACGACGTGGAACTCGGGATCGGAGGGTCCTGGGTAAGAATTCCGCTCTGACCGTGGGGATTTTTCTGAGCAAAAAACTTACTTCACATTGCTCCTCTCTACCCAGGTGTATAAATGGGTACCTGTGAGGGTTGTAAGCCAATGCGCTGTGGCTGCCATGGGCGCTGTATGTTAACAGCCGACTTGCAATTCAATGATTGGGGGTTAAAGTGTAGACTTTTGATTACACAAGGCATAGAAAAAGACTATAAACCCAAACTATTAACTTTTAACTTATAGAAATGCAAAGTTACTCGCTTGATCTTGTAATTTTTCCAAGAGCTCTTCCCCTTCAATGACGTCATGCATATTGTCTCTATACACCAACTTGTAGAAATGAAAAAAAATACTATGCTGCCAAAAATTACAGTACTTTCTGTACTGTTACTTTAATATACATTTGTGATATTCATGCGGCATGTTGACCTTTCCCTTTAATACCTATGATGGAGAGAGGTTGAGAAATATCAAATCTCCATTATATTGTACCTCAACATTTCAACCATTGTCAGTTGAAATGAATCATTTCCCACATTCTGCAAATAAGAAATTAGTCAAAATCATAAAAGATTTGCAAACTGCATTTACCAAATGTCATTATGTGTCCACTCAAAATTGGAAAATGAAAATACCAACTGAGAGGAAACATTCAGGGAAAAGGAGAAATTATTGCAAGAAACAATCTCTCTTTTACTCCAATTTTCTCTAGGTAGAATCAGATTCCCGCAGCCCTGCATTATATGGCCATGTTGTTTTGGAATACAGGGCTTTTTTTCCTTCTTTAGTTGACGCCGATCTTCGGTGTCTTCCCAATCGCAAAAAGCCTCTTTTTTTCCCAACTGTGGCTAGAAAATTTCCCCCAAAATCGACGATAATTTCCCAATTTTGATACTCACGAAATCTTTGTGCAAGTCAAATACACATGTCATCCAAGAAGTGAAAGCGAAAGTTGTTTGTAAACGTCATAAGTTATTATCCAATAAAATTTAAAGGGTCACGCTATTTTGACTGAGCTGGTATCCGTTCGATTAACAATTACTAGCCCTTAGTGTAAAAAGGCGGGTTACCAGGCTTTGTTTCCCTACTCGATTAAAGCCGGGAAAATTGGTCCAACACGATTCGTTCAAAATAGAACGAACCGAACTTTATTACTTACTGTCAAATGAATATATGAGCCAAACTAGATTGAAATAGGTTTTCAAAATGCAAACTTGTTATTTGTAGGTAGAATTGCGGTTATGCTGAACGCTAAAACAGCAAAAACGTACTTGGCGCATTAAACAGAACATATTCCTAACAGGTTTTGTCGTATACGTCTTTCAACAACCCAATGCGTCTAAACAACGTCGAAATACAAATATGAGAAAATAATCCACAGACAATCAGGTCATTATGTCTTAAAAAGGTAAATACTACCGAAAAGCACTTCAAGAGTTGCCGATTAGACTCAAAGAAGTCTTTTTACCGTCGGAGTGGTGAAAAGTTGTAAAGTATCAACTGAGAAAAGCGACCCCGAACTGTCTGTCACCGAACAGATCATTACTGACATAATTGTCGTATGTGACCAGCCCCGATCAAGCAGCCCTTTGGTAGTTGATGAACAGCACTGCCACACAGACTGTTGTGAACTTAATCCGCCAACAGAGCAATGTCAAGATGACAAAATTACTCAATCTGCAACATCTTCATCAGTAATATCACTCCCTAGTCCATCTACTTCAGTCTTGGAGCAGCTTACTCCAGCCCAACTTCAAGAATAAAAGTTGGGAAAACATTGTGGAAAAAAAAAGAATTTGCTTGTACAAGTAATTTCTTCATTTTTCAAAATGTTTTCTACCCTGCAAATTGGAGAAAAAAAATCTCAAAGTAGTCTGAATTTGAATTTGGACTAGTCTAGAATTTTGCCTTCTGGTAATGGATTGAATTAGTGAATACAATAGTGTTGTGTGGATTTTTGCTCACATGATAATAATAAATGGCTTATGTTTTGACTTCTATCTTGTTAGTTTCAACTTTTTCCCAATTTGACCAAAGTTCACGCGAAATTTCCCAATTTGAAAGGCTAGGGTGTCTTCCCAATTTGTGGAAAAAAAGCCCTGGAATAGCTGTTTGAACTTTTATTTTGTCTATAAACAATGGTAGAAACCATGAGCTAGTATATTATCTTTCAGTCTGATGATAGATATTCCTTTTTGGTAGAATGGTACGATCCATTTGCAGCCCTCATCCGGCGCTACCAGTTGGCTTTCTATGCTCGAGATAATACTGTAGAAATGGTAAGTCATTCTTTTCTTTTATGTTTTCTTTCCTAGCATAGTTAGGTAAATTGTAACTTGTCACTAACCCTTGACTTACGGATTCTGGAATATTCCTATTTTGGCAGGAGGTATAGCCAAAAATAAGCCTGCACATATATTTGTCTGATTTTAGTCTACACCACCTGTTTGTTGTTTATGCTTTTTGTGTTAGAGTATACTAAGTTTTAAACATTGATTTTCAAAAGAAATATTTACGTACAAACAGACCTTCCAATGTCTTCAGTCTTTTGATTTGAATGCAGTTATATAAAATATTTTTGTTTTTGATATGCTGAAAGATATCTAAGGACATTTACAAAGATACAACTCGGCTATGATTTACTGCCAAAATACAGTAAACCCCTCCTTACGACCACTCAGTAAATACAGGCATCCCAATATTAAGAACAAATTTTGACTGAACAAATCTTTTAGTTCTTTAGTACAATGGTCTAAAACCCCTCTAAAACAGGCATCTCACTAGTTGGAATTAGGAGCACTAAATTCAGTACCAACTTAAAACTCTGGTTGATACACTATTTCGAATACCAGCAAAACAACCATTACCCGGTAACTTTCCTACCTTGAGATCGAGCATCTGAATTTCACACTTGATAAGAGTGACACTTATTTGATACAAATGCATTGTCAATACTGTATCAGATTTTTGATTATGGGATACCAAACCCTTATAAGGCCTCTGTTAGGTGTTATTTTTTTTAAATAGATTAAAATGGTTGTTTACTTCCAGAAATTATAGTTTGTATAATTTTTAATTATTATTTGTATATGACACAGGTTTCATCCAAGTAATGAAAATAAACCTTGAAAAAATATCAGAACTGTTTATGAATGGTTTAGCATTCTGAACAATTAATAAGCATTTCAACTTAATTGATGTTTGCAATACGCATTGCATTAAAGAAGATATGATATCAATAATTTTACACTTTGAATCTATAGGTTGATTTATAATTAATCCGAGGTTGGACATCCGAATTAGATCAAAATGGAGAAATGAGTAAGTAGAACATAAAAAAAGTTGTAAATTTGAAAATGACACTAGATTCTCTATAATACATTTTTTTGCCAAATTAATGACAAAATGAAAAATACATGAATTACTTGACAACAGCTAAACATATGACAAAACCTCAATGTTAACACCAGTGGCCACCCTACTATTCAGACCACTTTTAAAAAGTACTGCAAGTGGTATTATGAAAGGGTTTTTACTATAGTTGAAATGGTATTTAGATTGCACTCCCTACGTTACAGCCTATGCTATGTTGCAGTGATAAAATGTGTTTACATGATACCCGTTTACAACAATAAAGTGTATTGATTGTCAGGTTTTCTAAACAGTCAAGTCTTAACCCTTGTCATGCTGAATATTCTGGTTTTGGCAGGAGTGCATATAAGTGCAGTCTGATCTTGGTCTACACTTCCTGCTTGTAATTTTCCTTCCAGAGTTGTTTATGATTTTGATTTCTAAAAGAAATATTGATTTTTTTAATGACAAGTTCTATCAGTGCTTTCAGCCCTTTGATTTTACAGCAATTCATTAAGGTAATTTATAAAGCATGACAATTCTTAACTTCCATTTGATTAAATGGCTACATGAATAATTCTATTTTCTATATACAAGGTTCTCTCTCCTTAGCAATATTCAAATTGAAATTTTATGGCCATTTCTGTAACCAAACTTATCTTATTATGTTTCTCGTACATTGTTTTTACTTAACTTAATTGGCAAACTCTACAGAGGTCACAGAGAAAGAAACTATAAGACTTAAAAGTGACATATTATCCCAATCCCACACAATCCCTCCTTTTTACAGCAGCAAGAAAAAAGCTTTGGAAAGCTTTGCAATATCTTCAATATCTACAATGATTTCTTTCGGAAACGATGAAAAAAATAAAAATTCCATGTACTTGAAATTGGCGTCTACAGCTTCTTTCAATAAGGATCAGTCTATAATTTTGTTGTATGGGAATGGGTTATGTTAAAATGAATCATCTTGAGGGTTTACTGTAGTAAGTCTGTGCATGTTCGAATTGTGGCTGACAAATCAAAAAAATTGATAGACCTATCAAATCCTTCATTTAGACTGAATGTGAACTATGAACTCTGACAGTTGTTAACCCTTGTCATGCTGTATAAATCACCTTACTTAATTGCCATAAAACCAAAAGGCTGAAAGCACTGATAAAACTTGTTCAAAATTCAGTATTTCTTTAAGAAATCAATTTCATAAACAAGGCTGTCAGGAAAAATACAAGCAGGAGGTGTAGACTTAGATCAGCCTGCACTTATGTGCAGGCTGATCTTGTCTACACCTCCTGCCAAAACTGGAATATTCCAGGTTCAGCATGACAAGGGTTAACATTTACATGAAACATTTTGTTGGTTTAGCAATTTAAAATCATTGTAGATACAGCTTATTAAACCTGTAGTCATGATGTTTGTGTCACCGACAAAACATTTTATTTATTTGCTGCATGTAAGTGGCCATAAGTTTGAAAAAAAAACAATGCTTGATGTAACCCATTCCCATACAATCGCTCCTTTTACACACCTTTTAGTCTGAGAAAAGATTGTGGAAAATGAAGAAATTGCTCTTTTACAAGCAATTTTAATTTCCAACTATGGTTTCTATCAAGAAAGACAGAATAAATTTAATTTTTATCAACTCGACATTGTTGTTTAGGCCAGTCTAAATTTTTGTCATATGGTAATTGGTTAACCATTCCCACATGGTGACACCTTTGGCGCTCCTAAATAAAAGCAATTGGGAAAACACTGTGTAAAATGAAGAAACTTGTTTCTTCATTTTTACACAATGTTTTCTACCCAGAAAGTTGAAAAAATCTGAAATGTCATGTATTTTAAATAGGTCTGCAGCTCCTTTCAATTTGGACCAGTCTAAAATTTTGTTGTGTAGAAATGGGTCAATATCTAAGTGTCGAATTAAATTGAGCATGGTCAATAGACTGTTAATTTTGAGGAGCTTACCCAGATTGGATCTCTTTTATCAAATTTTGCAATACTATTCTTGAGTAGCCTCTTCTGGATCCTATTTATACCCCCACTTTCGAAGAAGAGGGGGTGTATTGGTTTCACCATGTCTGTCTGTTGGCCTGTAGACTTTTTCATTTCCACGCTTTAACTCAAGAACTAACTGACCTACAACCTTGAAACTTCATACAATTTTTGCAGATGACCCAAAGGAAATGCTGTAATTTTTTTTGCCTATGTTTGTCAAAGGTCAAGGTCACAATGGAACTTTGGATGAAAAAAGTTTTCATGATCTAACTCAAGCCATTTGACCTAGGCCCTTGAAACTTTATACACATGTTGTCCATGACCCAAGCAGGTGACCTATTGATTTTAGGTCATGTAGGTCAAAGGTCAAAGTTGATATTGAACTTTTTCGTTAAAGTAGGACAAAAGTGCAACTGTGCTACTTCAGTGACAAAGTGCTGGTCTTAGACTGTCCCTTTTCATATGATATACCCCAAAAATTCAGGGCTGATTTAAATCTCCATGTGATGAATATTTGTTATTTCTTCAGAATGACTTCAAACAAAATAGATGTTTCCTAAGAAGGACAAAAGTTGATGGTTTGAAACTAGAAGACATGTATGTGGGTGCTACAATTGACCTGTTTTCAAGACAGTTGAAGTTTGTTGATTATCTGGATGAGTTTACAAGGAGAAGGCTCTCCTCACAAAATGAGAGGTAACTACATGTATTTATGAAAAAGTAAACCCTGTTAACCCCATAACCCATTCCCAAACGACACATTTTTATACTGGTCCAAAATTAAAGATTTTGCAGACAACAATATAATTGATAGAATTAAAGAAACTCATTCTCCATAATGTTTTCCAAAGCTTTTTTCTTGATGGGCATAAAAAGGCAGGATTGTGTGGGTATAGGTTAATGCTGAACATGGTATATTTCTGTTTTGGTTGGAGCTAAAGACTAAGATCAGCCAGCATATATGTGCAGTCTTATCTTACTCTATATTACCTGTTTAATGTTTTAAGCCAGAGTTGTTGACAAATTAATTTACAAAAGAAATATTGACTCACATCAGAGCCTCTCAATGCTCAAAGTCCCTTGACTTTATTGCTTTTATGAAAAAATACTTTATTATTTATATGAAAAGTGTACTATTTTTGGAATAGAAAGTCTTTGAAGATGACGTATTTATACCCTACTGCTGTATACATCAGACCACAAATTTTGTCTGGACCATTACTTCTTAACTTAAAGATGGATTTAAAAATAACTTAGACTTGATTGATTAATTGATTGAATGGGATTTGAAGCTTCTTTTATCAGTATTTCAGTCACATCATGGTGAACACTTAACCATGGATTCCTGGTATTCCTCACACCAGTACTGGAAGGCCATCCTTTCCGAGCCTCCAGCTGCTCATCCCACTGAGGTTTATGGTCGTCCACCCATTGGAGACAAATGTGGGAAACAACATTTACTGCGGCTGTGGTTCAAACTGAGGACCCTAGGATAACTTAGCACAATTGACCAATTGCAGCTGTTAATCTAAGAAAAAAAAGCCAGTCAAATAATTCATTTTAATAGGAAGTTGGAGTTGAACTGCAACATTGACCACCATTTATGTGAAGAATCTTTGTTGATTTGGTGACTTAAAAATCATAACTACAGCTTATTTAACCTATAGTTAGGTCATTTATGCTGCAAACCAACAATTCTACTTTTTTGTTACATGCCATAGGCTATAAATTTGCAAAATAACAACTTTTAAAATCGAGCTTTCGATGGGAGGGGCCAACAGAGTCTGTGAGCAGGGTCAGCAGTTGGTCAGTTAGTTACTATCATGAGTATGTGTACCTTTTGAACTATTTATTCAGGTAAGTTAAGGCCAAAATCACACTTGGAGGTCAAAGTTTTGTTGGGACCTTAGCTTCTATACTTAAGGATAGATTTCAATATGAATTTGCACAATTATGCCCTTTATGATTAAATGTGCCATTTGAAACATTTGTTCAAGTAGGTTTAAGGTCAAGGTCACATTTGAAGGTCAAAGTAGTGCATGCTCATGATAAGTTGTCTCTGGACAACCTTTCTAGTACTTATGTAACTCTTTGCAATTATCCCATTCCAACACAAGCCCTCCTTTTTACACCCTTCAAGAAATAAGTTTTGGAAAAATTGTGGAAAATGAAGAAATTGCTTGTATCGAGCAATTTCTTCATTGTCCACAATGTTTTCTATCCAAAAAGATGACCGAATTTAAAATCCCATCTACTCGAAATTGTCGTCTGCAGCTTCTTTCAATTTGGACCAGTCTAACATTTTGTTGTGTGGAAATGGGTTGATAACCATCATGATGTGGTTTGGCTTTGTGAATTTCAGAACCTTGGGCATAATCAAGCCAGACGCCATGTCGAAGGTTGGACCTATTTTAGACACAATCTTTAACTCAGGGTTCAGAATAAACAAGCTCAAAATGTGCAAATTGTCGAGACAAGAAGCTTTTGAATTCTACCAGGAACATCAAGGAAAGTTTTTCTTTGAGTAAGTATCAGTTCTATATCAACTATATCTTGGTCTCCATCATATATTACGTCTAGAAAATTTCAGATTGTAAGATATTGACCAATTTTGGCTTTCAGTTTAAGAATAAATAGACCAATCAACATTTATTAAGGCTAAAATGGAACTTTGAACTCTGGAATTGGCCGACATTTATGTGAAGCATTTTTTATGCCCCGCCCCCCCCATCGATAAGATCGGGGGCATGTTGTTTTACCAGTGTCCATCTGTCTGTCTGTCTGTCTGTCTGTCTGCAAAACTTAACCTGCCAACTAAACATTTTCCTATAACTTCAACCCTGATTAAGTTACAATGCTAATATTTGGTATGTAGATAGGTCTCAACAAAGCGCAACTGGGGAAGTTCATTTCATCAAGGTCAAGGTCAAAATTTTAATCCTTTTCCCTAAAGCAAAAAATCGTCAGTTTCTAAAGAATTCCTGTTTTGGGGGCATAGTGTTTCACAAACACATCTTGTTTAATCATATGTCATACCAGTAACTTGCTACAGCTTAATCAAACTGTAGTTACTTTTTAGTTACATAATATTTATTACTGGCCATAAATTTTTCAAAATAATGCCGGAAACATATTGAAATGGAACTTCCTGTCCGAGTCAGTAGGAGTGGCTTGCAGAGTCAGTGGGAGGGGGAAGCAATCCATCAACTGACCCAGACCTAGTTTCAAAAAGAGTATAAACAGAAATTAGTACAACAAAATGTTGTAAAAGTTAAAATTGATTCTTTCATAAAATTACTCTTTTTTCTATACAGCTTATTATCATTATCCTTTGTTATTACAATATCTAGAAATGAAAACCTGTGATAGGAGAGGATTAAAAGATATTGATGATCTTGATTTAATTTTTTTTTCACTTGTTTGAGCACAATATGCAAAAAATGAGATTTTGTGGGTGAGTGATGTTTGTTGCTGGTCATGTGACATCCATTGTCAATACTTACTATGTTAACACTTTACAGGCTATAATTTTTGCTCAATCATCCTGAAAATTTGTTAGAATGTAAATTTTTTGATAAAATCATGGACAGTTATGAAAATTGGGTCACTTGGGATAAAAACTAGGTCATTAACTTTAATCTTAGAAATGCCTTATGTCTTTATGCAATCTTGGCCACAATTTGTGCTCTATCAACCTGAAAGTTGTCAAAATGTTTGTATGGGTAAATTCTTTGGCACCTTCAAAATAAAGTCACTGAGTCAAAATTAGGTCATTAGGTCAAATCTGAGGAAAGTCTTTTTGACACTCTGAAGACCACAATTATGTTTTTCTGATTATCCTGAAGATTGGTAAGAATATTATTTTTGATACACTATTGAACAAGGTTGAAACTTAGTCACTTGGAGTTAAAAACTAGGCCAGTAAGTCAAATCTAAGAAAACATATAGACTCCCTGGAGTCAAAACTAGGCGACGAGGAAACTAATTGGAAAGACTTAATGGAAACTGTAGCTACAACATTTTGTACTCCGTTGAACTGAACGATGGTTAGACTGTTTCTTGACAATAAATCAGGTGAGCAATTTATTGCCATTATGGCCCTTTTGTATAAGTAATGTGGCTAGTAGTATTGTCAGTATTTGCTGTAGCTATCTCCCTTCCCAAATATGATTAGTAGCTTTTATATGTATGCCATTTTGAGCTAAAATTTATTAACTCTATAATTTTGGAAATTGATTTATTTTAAGATATTACATCTATACATAACTAGTACATTAAGTTTTTTTACTTAAATAATTTGCAATAGGTTATTTATTTTTGTGTAGTGCAAGGTTTCATCAACTTCTGTAAAGTGACTTGATTCCTACTCTAGATGTTTCTCTGCAGTGTTATTCCAGCTGTTTCTGGGTGAATCGTGATTGTATGAACTACATAGATAACTCTTATATATTTCAGTAAACTACTCAACTTTGTAACCAGTGGTCCTGTCATTGCATTTGAGTTAATGGGTGAGGACTGTATTTCTAATTGGAGAAATCTTCTGGGATCAACAGACAGTGCAGAGGCCAGAAAATCAGAACCGTCCAGTTTACGTGCCAGATTTGGTAAAGACAACACAGAGAACGCCTGCCACGGATCAGACAGCCCACAGTCAGCAGCCAGAGAGCTCGAGTTCTTCTTCCCATCATCAGGCGTGGGTAGACAGAATACAGCCAAGTTTTCAGACTGTACATGCTGTGTTATCAAACCACATGCTGTCATGGCAGGTCAGTGTTTTACTTTATTTTTATAGAAAAAAACAAATAACAAAAGAACTTGATCTGATATAGCCTTGGTGTTGTTTTAGCAGTGTCTATTTGTAAGAACTTTGACATTAATAAATCTGTTATCAGTTTAAGTATTGACCCAAAAGTCAGTAAAGAGTATATTCCTTTTTAAAACTAGAGGTGCTTGAGCGCCTGTATCGCTCCACAAGCCTGATTGTACTGATTAAGCAAATGGTGTTTTCAGAAATTCAATATAAACCAAATCATATTCACCATGTGTGACAAATAAATCTTGTCAATGAAAGCTTTTATTATTTCAAACTTTCATTGTTTTACAAAAGTCAATTCATTCAGACGAAAAAGGTATTAACAAATCTTTGAAAAAATTCATTGTATGCCATATATGGATATAAGCCACGACCATAAATGCCATGTTTTACTGATCAAAATTAATTGATGTAATCTAAAAAAGTGTCACCAGAGGATCATTCCTGTAAACTTGGTTGAAATCCATCAATAGGTTTCTGAGAAATAGATTTTAAAAGCTCTCACCATATATATTGAAATTAGACCCTCACATTAAAGTCATGTTTATCATCTGATCAAGTTTTTTTTAAGGAATCTGAAAAAGGTCACAAATTTTCTTGAAATTTGGTTGAAATCCATATAATGTTTTCAAAGAAGATTTTAAGGTCTCACCATGAATGAAAATTCTTTTTAGGAATCAAATAAAGGGTCATCCAAGGATCATTCCCGTGAAATTCGGTTAAATTCTATTCAGTACTTTCTAAGGAGAAGATTTTTAAAGTAAAAGTTTACGGACAGACGCAAGGACAGACACATGATGGACACAACACCATGACAATAGCTCGCTGGTTTTCAGCCAATGGAGCTAACAAAAATGAATACCATCATGGGAATAAATCCAAATGCATATTAGTATGAACTATATGTATTACCAACTATCTATCTGGACTTTTTACAGGGCTAGAAAATAGTGGTCAGAGGAGCTAGGTCCAGGACCGTTTGGTCCTAAAAATAGGAAGGTCCTAAGTTCAGCTAGCGCAGGTCCATAATTTTTAAACAATTTATAGAGAAACAAGCTGAAAAAGGATACAAGTTATCTGTGATTTACTGCATCATATTTAACAGCTCAGGATAATTAAGAAAATAAAAATTAATTAAACATCATGTTGTACTGAACACAAGATAGTTCTGTTGTTTTAAAAACTTAGATTGGGGAATTTGATGCTCTTGTTTGTCTTCTTCTGGATTTGTGTTTTTTAGCGGACATAAAACCGAATTTGAAAAAACTTACTGTACAAAATGATCAGTTAAACTGTCCAGTCTAATAGACAAGGAATTGATACCGGCTGTTCTGGCTTTACCACTTAAGTGATTATACTGATATAATTGCAAATTGGGGACCAGTATAGAACCCGGAAATGTGTTGATAAATTATGCTTTGAGTTAGTCTAAAACACGGAAAGAGCCGGAATGATTGATTTTTTATTTGTTTGACAACAATAATATTGCTAAACTTACCAACCTGTCTGGGTTGATTTTAAAGATTTATACAATTTTCTGATTTTGATTTTGGCCTTTCTTCTTAGGAAGATGACAGAGACCGACCTCCATTTTCGCAGGTTGGTCTGATGTTCCCTGCTTTTTTGGCAAGTCTGATTCTAGAACCGGAAGGTCCTGAACCTCAGACTACTGCTATTGTCTAACCCTGTTTTTAATTGTACAGAACTTGTACAAATGCCTGTTCCATGGATAGTATAGGCAATGTAGATTTAAACAAATTTGTCCCAGATGGGGTAAATTTCGAGCAGACATCTAAGTCAAGTCATTATAATGTTTCATTGACACCAAGTGTCATTTCCTTGTGTGGCACATCAACAGAAAATATTTGCTAGGTTTCTACCAAATCTCACAGGAATGACTGTGGTGACAATGTCTTGAAGAAATTATAATGTCTTAGACAAGCTTGGCTAATTTCCAGATAGGGCATTACTCTCAATATTAACCCTTTCCTGTATAATCCCTGGTTTTTACATCCTTGTGATTTTATACTTGAGAAAATATCGTGGGAAAAGAAGAAATTGCTTGTAACAAGCAATTTCTTCTTTTTCCACAAGATTTTCTACCCTTCTGAATGGTTATTTTTCAAATTAAATCCACTTTAAATTTTCGTCTGCAAAACCTTTGAATTTGGATGGGTCTAAAATTTTGCAAAACAGGAAAGGGTTAATAATTTCAGGCCTGTTTAGGGCTACAGCTGCTGAAGCATCTATACTTAATACATTACATGGAAAGAAAATTCATGACTTGTCAGGGTTGTATAAGGCAGACCAAATTTTTAAGTTTTGACTAATAGAGAAATAGGTTTCAAAATGGAAAAAATGTGTTGAAAAGAAGAAACTGCATTAAATAAGTCCTTTCTTCTTCCAGCATTTTCTTGAAAATAAAATAACATGGTTGTAAAAAGTCACAATTGTTCAGACAAAAAACTCCTGAAAGTATGTTGAAAAGCTCTCTTTGTCATTGCTTTAAAAAGACATTGTAAAGGTATGCATATGGTGGAATTATTTCAGGTCAAGCTGGCAAGATCATCAGCGCCATCATGGAGGCAGGATTTGAAGTAGCAGCTGTTCAAGAGTTCCACATCGAGAAAGCTAATGCAGAAGAGTTCTTTGAAGTATACAAAGGTGTAGTTGGGGAATATCAAGCTATGGTGTCTGAACTGACCTCAGGACCTTGTATAGCTTTAGAGATTCGTGCACAGAACGCTCCTGTAGCTTTCCGTGAAATGACTGGGCCCGCTGATCCAGTGAGTAAAACAGAAGTTTTTTCTTCCTGACAAAAGTAAAACTTGGCCAATTTCAACCAAAGAATTTAAATTGGTTGAAAACTCTAGTTGCTATGACAACAGGAGTAAAATTAAAAAGAAAAAAAGATTTTTTCTTTCTTTTAGGGAAAAGGGTTAAAATTTTGACCTTGACCTTGATGAAATGACCTTCCATAGTTGCGCCTTGTTTAGATCTATCTACATACCAAATATTAGCATTGTAACTTAATCAGGGTTGAAGTTATAGGAAAATGTTTAGTTGGTAGATTAAGTTTTACAGACAGACGGACAGACAGATGGACAGACAGACACCGGTAAAACAATATGCCCCCCGATCCATCGATGTGGGGGCATAAAAATGTACAAATTAAAGAGGCATAAAAGGTTTAAACTTTTAGGATAGTTGGTACTTGTTGTTATTCAGATCCTTTACGAGAGGACAAAATTTAGACTGGTCCAACCCTAAGTGTGAATACATTGTATATAACTGAATCACTGTGTTCACCCCATAATATGGACTTATCAGTTAATTCTTTTCTTACCATAACTAACTTTGCTTCATGTCATCCAACAGGAATCCCTACTTACTTGTATTACATCAGGATTTCTTCCAGATAATCAGGGATCAATCCTAAATTCACATTAACGCAAGAAAAAATACATCGAGACCTGTTGTACTTGAGAAAAATTGGAGGATCCTGACAGAATTCATAGCCTGGAATTGCTAGGATCCTTTCCAGTTTTCTTGGATCCTTGGGACACTGTTAGTATTGATCCCTACCATAAGGAGGGACACAGGCAGGGATAACACCCAATGGATAACATTGATTATTTTCAGAAGTGAAATAACTACATTGTATTTTACAACTACATGATTGTATAGAACATCCAATTAATTCTCGCATTAATATCCTATGTATAAATTTATTTTTTCCAGGAAATAGCCAGACATTTAAGGCCAAGAACATTAAGAGCCTTGTTTGGAGTTGACAAAGTTAAGAATGCTGTTCACTGTACTGATCTACCAGAAGATGGATTGTTAGAGGTAAGAAACATATCATTTCTGGAGTAAAATATTGAAGATGGCAAGGGCGAGGATGTAGTAAAACTTCAAACCCAGTCCCCTATTTAGTTTACTCATTACCAGACGAAAAAATTCTAGACTGATCCAAATTGAAAGAAAGTTGCAAACGGCAATAACCTTATGAAATTTTAGATTTTTAGCTCACCTGAGCACGTAGTGCTCAAGTGAGCTATTGTGATCCCCTTTTGTCCGGCGTCCGTCCGTCGTGCGTCGTCCGTCAACAATTTCTTTAAACAACATCTCCTCCACTAGGCCAATTTGAACCAAATTTGGCAGAAATGTTCCTTAGGTGGTCCCCTTCAAAAATAACTAAATGAATTGAAATCCGTTAAAAACTCTGGTTGCCATGGCAACAAAAGTGAAATTTTAAAATAATCTTTAAAAATCTTCTCCTCCTGACCCAGAAGGCATAGAGCCTTGATATTTTGCATGAAGCATCAGTATATTGATGGTTTACAAAATAGCTAAAATCTTGATCCTCGGGTCTCCAGGGGCGGACCCGGGGGGGGGGGGGTGGTTATAGGCATGAAGGCATCAGTTCACAGACTTCTTTCTTATTTCTGAAATTATAACCCATGGAAAAAGTTTTTTCCTTCTTTCAAATCAGCACTAAAGCCTTGGAATTTGTAATGTAGACTTTTGATCCCCAGGTTCATAGTCTTTATATGTAATTGTGGCCCACTTGTCTCATAATCCTAACCTTAACATGAAATTAGACTGTTGAAAGAAAAAGAGCCTTTATCTCAGGTGAGCACCCCAGGGCCAACGGCCCTCTGTTCAAGTTTCTTGGTTGAAAACATTGTGAAAAATGAATAAATTGCTAGTTAAGCACTGGAGATATTCAAGTCAGGATATAAAACATGGACGAAATTATACACTGGTCCAAATTTAAACAATTAGAAGAGGATAAAATCTTAAACTGGTCAAATTGCAATGAAGTTGCAAACAATTCAAAAGTTTGCAAAATTTTAAAGATCTTTATTTTTAAATTTCTCTGTAGATTATCACTCAATCATTCAACTGAAATTGTGAAATTATCAAAATGATCAACTCCCTGTTTTGGTGGCCTTTCTTTCATTTATTGTAAGCTACTGATTGTCATTTACCTAGGACAAAAAAAACTGATGACGCTATCAGCTTGCTATGTAATTAACTTGTGAAAAGATTTTGCCCCAAAAGGGTAATATTTCACCTCTTTTACATTAAAGAAAAAGATTGTTTGTTTTTCGTATTAGATTGAATTATCTTTTATTTCATGAACTAAGGCATGTTTCCACTCTGAGCCACTTGTGAAAATATAGCTTTTGTTTTTCACTCATTGCAAGATGAATTGATCCCAGGCTGTAACAAACTATTATCCTTTATATCTTTTCAGGTTGAATACTTTTTCAAGGTGTTGGACCGATGAGCAAATAGAGCCCATGAAGTAGTGTTGGTGAATGTGACTTCGGATTCACATCAAAGTGACATTGTCCTTCCAAAAACCACTAATAATAATTTGGCCAACTTATTTTCTTTTAAGGTTATATTTGAGATTTTTGTACAACTTCCCACATGTTTATGTTCCCATGACATTTTATTGAAATATTGTTGGGAAAGGTGGAACTGGTAGTCACATCTTTACTAACAATTTTTCATATTCTGTTAGATGTCTTCTGCATTTAAACAAACTCAAAACTTTTCCATATTTTAACAGCCTTGAATTTTGTTGTAGTTTTAAGAGGGATTGCATGAGAGAACTACAATTATTATGTATGGGTCAGTGCAAAACTATTGTATGTGTCTATACATATATATGAACTTGCAATAGCTTTGAGCTGACACCTAGTATGCAAGCTCACTTATTCCCCAAAATATTTTTTAATACTGTCTTATTGTCAAGCCAAATCTTGTATATGTTGTGCTTCTTCTCTCATGTATGTACTGTTTAGTTTTTACCTTGGCTTTGAACAGTAATTTAAACCAGATATTTAAACCATCTGAAATTTACTGGTGCAGTGTTTGGACAAAATTTCATATACCATGTGAAACACATTCTCAAGTGAATTTACGTGTATGAACTTACAAAAGTATATTATTGACCAAGCAATTTCTTTTTCCACAATGTTTTCTCAATGTAAAATCCTAGGTTGATTAACTGATCAGCAAACAATATTGAAGCATCTGATACCAAATTTCACATTAATCCTTTCATGCTGAATCCGGAATATTCCGGTTTGGGCAGGAGGTGTAGACTAAGATCAGCCTACACATAAGTGCAGTCTGATCTTGGTCTACACCTCCTGTGTACTTTTCTTCCAGAGTTGTTTATGAAATTGATTTCTAAAAGAAATATTGATTTTTGAACCAAAAGTTCTTTCAGTGCTTTCAGCCCTTTGATTTTACAGCAATTCAGTAAGGTTATTCATATAGCATGACAAGGGTTAGTCTGATTACACATAAATAGTTGAAAATGTCAAAACTAACAGAAAACTTGCTTTTAACCTAAAAATGTTTTAGTTTACATTTTATTAACAGTATCTTCATATCAGATATGGAATCTTATTGATTTGGTGATGATATATATTCTGTGATAAAATCTGTTTTAAAGGTTTAGCTTTGTGTTGTGATTTATTATGGTCTTTTCTATGAACTCATTCCCACACTATCTGGAATCTTTTTTACACACTTGAAGAAAAAAGCTTTGGCAAACTTTATTGAAAATTAAGAAACTGCTTGTAATAAGCGATCTCTCTATTTGCACTATGTTCCCATTCAATTGATGTCTGCAACTTCTTTCAATTTGGACCAAAAATTTGGATCTAAAGATCCACATGCACTCAGCTTTGACAGAAAGTACTACTTAGGTATTTAATTGTGTTTTGCAAAATATATGGCCAGTAGTATGGTTGGCCAATTAAACCTCTCGACTATATTTTGGATAAGTTGCCAAACCAACAAAAATAGCCGTCAGAGATGGATTATGCTCCCTGAATAAGGCTTTTGTCACAAAACTGTATGCCATTATTGGAAAAAAACACTTATTATTGAATGCAACTATTGTTTGAGAGTTCAGTTCACAAGAAATTTGGAAGTTTGACAAACATTGAAGGAATCTGTTTGGCTTCACAGGCCTGATTCTAGTAAAATTCAATATCATTATATGGTAAAGGGTTAGATATTTTAACTTGACCATCAAAGTTATGAATGAAAAATGTCTCCATACAAAAAATGAAGACTCTAACTTGAGAGGTCTTGCAGAAACAATACCGATTTATTTTATTGTCGGAAATATACAAAATGTAAAGCTACATGGCATTAAGCCCCCTTTTAGCATGGTAAGGTTCATTGGGTCAAAAAATGAAAATAAACATTACCTAGAGCACTTAATAAACAACATTTATGTAAAGTAACAAGAAATTTTGGAAATTTTTTTAAAGGAGGTATATTTGAAAATTAATGACCTTGACAATTTGACCTTGACCAATGACCTTCAACTTAGTACTTACAGAAAGTCTATGTCAAAAGCAATGCACATGTAAAATATGAAGGATTTATCAGTTATCATTGTATACTTATGGGCGATGTTAACGTTAAAAAATTTCGAAATTTTGACCTTGAGAAATGACCTTGACAGATGACCTTGAACCTAGCACCAACAGAAAGATCATGTCATAAGCAATGCACATGTGGAATATGAAGGCTATATCACTTACCATTGTAAACTATAGACAATGTTAAAATTAAGATTTTCAAACTTTTGACCTGAGAAATGACCTTGATCTTGACAGATGACCTTGAACTTAGTACCAACAGAAAGGTCATGTCATAAGCAATTCACATGTGAAATATGAAGGTTATATCGCTTACTATTGTAAACTTATGGACAAAGTTAAAGTTAAGATTTTCGAAATTCTGACCTTGACTGATGACCTTGAACCTAGTACCAACCAAAAGTGTTCGTCACAAGCAATGCATATGTGAAATAAGAAGACTACATCTGTAACCAATCAAAAGTTATGGCCAATATAAGTTTTTGCATGACAAAAAGAGAGCTTATGTAAAGCTAATAGCATTAACGCCCCAATCTCCAACGACACGTTTTTTTAAATGTAAATTTTCAACAGTTTAAGATCAAGAGGATTTGATTTACTACTCAAATTTGAAATTTCATAAAATTCTGACTATTAGAGGAGAAATTGGCAAAAAACTAATCTTTACATTATGGCCCCTTTTTCCATGATGCAGCCTTGAATTGAGAAAATTCAAAAAAGATCTCTTGAAAATTTCCCAGGAAGATTATATATGAAGTTTCATTCAATTAGGCCCAGGAGTTCCTGAGATATGACATCTGACAAACGGAAGGATGGACACGCACACAAGCCGCAGACTATATTCCCCCACCCCCACCCACCCCTCCCGAAAATTTTTTGGGGAACATAAAAATCATTCACATAAATGTTGGGCAATGTTGGGAGATCAAAGTTCGCTTCTGGTGTAATGAATGATTTGATTGGTCTATTGATTTTTTTATAAGTTCCATCAATAAACAGGTAAAAGTTTGACTACCACGATGGCCCAATGGTTAAGTGCTTGTATCCTTATCTTAAGGTCACTGGTTTGAAATCCACTTTCATCCGGGTGTGTTCAGGAGCAAGATACTTAATAGCCAGCCTCAATCTACCCAGCTGTAAAATTGGGTAGCAGTAAGTTTAAGCCACTGCCTCTCTTTCAGGGACGTGAAAATACCTGGATTGTGAGTGTTCAGGAGCAACTCCATAAGCTTAACCCATTTACAGACCACAAAATTTTAGACTGGTCCAAATGGACAATCAAAGTTTATGGAATTTTAGAGTGTTTTTAACTTTCAAGGTAAAAAACATGAAGGAAAATGAAGAAATTGCTTGTTATAAGCAATTTCTTCATTTTACACAAAGTTTTCCCAATTGACTTTAACATTTGTCAAAAAGGGTCACTGTGTGGGAATGGGTTAAAGCTTTCAAAATGAAATAAATTTGTATAAACTAAACTAGAAAAGTTTGTCATGCCAACTATATAGGGAACACCAGAGTATCAGCAATACCTCAACAAAATCAACAACCAAGCATTATTCATCAGTCTTTAAATTTTATTTTTGTGGTCATAAACATAACATTTACAAAACAGAAAACATTTTTTATATACAAAAACAAAATGGATATACAAAGATCTTCAATAGTCAGATTATGGTTGAGAGCACTAGCTAGTCGGGACAGAATAGGATTATAAGTACAATAGACCGCTGACCACACCAACTGACCAACACTGCATTTTTTTCTAGATATCAAATGACGATAGTTTGAACACTTCACCTCCAGAAAATATAGAGCAAAAGGGTAACTTGCTGGTTAACCACCTAAATGCATTCAAACTATAGTTACTTATAATAATGTTTAACCCTTTCCTGGATAAACCCGGGATTTTAAGTCACTGTGATTTTATACTTGAGAAAACATTGTGGAAAAAGGAGAAATAGCTTATAATAAGCAATTTCTCCTTTTCCCACAATGTTTTCTACCACATAGGATGGTCAGATTTCAGATTGCTTGCATTTTTCATTGTCGTCTGAAACCTCTTTCAAATTGGACCAGTCTAAAATTTCAAAAAACAGGAAAGGGTAAAGTCATCATCCCCCCCCCCCCCTCAAAAAAAAAATGCTTGATATAAATGTTGAGGGTCCGTATTAATTTCCAGTCTGAATGATTTGATTGGTCAAATTACTTTTTTGTAGACCGTGGCAATTTGTCAAGTCAGAGCTATATTACAATAGTCTATAAAACATAAATTTCATTGAATCGGGTTTTAAGTCGTGTTTAACCATTACCAGACGACAAAATTTTTGACTGGTCCAAATTGAAGGGAGTAGCAGACTACAATATAAAGTTGATGAAATTTTAGATTTTTTCAACATCTTGGGAAGAAAGATTGTGGAAATTTCTCCATTTTAAACAATGTTTTCCATTTTAAACAATGTTTTCCCTATTGTTATTCTTGAGGGGCGTCAAAATGGGTTATTAAGTGGGGATGGATCTTTTTAAAAATATAACATCACCATTCATGTGCTCCAGGGTATCACCAGTACTTAGCTGGAACTTTGCATGCCTTGCCAAAAGACGTGCCCGCATGACCAGTGGCGCCTCAGGGACTCCAGCTCACAACCCTTGACTTTATTCAGATTACGAGTCTGCAACCGCAACCACCAAGCTATGCAGGGCCCCTTTTATGCAGGAGATTTAACTGACAATTTTTATATTTAGGTGACACTAAAATCCTACACAAATAGTTATAGAATTAATCTTTCAAGAAACTTCATAAATCAGTTTGCTTTTAAAATCTTATTTTTAATTTTTTATTTATTGTTTGATTGAAATGTGCTTAATGCCACTTGTAGCAGTATTTCAGTCTTATTGCGATGGTTAGAGTACCTAACAATGAATTCCTGGTATTTCTCACTTCATCCTTTCCTAGCCTCCAGCTGCTATCCCATTTAGGTTTACAATTATCCACCCATTGGTTAGAGACAAATGTTGGAAAGGACATGTGCCACCGCCGGGCACCACATGACACCCCATGATTGAAGATTTGGAGTCTGATGCCCTACCAACTGCACTATGATGGCGTTTTTTTTAATAATAAAGAAATGCGAAATATGACTTTGGAACAATCAAGAAGTTGTCACAAAATATCTAGTGCTATCAATTGACCCATTACTAGACAAAAGAATTCCATACAGGCGTAAATTGAACGAAGATGCACACAACATTTTGAATATCATTTGAAATGAAAAATAAAGGCCATATACCATGAAAAACTTTATGAGAAAGGGAGACATTTCATGTTACAATTAATTTCTCCTTTCCTACAACTTTTCTAAAATTGAAGCTTATGTTTTCTTCTCTAAACAACAAGAAAAAATGTCTCATTACCTTAAAATTGAGATCTAAACTTTCTTTTCAATTAAGATCAGTTTAAAGTTCTGTAATCAGGTAATGGGTAAATTGGTGAAATAAGATACTTTACATCTGTGCATATTAATCTATTTTTGAAATAAATACTGTAACTAACATAATATACAAAATTACATGATTAGACTAGTTCATTTCATTTCCTGCCATTTTCTTTTTTCATTCTTTTATATTTCATTAAAAAGTTCATACAATTGAACTGACTCAAGTCCCAGTAACTATTAACACATTCTCACACATTGACGCCTTTTTACTTTCCTTGAAATCAATTAGGAAAACATTGTCTTAAATGATGAAATTGTTTTCATAAGCAATTTCTTCATTTTACACAATGTTTTCTACCCAGAAAGTTGAAAATACCTAAAATTTCAAAACCTTTTTAATTGTCATCTGCAACTTTTTCAATTTGGATGAGTCTATAATTGCCGTGTGTGGTAATGGGTTAAAAAACATAAATATATGACTGTACTCTTCAAATCATAATTTATTTGAGTAGCATTAATTACAGTTTTTCCAGTTTTAAATTGGATTTTACAATTCTTTTTTACCCATCATCATACAGCAAAATTTTAAACTGGTCCAAATTGAAAGGATCTGCAGTTGACAATTAAAATTTTAGATTCGTTAAACTTTTTGGAAACAAAATATTGTGGAAATGAAGGAATTCCATGATGTTTTTCCAATTGCTTCAAGAAGTGTCATAGTGAGGGATTGGTTAAATAAAGTGTTCGGCTTAATATCTTTATCATCATTTTTGCATAGAATATTTTCATGTATAAAATAAAAAAATAAACCTTTTTTAAAATACATTTCTACTGGTGTCATTAAGACCAACGATAGGAAATTTTAAGGGTATGAGTTTTTTTTTCAACTATTTTATTGTAGTCAAAGTGTTACTTGGACTTTAAACAGAGATAACTAAATGCAAAAATATGTAATATCAAAGTTTGTAAATTGTCAGAGAGCCACCTAAACTTTGTGAATGTTTTGTTTATCAAGATCAAAATACAGTACTTCCATGAACAAAATTTTAGTATGTAACTATTTTTTATGCTAGCACACAGAGTAGATCAATTAAATTTTACAAAAAAATATTTGCTTTGTTTTGCCTCGTGGCATTTAACCCATTCCCACACAATGGCGCTTTTAGACACCCCTCAAAAAACACAATTAGGAAAACATTGTGCTAAATGAAGAAATTTCTTCATTTTACACAATGTTTTCTACCCAGAAAGTAGAAAAAATCTAAAATTTTATAAACAATCAACTGTCGTCTGCATTTCCTTTCAAGTTGGACCAGTCTAAAATTTTGCCGTCTGGTAATGGGCTAATTATAGGAAATACAGAGAGGTATGAACCTAAAAACCCACTACTAGACAGCAAAGTATTAGACTGATCCATATTTTGAAAGGATTCGTAGACAACAATTTAAAGTTTATGAAATTTTAGATTTTTCATATTTCTTGATAGAAAACATTGTGTAAAATATAGAAATCGCTTGTTGTATGCAATTTCTTTATTTTACCCATGTTTTCCCAATTATTTTTCTTGAAAGGCATCAAAAAGTGTCATTGTGTGGTAATGGGTTAAAACTTCATGTGCTAAGCTTCTATAATCTCATTTATGTTATAGCACTAAATTTGTGATAATAATTGTTTTAATATTTATCACAGACACATAGTAATGGAAAAACAATATGGTACTCTCTTAACCCATTCCTAGACAGCAAAATTTTAGACTGGTCAAAATTGTAAGGAGCTGCAGACCACAATTCAAAGTTTATGAAATCTTAAATTTTTCTTCGTTTTGGATAGAAGACATGGTGTTAAATGAAGAAATTGCTTGTAACAAGCAATTTCTTCATTTTACACAATGTTTTCCCAGTTGTTTTTCTTGAGGGGCGTCCAAAAGCGTCACTGTATTGGAATGGGTTAAAACTCATTAACAGACGACAAGGTTTTAGTCTGGTCAAAATTCAAAGAACAATTCAATTTCTTCTTTTCTACAATGTTTTCTCAATTATAAAATCACAGGAACGCAAAAATCAGGGTCAAATAAGTACGACAAAATTGTGAGAAAAAGGGAAATTGGTTAGAACAAAAACACAATTCTCCTTCTCTCACTGTTAAATAGCAATAATCACACACAAAAAAAGTGGGGTTTAAGTAGCAATCGGTTAATCAGTTACCATTTGAAATGAAGATCTAATTTAATTTTGAAAGAAGTTGCAGACATTGTTCCTAAGGTTCTTCATATTGAATCTTTGGGGGAAAAACAGTGTGTTAAATAAAATATTACTTTGTTTTTTAATGAGAGGATGGTAATGGATTATAACAATTGGTGTCAAATTGGTAAAAATTTTGAGCCTTTAACCCTTTACCACTCAGTCCAGCATTCCAATGCAAATATAGCTTTGGAAAAAATTGTACCAAAAGGACAAATCATCTGTGAAAACAATTTCTCCTTTTCTCAAAATGATTTTTAAACCCCATTTTAACAACTATTTTGGAGATTAGGTGCACTTTGAATTTTTCATCTTTAGATTTCCACCAATTTTGGTGTCTGGTAAAAGGTTTTAGTTGACAACTTCGAAAGGACAAAAACAAACCCAAAAACTATAGAGGGAAGAGAGAATTGTGAGAATAGGAAGAGTATCTTATTAGTAATATCTCTTTCTCCCACAATGTTTCCCTTCTCATTATTCTTCAGAGGTAAGGTTAATTTAAAATGGGTTTAACCCATTACCACATAATCCAACTTTTTTATGCTCCTCAAGAATAAAGCTTGGTCAAACATTGTGGAAAACAAAGAAATTTCTTTTTACAAGTAATTTCTTCATTTCCCACATTATTTTCTACCTGGAAAGTTAAAGATTCTTTAAAATGTCATGAAATTGAAACCGTTGTTAAATATTTCTTACAATTTGGACTAATCTAAAATATTGTTGTCAGGTAATAGGTTAATACAACTCATGTATCTTAGGCTAAGTTTTGTAATCATGAGGGTCAAATGGCTAACACTGAGGGGTTGTCAATAAATTAAGATATGTTATCAAGTATGGTTTTCTTCTATCTCTTTAACTGAACTAACGCTGGGTACATTATGTACAGACTGGGCTGGTCCCTTCAAAAGTTTTTTCAACATGTTTTCTAAACTTTTCCTTGCTTTAGTCTCTTCTTCTAGGTCAAATCGGAGCTTTTTCTGATCCTGAAAAATACATTAGAATTAATAAAACTGTTCTACTGCAAGAATCTACATATTGACCCATTCCTACACAATAGTGCTTTTTTGATGCCCCTCAAGAAAAACAATGTAAAAGTGTAAAAAGAAGAAATTGCTCTAGCACAAAATTTTTTCTATCCAAAAAGCAGGGATAATTCTGGCTCAGAATATCATGTGCAAAAATATCTCATTTCGCCAAATCTAATGAGAAATTAAGAACCTTTAGTGAGAAATTTTACCAAATCTTTCACTAATTTTCATTTTACTTTCAGATTTTTCTCTCATTAAGCCAGTTTAAATGAGATTTCTGTCAGAAAAATGAGAGAATCTCTCAATATCTCACCCCAAAATAATCCCTGATAAAGACGAAAAAATTAAAATTCCATTTACTTGAAATTGTCGTCTGCAGCTTTTTTTCAATTTTGACCAATCTAAAATTTTGCTGTCTGTTAATGGGTTAAAACTAAATCTACAATACAGTAAATACAGTAAACTGTAGAAGAGCTTCTGAATTGCTTACACAACATAATTTTTTAAGCTAACCTTTAATACTTTTGCTTAACCTTTGATTAAGACATAACTTGTAAATTTAACAAATTCTTTATGTAGTAAAGCCCTTAACCCTTTCCTGGTTAATCCCTGGTTTTTACGTCCCTGTGATTTTATAATTGAGAAAAAATTGTGGAAAAAGAAGAAATTGCTTGTAACAAGCATTTTCTTCTTTTTCCACAATATTTTCTACCCAAGTAAATGGTTATTTTTCAAATAAATTCAACTTTTAATTTTCATCTGCGAAACCTTTGAATTTAGGTGGGTCTAAAACTTTGAAAAACAGGAAAGGGTTAATCAAAAAGCCAATCATGCTGATTATGATGGCTCATGGCTTTTTGATAAATACAAAATATCAAAGGTCTACCTATGATGGTTTCTGAGAAGATTTTTAAAGATTTTCTACTTTAATCCTATACAATTCCAAGATCCCACAACATAGGGCTTATTTTCAGATTTGAGTCATTCTTTGAAGTATTTTGGTAGAGGGTAAACAAGCAATATTATATTTCCAATTGTCAAGGCTCCAGGACTTATGATTTTGGAGAAGAAATTTTAAAATTTCTTTTATTACTTTATAAATCAGAGATCGCACAACAAGGGCTAATTTTCGAAGTCCTTTTTTATTCAGGGATCAGACAGAAAAGGGCTAATTTTCAGAGTATGGTAATTCTTCGAAGTATTTTGATAGACGGTCGACTGATGATGATTTACACTAACTATCAAAGCTCTAGGCCTTATAAATTAGGAGGTCAAGATTTCTAAGATTTTCACTTAGTTGCCATGGCAACCAAAGTTCTTCATGAATCTCAAACCTTTGAAGTATTTTGATAGAGTATGACCCAAGGATCATTTCTGAGAGTATGACCCAAGGATCATTTCTGAGAAGTTGGGTTGAAATACCATGGGTAGTTTATGAGGAGAAGTTTTTTATGTAAATTGTGAACGGACAGGCAGACAGATGGACAGACTGATTTTGGATGATGACCCATCACAATAGCTCACCTAGAGCACTAAAAAACCCTCAAATTGAACTAAATAAATGTCAGAATAATGAACCATTGCCTAGGGAGTTGAATTATAACCTTGCACATAAATCCTCAGTTGAAAATGGGTAAAAATTCACTAAGAAATAAATCTTTTCCTACAGGCTGGGCTTGATGTTCACTAGACATGTGCATAGTTTCCTAGCAATACTATAAGAAGAAGAGACATGACACTTGCACTAAAAACTTCAACCAAAACATTTCCCCAACCCCCAAAGTGACTCGACCCCCCCCCTTCCCAATTCTACCCTTGGTATAGTCAAGGTAAAAATAGCCTGATGCTGTATACTTATTAACCCTTGTCATGCTGAACTTGGAATATTACTGTTTTTGCAGGAGGTATAGAAAAGATCAGCCTGCACATAAGTGCAGTCTGATCTTGGTCTACACCTTCTTTTTGCCCCCCATTAAGCCAGTGTTTACATAATATTTATTTATATCATATGTAGGTAAATGAACCGGCAAAATGTATTAAGATCAAGTGCCAGTGTTCCAGACAGACTGACAGACCAGTTTGTTTGTTTGTTTGAATGGGGTTTTACACCGCTTTCAACAATCTTTCAGTTATATCGCGGCGGCTGAAGCACCTAACAATGGAATCCTGGTATTTCTCACACCAGTACTGTCATTACATCCCCTCCTAGCCTCCAGCTGCTATCCCACATAGGTCTACGATTATCGACCCATTGGTGAGAGACAAATAGTCGGAAAGGATGAGTGCCGCAGTCGGGGATCGAACCCAGACCGGACAGACAACAGTAAAGCAATAAACAGCCAATCTTTCGATGCTGGGGCATAAAAATAATTTTGAAGATATTTGATAAGCATGCTATGGAGAGAAACTTTATACAAAAGTAAATTAAACTTCTTACCATTTCTAGACATTTTACTTGGTCCCTTAATGAGTAAACTGTGTCAACTAGAGTCCTGAAAAAATACATGTTATATTTTTAAATACCAAGCACTAATTGAGGAATACCTTAAGTCAATCTATATATCAAATAACCCATTGCCACAATAATGCTTTTTGAAGCCCCTCAAGAACAATGATTCAAAAAACATTGTGTAAAATGAGGAAATTGCTTGTAACAAGCAAATTCTTCATTTTCCTCAATCTTTTCTAGCAAGAAAGTTGAAAAAATCTAAAATTTCATAAACTTCAAAATGTTGTCTGCAATCACTTTCAATTCAGACCAGTCTTAAATTTGTGTGTGTATGGGAATGGGTCAACCAATTAAATCCCTACATTTGATTGTAAACTATTTCATAAGAGGAAGACTATAGTATCATGAGTTAAAGATTGTCAACAAATTATTCAGCATTTGTTTTATCCTTGGAAATGAGAGCTGACTAGAGCAACTTGCTTACGATCTGATAAATTCTTGGTTATGATAGTCTTCAATTTTCACTGATTTCCTTGTAAGAGATCTTTTGAACCATTCTCACACAGTGAGGCTTTTTGACGCCCTTTAGCAAAATAAGCTATCAAAAGCATTGTGGAAAATGAAAAAATTGCTTTTAACAAGCAATTTCTTCATTATTCATAATACTTTCTACCCCAAAAAGCGGAGATTTTCTAAATTTCATCAACTTGAAATGGTCGTCTGCAACTTCTTTGAATTCAGACTAGACTAAATATCATTGTCTGTATTTATATAAATGTATACTCATCTAGCTATCATATTTACCCCTTTCCTGTTTTTTTGAAATTTTAGACTGGTCCAATTTGAAAGAGGTTGCAGACGACAACGAAAATTGTATGCAATTCGAAATTAAACCATCCTATGTGGTAGAAAATATTGTGGGAAAAGGAGAAATTGCTTGTAAAAAGCAGTTTCTCCTTTTTCCACAATGTTTCCTCAAGTATAAAATCACAAGGACGTAAAATTCCGGGTTTGAACAGGAAAAGTTAAATGAATTATTCTTTTACATTATCCAACAAACCTACTACACATAGATTTAATCCATTAGAAGGGAATGTTTAAGAAGAGTCTAACATAAATGTGAATTTGACTTCAATATTATGAGCATCATTTACCAAATTTCATTTCAAATGATGTCTCGATCAAACATTGCCTTTCAAAGTATGCAAGATAGCACAAAAATTATTTAGTAAAATGTATTAACCAATTCTCATACAATGACCGTTTTGATGCCCCCAAGTAAAAATCTTTGAAAAACATTGTGCAATTTCTTCATTACGACAATGTTTTCTTCCCAAACATCAGAGATGTTTCAAATTTCATCAACATCAAGTTTTTGTCAGATGCAACTTCTTCCAATTTGACCTTGTCTAAAATTTTGTTGTGTGCTAGTGGGATAATCAAACACTGTGAACTACACATCTGGCAGCTGTAGTGTGAAAGAGTTATTCAACTATCAATTTATTCATTTTCTTCCCCTTGGAGATAAAATTATTAGTCAATTAATGTTTTCCCGCTGTCAATCAAAAAATTGTCAGACTGATTAAATCATTCATGTACACCAAAAGTGAACTTTGAACTCCAACATTTATGGTGAGCATTTTTGGTAGTTTGGTGACTTAACCCTTGTCATGCTGAACCTGGAATATTCCTGTTTTGGCAGGAGGTATAGACAAAGATCAGCCTGCACATAATTGCAGTCTGATCTTGGCCTACACCTCCTTGTTGTCCCCTTTTATGTCACAGATGTTTAGATAATAAATTTTCAAAAGAAATAATGACCCCCCCCATACGATTCTCAAGAATTTTCTAAACTTTTTGCTTGCCATCAATAATACTATTATACATATCATCATTCATGCTCCAAGGCTGTAGATTCTCTGGATTGCTTAAAAGCAGTGGAAGGAGTGACAACTCATTTCCAGCAAAACAAAATTTGATCTAATGACCTAGATACAAGTTTCCAGTTTCATCTAGTCTAACTGAAATTAACTACGAAACAAATTCACAAACAACATAATTATTCTGGTCATGCTTTTTACAATAACAATAGCAACAACAACAGGAGCACCACATGCAGGTGCAACACTTGGCTCAAGATGCTACATGAAAGTGGAAACTACCGGATTGCTGCCCATGCCAGCTGACCTCTGACATGGAATTTCGATTTATTCAAGAGATGAAGAAAATATTTTTTGTTTTCATGGAGGTATGAACTCCATAAAACAAAAAATATTCACTTCATTTCTTATAATTTAATAGCATTGAGCAAAAAAATCCAAAAGCATTACAAATTTGATACCTTTTTGTATGGGACTATTTTGTGCATAAGCATACTAAATTGCTGGGTGCTCAAATTTGGTTCATGGAGTTATGATTATTTTTTTTTGACCAATCAGAACGCTCGTTTTTGATAGACAAAACTCAAAAATTAAATTATATAACAAATGAGGTTTGTTTGCAAAACAATTTTCATAAATACAAGAGGACCATAATGGTCCTAAATCGCTCACCTGTGGAATCTGATAATTACAGTACTTTTCTGGATAAAAAAGACATAGCTTGATCCAAATAACATAAAAACATACCACATATCAAAGCTCTTGGCCTTATGGTTTGAGAGAAGAAAATTTTCAAATATTTCCTACTTCATTCCTTTGGATCCCACAGAAAAGAGGACATTTACCAATCACAATAGCTCTCCTTCAGCATGTTGTGCACAGGTGAGCTAATAAAACAACAAGAGGGCCGTTGGCCCTGGGGCACTCAACTGAGATGAATACTCTTTTTCTTTCAACAGTCTAATTTCATGTTAAGGTTAGGATTATGATACAAATGGTCCATACTTTATACATAAATAGACTATATACCTGGGGATCCGAAAGTCTAAATTACAAATTCCAAGGCTTAAGGTCAAATTTGAAAGAAAAGAAACTTTTTCCTCCCTCTAGATCCATGGATTATAACTTTCGAAAAGTCAATAAACTGACGCTTCATGCCTATAAACCTTCCCCCTTCCAGGGCTCCGCCCCTGGAGACCCGAGGATCATGATTTTAACTATTTTGAAAGAGGTCAATATACTGATGCTTCATGAAAAATATCAAGGCTCTACGCCTTCTGGGTTCAGGAGGAGAAGATTTTTAAAGATTATTTAAAAATTTCATTTTTGTTGTCATGGCAACTAGAGTTTTTAATGGATTTCAATTCTTTTGGCTATTTTCAAGGGGGCCACCTAAGGAACATTTCTGCCAAATAAGGTTCAAATTGGCCCAGTGGTTTGGGAAATGTCGTTTTAAAATCGTTCTTTATTTCTATATAAACTCCACCCCGAGTTTTTAACAGATTGCAATTCTTTTAGCAATTTAAAAAGGGGACCACCTAAGGAACACTTCTGCCAAATTTGGTTCAAATTGGCCAAGTGGTTTGGGAGGAGAAGTTGTTTAAAGAAATTGTAGACGGACGACGGACGGACAACGGACAAAAGGTGATCACAATAGCTCACTTTGTGCTCAGATGAGCTAAAAATGATACAAAACGATATCATAGTGGTGTAATTTTTCCATTATACTATAAAGGCATCATTTTCCATTGTGGGAATTTAAATATCTTCAGACTTAATTTGAAACCAAGACAGGCTGACGGGTATCAATACCCTATTAATTTCTTCCCTTTTACGTTTTTCTTTTTTTTTTATAAAAAAAACATATATTAACAAGAGGGCGGTTGGCCCTGGGGCGCTCACCTGAGATAAAGGCTCTTTTTCTTTCAACAGTCTAATTTCATGTTAAGGTTAGGTTTATGAAACAAGTGGGCCACAATTACATATAAAGACTATGAACCTGGGAATCCAAAAGTCCAAATTACAAATTCCAAGGCTTAAGTGCCGATTTGAAAGAAGGAAAAAACTTTTTCCATGGGTTATAATTTCAGAAATAAAAAAGAAGTCTGTGAACTTATGCTTCATGCCTATACCCCCCCCCCCCCCCCCTGGGTCTGCCCCTGGAGACCCAAGGATCATGATTTTAGCTATTTTGTAAGAGGTCAATAAACTGATGCTTCATGCAAAATATCAAGGCTGTACGCCTTCTGGGTCAGGAGGAGAAGATTCTTAAAGATTATTTTGAAATTTCACTTTTGTTGCCATGGCAACCAGAGTTTTTAACGGATTTCAATTCTTTTAGCTAATTTTAAGGGGGACCACCTTAGGAACATTTCTGCAAAATTTGTTTCAAATTGGCCCTGTGAATTGGGAGGAGATGTCATTTAAAAAATTGTTCTTTATTTCTATGTAAACCCCACCCCCCTGGGGCTCCACCCCTGGGGACCCGAGGATCATGATTTTAGCTATTTTGAAAGAGGTCAGTATACTGATGCTTCATGCAAAATATCAAGGCTCTATGCCTTCTGGGTCAGGAGGAGAAGATTTTTAAAGATTATTTTAAAATTTCACTTTTGTTGCCATGGTAACCAGAGTTTTTAACGGATTTCAATTCTTTTAGCTATTTTTGAAGGGGACCACCTAAGCAACATTTCTGCCAAATTTGGTTCAAATCAGCCCAGTGGTTTGAGAGGAGATGTCATTCAAAAAATCGTTCTTTATTTCTATATAAACCCCACCCCCCTGAGGATCATGATTTTAGCTATTTTAAAAGAGGTCAATATACTGATGCTTCATGCAAAATATCAAGGCTCTATGCCTTCTGGGTCAGGAGGAGAAGATTTTTAAAGATTATTCTAAAAATTCACTTTTGTTGCCATGGCAACCAGAGTTTTTAACGGATTTCAATTCTTTTAGCTATTTTTGAAGGGGACCACCTAAGGAACATTTCTGCCAAATTTGGTTCAAATCGGCCCAGTGGTTTGAGAGGAGATGTCATTTAAAAAATCGTTCTTTATTTCTATATAAACCCCACCCCCCTGGGGCTCCGCCCCTGGGGACCAGAGGATCATGATTTTAGCTATTTTGAAAGAGGTCAATATACTGATGCTTCATGCAAAATATCAAGGCTCTACACATTCTGGGTCAGGAGGAGAAGATTTTTAAAGATTATTTTAAAATTTCACTTTTGTTGCCATGGCAACCAGAGTTTTTAACGGATTTCAATTCTTTTAGCTATTTTTGAAGGGGACCACCTAAGGAACATTTCTGCCAAATTTGGTTCAAATTGGCCCAGTGGTTTAGGAGGAGATGTTGTTTAAAGAAATTGTTGGTGGACGACGCACGACGCGCGACAGACGCTGGACGGACGCCGGACAAAAGACGATCACAATAGCTCACTTGAGCACTACGTGCTCAGGTGAGCTAAAAAAAAGAGGGCCATGATAGTCCTTTATCAGTCACCTAAGTGACTTTTATTAAATTCCAGAAGGCAGGGTTCACTAGTATAATGGTGGCACCTTTTAACTTAATCACCAGACAAGAAAATTTTAGACTGGTCCAAATTCAAAGGAGATGCAGATAACAATTCAAACCTTGCCATACTGAATAAAATTCTTTTTGGATGCAGATAACAATTCAAACCTTGCCATACTGAATAAAATTCTTTTTGGAACTTCAATAAAATTAAGGGACTCAATCACCACCAGGCATGATTATGGGTCAATCGTTTTTGAAAATTAGTGTAATAGACACTCTTTGATTTACAGGGGACATGCTGGTGGCACTGACTAAGAGATTACACATATGTGCTAGCTGATCTTTGTCTATGTCTCCCACAAAAACAGAAATATTCTGGGTTCATCATGACAAGAGTATAAGTTAATGAAATTTCAAAAATCATTGCCATTTTTTTGGTCTCTTAGAGAACAATGTGGATTATGAAGAAATTGCTTGTAACAATTGCATCATTTTCTGCTATCTTTTCCACAGCCTTTTTTCTTGAGGGGTGTAAAAGAGCAGGATTAACCCTAGTCATTCTAAATGAAATCATTGACGGAATTTAATTATAATCAAAGGGCTGACAGATGCAATTATTGTGGATTAATGACTCTTTTGAAACAAATCTTATGAACAACTTTGGCTTAAAAAGGGACAAGCAACAGGTGTAGACTAAGATCAGACTGTAGTCTGTCTATACCTCCTGCCAAAAAGGAATATTCTGGGTTCAGCATGACAAGGGTTAAGGAATAAGAGCTACATATATAAGGTATTACAGAGCAGACTTTCACACATAGGTAAACACCAAGGCTACAGCAACACCACATGTTTTCTTAGAAAACAGCTGAGCTAATAAATTGGCCACAACAAATTAAATGGTAACAACATAAGGTACATTCCAGCATACACACTCACCCTGCCCAGGGTTTTTGGCCTAGGCCAATACTTGGGCTAGGAACCACTGGAATTCTCATCTCTTCATTTATTCTTCTAACAGGTGTTTTTCTAACAATTAGTAACCATTTATTAACCAAATACCAGATGATTTCATCAAAGATGTTGCAAATGACAAATCTTAGATCATGATATTTTGCATTTCTTTTTACTATTGAGGCAGAAAACATTGTGGACGATGAAGAAACTTCTTGTAACAATCAATTTCCTCAGTTTCCACAATATTTTCCAAAGCTTTGTAAGATGACAAAATTTTGGACTTTTTTTTACTTTTTGGGTAGAAAACATTGTAGATAGTGAAGAAACTTTTTGTGGCAAGCAATTTCCTCATTTTCCACAATATCTTCTACAGCTTTTTATCTTGTAGATGCCAAAAAGTGTCAATTTGTTGGAATTTGTTAATATTCAAATTGTTTTAACCTTTGTTCTAAAAAGATATTACCAGACTTTTTTTAAAATTTATTTAGGAGAAATTTTAGTCTCAAAATTTAACATCACCACCACTCGGAACATTTATAGTACATTTATAGACAATATGGTACATGTATTTGTTGAGAGCAGTTTCTATTTTTCCATGGTAATTTGATGGTTATGTGTTGAGAATCAATTATAATTAAATCAATGCAGTTATGGCAGATTCTTCACAATTGCCATCACGTCTATTGATTTAACCCTTTCCTGTTTTTCTAAATATTAAACTGGTCCAATTTGAAAGAATCTACAGACGATAATTAAAAGTGAGTGTAATTTGAAAAGTAACTAATCTACATGGTAGAAAAAATTGTGGGAAAAGAAGAAATTTCTTGTTACAAACAATTTCTTCTTTTCCTACTATGTTTTATCAAGTACAAAAAACGGGGATGTAAAAACAAGGGATTTTAAAGGAAAGGGTTAAATCATTACCAGAAAACAAAATTTTACACTGGTCTAAATTCAAAATATTTGTAGATGTTTGTTAATATTCAAATATTCAAAATTTAAACACGCTGAAATTGGAAAGTAAGTACCAAACAAGATTAAAAATTGTGAGAAAAGGACAAATTGCTTGTTACAAGCAATATTTACTTTTCCAACTAATTTTTCCATGATCATAGTTTCTGAGGGCACCTAACAGTGTAATGGTGTGGAAACAGGTTAATTTCTTCAGACTTGAATTACTTCATATTCTAACCCCAAAAATAATCTAAGCTAGATTTGCTAGACTAGTGTCAAGGGTCCTTTATTTGATTCCCTGCTTCTCCAATCTTTTGGGTGAGACTTTAACCAATTACCAGACGACAAAATTTTAGAGCGGCCCAAATTGAAAGAAAATGCAGACAACAATTTAAAGTTTTTAAAAATTTAAAAATCTTTATCTTTTTGGGTAGAAAACATTGTGGATAATGAAGAAATTACTTGTAACAAGCAATTTGTTCATTTTCCACAATGTTTTCCAAAGCTTCTTTTCTATAGGGGAGTCTAAAGGTGTCATTGTGTGTGAATGGGTTAAATAAAGGCCCCTTCTCCCTAAGACCTCAGTGGTTAAGTTAGATGTTAGACCATACTACAATTAATCAACCAAATATTTTACAAACAAGAATTTGAAATGGTTCAGGTTTCTTCATTTGGTGGTTGAATCAGAAATTTGTTTTAGAACAAGACAAAAACGAATGTTTTCTGATAATATATTATCCAAATGATACAAATTTAGTCAATAGGCATTAAAAGAAATCTGGTATATAGCTTCCCCTCCACCTCAATCATTTTTTACCCTTGTCATGCTCAAAAAGTAGCACCAAATTCAAAGGACTGACATCACTGTAAGCACTTGTTTCATGTTAATATTTGATTTGAAAACAGAATTTATGAACAATTCTGGTTTGAAAGGAACAGATAGGAGGTGTAGACTAACACTACGATCAGACTGCACATAATGTGCAGGCTGATCTTTAACAATACCTCCTGTTCAAACAGAAATATTCCAGGTTCAGCAAGACAAGGCTTAAATATTCAAATCAGGATATTGGGTTGAATTTTTAGCTTAAACAACTATTATACTATTATACTTACTTTTCCTGTAGTGTGTCTGTCCCCGTCCCATCGTCAACAATTATTTTCTCCTCTTGTGGTATCAACAAATTTGGACTGGATAAAACAGCTGTAATTAAAAACAATTACTGGTTAAAACGCACGAATCCAAGAGAACAAAGGGAAGTAAATATTGATGTTCACGCTGTATCAAAAAGACATTTAACGGCCCTCAAGAAAAATAATTGGGTAAACATTGTGTTTAAGTAAGAAACTGCATGCATTAAGCGATTTCCTTCTTCTTTTTCTTCAATGTTTTCAACCCTGAAAGTTTAAAAAAATCTAAAAATTCATAAACTTTAAATTGTTGCAACTTCTTTCAATTTAAAGCAGTCTAAAATTTTGCCATCTCTTTACAGGTTAAAGAGTCTTAGAGGGGGGTTAAAATTAATCACTTTGTGTTGACGAGTATACTTTTAACATGAATTCGTGAAGGAAAAATAAATTGAAAACATGGCAGACATGCTTTCAAATTTGTAACAAATTTTTATTAACCCATTACCAGACGGCTAAATTTTAGACTGTTCCAAACTGAAAGAAGCTGCAGAAGACAATTTCAAGTTGATGAAATTTAAATTTTTTCGTCTTTTTGGAAAGAAACCATTGCGAATAATGAAGAAATTGCTGGAAACAAGCAGTTTCTTCATTTGTCACAATGTTTTCTAAAGCTCTTTTCAATAGGGGCATCTAAAAGCGTAACTGAGTGGGAATGGGTTATGTAGGAGACGTAACATATAAAGAGGACTACACTAAATTGTATGTGTCAGCGCTCAGATTTGAGGAACCCAATTCATTGGATTAGAGCAAAATTATGTAGGTGCCTACAAAGACACATAGGTGTTACAGATTTATATTAAGGGTTCCTTGACAATACATGTTGTAAACACTGGTGATGGACTATCACTGTTTTGACAGGAAATATAGACCGGAAGTGAACTCTGAACTCCCACAATTGTTGACATTTATGTGTAACATTTTTGTTGGTTTGGCGACTAAAACGTCATAACTAAAGTTTATCCAAGCTGTAGTTATGATGTTTAGGTCCCAACCAACCATTTTACTTTTTTGTTACTGGCCATGAATTTTGCAAAGAAACATGGTTTAAATTTAACCAAATAATGCTTTCTGACACCCTTGAAGAAAAGATAGTTATGAAAAAATTGTGAAAAATGAAAAAATTGCTTGCAACAAGCAATTTTTTCATTTCCCACAATGATTTTCTACCCAAAAAGACAAAAGAAATTAAAATTACATCAACTTTAAATTGTCCTCCGAAACTCCTTTCCCTGAAGACAGCTTAGCTTAACCCATGTCCTGCCAAATATTTATCCTCAGTTCACCATATTTTAAAACCATGACACCAAAAACTGCAGGAGAAGTTGCAAACACAATAAGTTTGACAGTAAAACTTCTTTTTCTGTGACGCAACATGAATCCAATAAAATGCTATAGGTCACATGAAGACAAATATTTGGTGAAAATTTCATCAAAATAGGTCAAGGATTGAAGGAGTCCACCGACATTCACCAATCTATTTACCAGACTTTTCCTTCGGAACCTGTTCCCACACATTCCAACCTTTCGATGCTCTTTAAGAAAAAAACTTTAGAAAATATTGTTGAAAATGAAGAATTCGCCTCTAACAAGCAATTCCTTTTCTTCCCCAACAATGTTTTCTACCAGCAAAGACTAAGATTTTCAAAATTTCATAACCTTGTACTTGTCAGCTTCAACTTCTTTCAATTTGGACCAGTCTAAAATTTTGTAGTCAGGGAATGGCTTCATAAACAGCAAAAACTAACTATGAAAACATTTAGAAACAAATCAAAAGACATCTCTTGGACTACTGAAATAATTTTCTGTAAATAATTTATTACACCTGTTTAATCATAATACAATAACATGAGTATTTTTGACAACACCTTCTGTAATGCATTTATCAACCATTCTCAATTCATTACTTCAAATTTGATGACAACCTATCAATTCAGATGAAATAATCGTTTCTGCTTCCTTAATCTGAATAAGAGTGAATGCATTCATTTTTAAGGTAAGCGAACATCTACATGAAATATATAAGTAGTGCAAGTAATTAACTGATCGCTGCCCCTGTCCAATGACTTCCCTGGCCCGCCCACTGACTTTGCTGGCCACTCCCACTGACTCTGACAGGAAGTTCCACTTCAATTACAAATGGTGATTTTTTGTAAAATTTAAGGTCATTAACCCTTGTAATGCTGTTTAAAATCCCTTACTGAATTGCATTAAAATCAAAGGGCTGAGAGCATTGATAGTACTTGTTCTTCAATAATCACTATTTCTTTTGAAAATCAATTTTTTAAACTACTCTAGCAGGAAAAGTACAAGTAGGAGGTGTAGACCAAGATCAGACTGCACTTATGTGCAGGCTGATCCTTGTCTTTATCTCCTGCCAAAACCGGACTATTCTTGGTTCATCATGACAAGGGTTAACATGTAAAAAACTAGAGGTGCATGAGCACCTGAATCGCTCCACAGGCCTGATAGTAATAATCAAACTAATTGTGTTTTCAGGAATTCAATACAAACCAAATCATATTCACCATGTGTAGCAAATAAATCTTACCAATGAAATATTTCAATATTTTAAACTTTTTTTTGTTTTACAAAAGTCAATTCATTTACCAAGTCAAATTTTTAGTTGATGAAATTTTGAAAATCTTTGCCCTTTTGGGTAGAAAATATTACGGCTATAAAAGAAATTGCATTCTAAAGCCCTTTTCTTGGAGGGTCAAAAAGATGACTCTGTGGGAGTCAGATAAAGAAGGTTTAAGCAATTTTTTGAAAATTTCACTGCATGCCATTTATTGACATAAGCCACCATCACAAAAGCCATGTTTTCAACCAATCAAAATTAATTGATGGAATCCGAAAAAGAGTCACCAGAGGATCATTCATGTGATATTTGGTTGAAATCCATTAACTAGTTTGAGAAAAAGATTTTCAAAGCTTTCATCATTTATGGGAATTATACCGACCATTAAAGCCATGTTTTTCATACCATCAAAATATTTTGAAGGAATCTGATAAATGGTTACAAATAAATCATTCCCATAAAATTTGGTTGAATTCCATTGACTGAATATGGAGAAAAAGATCTTTAGAGCTTTTGCAATATATTGAAATTAGCCCATCCATTAACGCCATGTTTTTCATCCAATCAAATTTATTTGAAGATATCTGATAAAGGGTCATACAAGAATCATTCCTGTACAATTTTGTTGAGATCCATCAACTGGTTTTTGAGAAGAAGATTTTTAAGGCTTTCACCATATATGGAAATTAGCCCCACCCATTAAAGCCATGTTTTTCATCCCATCAAATTCATTTAAAGGAATATGATAAAAGGTCATCCAAGGATCATTTATGTGAAATTTGGTTGTATTCCATTTAGAAACATCTGAGGAGAAGATTTTTGAAGTAAAAGTTTACGGACGGATGCACAGATGCACTGACGCATGTAAGGACTGACACACATTGGTCACAAAGCCATGACAATAGCTCACTGGCTTTCAGCCATGGAGCTAAAAATTAAAATTCTTGGCCATCTAAAAGTCGTAACTACGTCTTGAAAAAGCTGTATTTATGACACTAAAGTCGCTAATTCAACAGAAATGCTTCGCATAAAAGGCGACAAATGTTGGAGCTCAAAGTTCACTTCCAGTCTAAATGAAAGATTTGATTGGTCAATTGATTTTTTGATTGACAGCCATGATCAGTCAATTGATATTGCACATACAAATAAGAGGTCAGAGGGCCTAAATCAGTCTTTCCAATGACCCAAAGACCAAAATGTTTTACCACATTTTGTCCCATTTTGAAAATTAGCTATTGAAAACATGGTCGGAAATTTACCATGTGTCCCAAGCGGTTTTCCCTTTTTTCACCATTTTTTGACCATATGTGACTCATTTTTTTTTTATTCAAACTCACTTTGGAAATTGTCATCTGCAACCTCTTTGAATTCAGACTAGTTTTAAAATGAGTTAGTACATTGAAATAACATCGTTAACCCATGAGCATATAATGACGCTTTTTGACGCCCTAAGAGAAAAAGCTTCAGCAAATATTGTTTAAAATATAAAAAGCAATTAATTTATTTTCTATAATGATTTACAAAACTTTTTTTGATTTGAGGTGTCAAAAAGTTGGAATTGGTTAATGCTTCTAGACTCCCAAGAGAAAAATAGCTTGGAAAACAAGCAACAAGCTTGTTACAAGCAATTTCTTCATTATTCAGAATGTTTTCTAAAATTCAAAATTTTCGTAACTTGGTACTTTCACGATATAGTTAATAAATAATATTCACTATATTTCTACAACACAATCACATTCTCTTAAGAGTTTTAGTTAATCCTTTAGCTAAAGGGAATGTAGCACAACAGAATCCATGGATCATGCCCCCTTGTGAAAACGGGAACTCATCCCACTCCGGGGAACTTAGGGGCTCTGATTGTTGTCCAATACCACTGTCATCGTTGCTTATTCGGAGTTTCTTCAGGTCCACTGTTTATGCAGGTTCAAGGAAACATATCCAAAATGCAGCATTAAATATAACAAGAAACAAAGTCATAGGTTAGTTATTTCTTCTACAACTATTATAAAACATCCATTTTATGCAGATAATAGCTCTTAATTCATTTACAAGTTACAATCATATCAAAGAATTCTAAACAATAATTTGATAAAAGTGTCATTTAACAGGCTAAATTTAAAGAGAATTAGAATGAGTGAAAACTAAATTTGAAAAAGAAGCATAACTCTTTTAATGGATTTGAGAACTTTCGTATAAAAAGCTGCTTGTATTTGCATATCAAAATTTAACTGTAAGGTTACATTGTAGAAAAAACAAGAGCCTTCAGAGATGGATTATGCTCCTCAAAAATAGCCCCATCAATAAAAGTGTAAAATAAATAGGGAAAGGATTTGGAGGGACAGACAGACGCAGATGCAGGTATATGCTCACTATTATCCAGACATGCTAAATTTTAACATACATCTTTTAGCTGTTACCATGATCTTAGAGCTATCTGAAAATTTGTTTCAAATGACATATCTACTGATGATAGACAAAAATTGTGAAAAGTTATTTTGAATTCAATTCATAATTTTAGAAGCTATGCTCAAGACATGCTTAATTTTAATGTTTGACCTCAAGCTAACATTCACCTTTGAGCTTTTTGATCCATATTGCACAACTACTCATGACTGAGAACAATTGTGCTAAGTTACATTGAAATCCTTCTATAATTGAAGCAGCTATGCTCTGGACATGCATGATTTTAGTGTTTGACCTCCAGCTGTAACCTGTACCTTGGAACAACATGAATAGATTTTAAATTGCACATCTACTCATGCTCGATAATAATTATGAAAACTTTATTTCGAAATCTATAATTGGAGGATCTATGTTCTGAAATGCTAAATTTTCACGTTTAATCTTGAAGTGTGACCTTGACCTTGGATTTATCTGAAGACTTGTTTCAAATTACACATCTACTGATGATAGAGAAAAATTGTGTAAAGCTATTTTGAATTCAATCCATAATTGAAGGAGCTATACTCCGGAAAAGCTCAATTTCAACGTTTGACACTGATCTGTGACCTTGACCTTGGAGCTATCTGAATTTTTCTTTTTTAAAATGGTACATCTATTTAAGATAGAGAACAATCGTGTAAAATTATTTTGAAATCCATTCATAATTGAAGGAGCTATGCTGTGAACATGGTCAATTACCAAAAATGGGGAAAAGTACTACAGCACAATATCAGAGGGAATTCACATGTAAAGTTTCATCCAATTTAGCCAAAGGGTTATGGAGTTATCTGGGCAGGAGGACAGACGTACAGACGAAGTGGCAGCTATATGCTCAACATTCGGGAAGCATAACAAATTGCTTGAAATAAGTATGTCCCCATTCCCACAATTTCTGCGTTTACAGCTGGCAGAATTTTTTTTCTTATCAAAAGCTATCATGAAAATAACTATTTCAACAGACTTAGTAGCCATGATTTTTTGACAAAAAATGACACATTTTTCATAGAATATAACCTAATGCCTTCTTTTTGACCTGGTTAATTCATTACCAGATGACAAAATTTTAGACTGATCCAAATAAAAAGATATTTCAGAATTTTAGTTGATGAAATTTTGAAAATCTTTGCCCTTTTGGGTAGAAAACATTATGGCTATAAAAGAAATTGCATTCTCAAGCCTTTTTCTTGGAGGCGTCAAAAAGATGACTCTGTGTGGACAGGTTAACTGATTTACAATCTCAATCTTAATGTCATCTGTGGGTGATCTATTTCAGCTGCATTTACGATATTTTGCTCACCTATGACCAACGATATGATCAAAATAAACAATCCAATTAGTTTCATACTGACTTAGCGAAATTAGCTTCTTGATACACACAGAAATTATTTATAAAACACCATTGTGATTTGATAAGATAATATCAATAGAATCTAATGACAATAGAATCTAAGGCAATCAAGGATCACTAATGTTCATCATCTTAAGCATATTGTGCTCAGTTAGGAAAGCTAACGATTGACGGATCAAGACTGTCACTCTCAGAGTAAATTGACTCATCAGAACATTTATTTAGACCAGAAGTGAACTTTGAGCTCTGACAATGTCCAACATCTATCTGGAACATTTTTGTTGATTGGATGATATAACCCATTCCCACTCAATCCCACCTTTATACACTCATCAAGAAAAGCTCTTGAAAACTTAGAGGAAAATAAAGGAATTCCTTGTCACACACATTTTTTTAATTATACAAAAAGTTTTCTTCCCTAAAAGAAAGAGATATTTAGAATTTCATCTACTAAAATTGTCGTATTCAACTTCTTTATATTCAGACCAGTCTTAAAATTTTGTCATCTGAGAATAAGTTAAATGTCAAAACTACAAGCTGTAGTTACAACAATCAGATCACCAACCAATCATTTTACTTTTTTGTACATATGAATGGTCATAAAAGCGGTTCAATATCTAAGTGGAACTTCCTGTCGGAGCTCAGTTTTTATGATCTGTGATTCATTAATTATTCTAAATGATGTAGTACTAATAATAAAAGCTATACTTATTCACTAACAATAGACAAAACAATACTCAACAAGCACTGATCGGAGCCCCAAGTACAGAGAGTGATATCAGTTTCAAAATGTTAATTTTCATTATTTGTCCACCCAAATTATACCTTGTGGGTACTCATTGGAATTTGCTTGTCAAAATGATTCCAACAAGTACCCACACTGTATGGTTTGGAAGGGAAAAAAAGTAAACAGATGTCACTTCCTCACCTGGAGCTCTGAATGGCTTGTTATTCAAGATGCACATTTATGACATATACAAAGCATCTACAATCAAAGACTAAAACAATATGAGACAAGACATGTATTTGTAACACTAAGGCCCCCAAAAATGTAAAAACTTTCTGGAGTTTGACCTTGATCTTAGCACATGTGTAATGATCCGACAAACCATCAACTTTCCACTGGCAGGCTTGTTCTTCATAAGAATTAGAAGAAATGTTTATTGACAATAAACACAAAATCTATCTAACATGAAAAAGTCTATATATCACTTATTATTTTTCTACAAAAAAACACATAAGCAACTTAATAAAACAACTGCTTCAATCTAACCCAATTTCATCTAAAGTGGACAAAAATTGTGGCCTCTAGAATGTAAACAGAGAAATTGTTGTCATGGCCTCAATACTGACATTTCCAATAAAGCCTTCCAAATTTTCAAATCCTTATGACATGAACCTTCTTACCATGTTTCATCAAGATTGTGCTAAAACTTTAGCCCTAGATTGTAAATAGAGAATTTGTCCCTTTTCCTGTGTTTTCAAACAGAACCATTCCATTTTAAAAGCGTTACGCCCTATGACCTAATAATCAATGTCACCAACCTTCATTAAAATCAAGATAAAACTATGGCCTCTAGATTGTAAACAAAGAAATTATTGACATTGGACAAAGGATGAAGGATGTACGCATAACAGACATTCAAGGACCAAAAAAGCTTGTGATGAGCATGTTGTGCTTAGGTGAGCTCAAAAGACAGTGACAACTTGTAAAACAAACAAAACAAAACTTCATGACTTGTACTTATTGATGAAGCAATACAAAAGAATGTACTTGTAACTGACACATGCAATAAAATCACTGTTTCCTTTTACAAGATGCATGGTGATTTAAAAAATATGAATTCATTCTTAAGATTTTGAAGTAGAGGCTAGGGCCCTGATACATTGGGTACATACATGACAGTATAATGCACTTTTTCAAATTTTGGGGAATCCCAATCAAGGCCTAGGTTAACCCATAACCACACGACTATATTTTAGACTGGTCTATAGACCAAATTCAAAGATGTTGCAGACAATAATTTTTGTTGTTGAAATTTTAACATTCTTTATTAATTTGGGGTACAAAACATCGCAGATAATGAACAAATTGCTTGTTAAAAGCAATTCTGTCAATATCCACAATATTTTATAAAGCTTTTTTCTTAGGGGGCATCTAAAAGCGTGATTGTGTGAGAATGGGTTAACAGTATTTACTGCAAAAATGCTGTTGTCTATAAGTTTGTGATAAATCCATCAACAAATGCTGTAGAATCCTTGTGATTCTTTCTATCTTAACCCTTTCCTGTTTTTGGAAATTTTAGACTAGTCAAAATTGAAAGAGGTTGCAGACGACAATGAAAACCGGATGCCATTTGAAATGAAACCATCCTATGTAGTAGAAAATATTGTGGAAAAAGGAGAAATTGCTTGTTACAAGCAATTTCTTCTTTTTCCACAATTTTTTCTCGAGTATAACATCACAGAAACGTAAAATCCCGTATTTGGACGGGAAAGGGTTGAATCTTACTGATTTGCGAGGCATTGTACTGCACCTTTTCATCCTAATCACAACAGTGTCCTTTTTGCTTTTTTACCCATTACCAGATGGCAAAAGTTTAGACTGGTCCAAATTGACAGAAGTTGCTGAGGACAAGTTAAGACTTCATATTTTTCAACTTTCTGGGTAGAAAATATTTCAGAAAATGAAGAAATTGTGTGTAACAAGCAATTTTCTCATTTTACCCAAAGTTTTCTCAATTGTGGTGTCAAAAAGTGTCAATGTATGTGAATGGGTTCAATGGTTAAACCTTTCCTGTTTTACAAAATTTCAGACTTGTTCAATTTAAAAGAGGTTTCAGACAACAAATTAAGATTTGTGAGATTTATCACAGGAGTTTGAAATTCTATCGATATGCTATGGTAGAATGATTTATTCTCGGGTGTAAAACACCACATAACATCCCTATCTATATAAATAAACAAATAAAGTGTTTAGATAGGGATGTTATAATGGTGTTCATACACTCGAGTATAAATCATTCTACCATAACAAAACGATAAAATTTCAAACTCCTGTCAATCTTTTCAAATAGTTACAGTCCTAAAGGATAGAAAATATTGCAGATAAAGAAGAAATTGCTCATAAAAAGCAATTTCTTCTGTTAACACAATGTTTTTTCTCAATTATAAAATCATGGGGACATAAAAAACAAGTATTGTTTAGTAAATATTCAGCTATATGGTTACTGACAGCATTATGTTGTTGAATTCATCACATACTATCTCTGCCCAATACCTTTATCATTTTGACTTTCAACTTGCTCTTTAATCATTGACTCTGATGACTTGATCACGCTAGCATCTAAACATGACAACAAAATAACATCAAATAGAAGAAGCAAAAATCAAAACACATTTCCTAAAGATTTAAAGAAAGGTATTAATATTTTTTCATGAAAAAAGTCCGATCACAGATCCTTTCCACTCTTAATTTTGGGTGGATTGAACAATCAATTGATCACTATCCAAGGCCATTTACCTCAAAATGAGAAATAAAATGACATTGACCCTTTCCCGTTTTTCAAAATTATAGACTGGTCCAAATTCAAAGCTTTAGCAGACGAAAAATCTAAAGTGGATTTATTTAAAAAATAACTATTCAGTAGTGTAGAAATATTGTGGAAAAAGCAGAAATTGCTTGTTTCAAGAAATTTCTTCCTTTCCCACAATATTTTCTTAAGTATTAAATAAAAGGTACGTAAAAACAAGGGATAGTACGGGACAGAGTTAAATAACATGTATTTTGCATACTGTATGGTCAAGCACATAAAATTTAGTGGGAACCCTAAACATTGTAACTACATTTATGACATATAGGTCATCCAAAAAATGTTCTGCAATATGTATCAGAGGTCATTTGATAGGTCATTTGAGTTTTGATTGACAGCAGCTATTAATTAATTCCAATCTCAAACCAAAACCGATAGAGGATGCCTGCAATACAAGATGCAGTGTAGTTTTTCCTAGCAAGGTTCATATCTAGCTATCCAAATACACTATATCATCGAATATATATTCTAAGGAATTAATTTCACTTCCCTTTGGTCATAATGCAAAAACGTTTGAGCTTTTTTCTGTTTGAGTTTTTTCCATTAAATCATTTAATACCCTCCTTCAATCAATGTGAACAATTCTTATGGATGGTTGAAATTCCAAAATTAGGCAGATCATATCTTATGGTTCTCAATTTTGCAGTCTTGCAGAGATAATTAAAGCAATGCAACATATGTTTAATTAAGGAGTTATAAATATTTCGAAACGTGGTAAATTGTCTCTTTTAAGACAACTTTAAAATTGCCTTGAAGGTTCTGAAATATTTCTGCTTTGAAGGAGGTAAAGACTAATTTCAGCCTGTTATATGTGCAGACTGATTTTAGTCTACATCACCTGTTTGACTTTTTAACCCTTTTTTGTATAATCCCTGGTTTCTATGTTCCTGTGATTTTATAATCGAGAAAACATTGTAGAAAAAGCAATTTCTTCTTTTACCACAATATTTTCTACCCTGCTGAATGGTTATTTTTCTAATTAAATCCACTTTAAATTTTCGTCTGCAAAGCCTTTGAATTTGGACAGGTCTATAATTTTGTGAAACAGGAGAGGGTCAAAGCAAGATTTGTTCATAAAATCAAAAACAGAAAGACACATAGTTATAGCGGTTTAAAGCCCTCAGCCCTTTGACTTAAATTTGAAAAAGGATTTCATACAGCAAGGGTTAAGAAAGCCTCTTGTTTAGTTTAATAAAGACATTTGGAATTTCACAAGTACATCTAATTCTTTTGACATGAAATAAAACAAGCAGGTTTAACCCCTTACCATACAAGCCCATATTTTGAAGCGGTGAAAAAAATAAGTTGGGGAACTTATTTATTGCTTTTAATGAGCAATTTCTCCATATGCAACAATATTTTCTACCTTATTTGACATTTACTCTTTAATTAAAACAAATTTTAAATTGTGCTTTGGAATCTCCTTGAATTTGGACCAGTCTAAAATTTTGTCTGGCAATGGGTTAAATGAAATAGAAAAAGAACAAATACAAATAAAGACTGGAAAGCACAAATGTAACAACATCTATCTGACATACAATTTTACAAAATCAACTCACTAACTTTCAAATATTTAGCTCAAAATGGTGAAAATGATTTATTACAAGAATTTATATTTGTTGAATGACATCTGATCTTTTACGGTGTGAATGAATGTGTGATTAAAAATTTAACCCTTTCCTGTTTTTCAAATTTATAGACCTGTCCCAAATTCAAAGGTTTTGTAGACTAAAATTTCAACTGCATTAAATTTGAAAAAATAAACACAGAGTAATGTAGAAAATATTGTAGAAAAAGAAGAAATTACTTGTTACAAGCAATTTCTTCTTTTTCTACAATGTTTTTTCAATTATAAAAATCACAGGGACGTAAAAACCATGGATTAAACAGGAAAGGGTTAACTGATGTTTTGTTTAACCCTTTCCTGTTTTTCCAGATTCTAGACTGGTCCAATTTCAAAGAGGTTGCAGGCGACAATGAAAATCAGATGCAATTTGAAAAGAAACCATCCTATGTGGTAGAAAATATTTTGGGAAAGGGAGAAATTGCTTGTTACAAGCAATTTCTTCTTTTTCCACAATATTTTCTCAAGCATAAAATCACAGGAACATAAAATTCCAGGTTTGAACAGGAAAGGGTTAATGAAATGAACAGGAAAGGGGTAATGAAATATAAGGTACCAATTTAGGAATAGATCTGATCATCCTACGCGTATACACGAGTTGATCTTTGAATGTGATTCCTACCAAAGTAGGAGTATTCTGGGTTTGTCGGGGCAAGGCTTAGAAAATGATTGCTATAACTCTTTCAAAAATGTTATGTCTTATCTCCATATTGCCCTATTGTAGCTAAACCATTACAGGAGGATAGAGTTTTAGAGTTGAGAAGTTGCAGATAACAATTTGCTGGTTCACAATGAAACAGTTGTAACTGCCTATATGTTTATATGCAGTTACAACTGTTTCGCGCTGAAACATCGAATTTCGATTTCACAGAAAAATAAATTTTTGTTTTTCTTGGCTGGAAAAATTGTGGGCAATGAAGAAATTGCTTGTTACAAAAAAAAAATGTTTTTAACAAGCAATTTCTTCATCTACTACAATGTTTCCTATTTTCTTGAAGGTGCAGAAGGTTAGATTTTACAGAGTAAACAGCTCATCAGCAGTCTTTTGGAATTCTTTAAAACTGCGAAGAATAGAGGTGATGTAAGCAAAAGAAAAATTATTATAACAAATAGAAACATTGACATCAACAAAATGTAAACATTCATCAAGCAAAGTTTTGACTACATGTAACAGTTAAACTAACAATACAACATTAAAAGTTCTAACAAACTAGAGAATAAGAAAAGCCATAACATACAATCTTATTGAAAGCATTGAAAAGACAAAAGGTATGAAATAAATTGTTAGATAAACATGAACAGATTGAAATAGAAATATCTTAATCTAAAATTTATTTAAATCTTTATTAACCATTTACTTTGATATTGTAATAAATAACTAATTCCACACAATGATGCTTTTTACAACCCCACAAGAAAATCAATTGGAAATAATTGTGTAAAAGTTGAAAAAATCTAAAATTTATGAACTTTAATTTGTCATCTACAACTCCTTTCAATTCGGACCAGTCTAAAATTTTGTTGTCTGCTAATGTGTTAAATGACCTATTTACTATGATATTGTAATAATTAAAGGGGAAAACATGGAACTATCAAAAATTCAGTATAACATATCAACACATCTATTGAACCATTACAGATGTATACAGTAATAATGACAGCAACTAAATTTTGAAGAATAGCAGATATGAAATAATTGTGAAGATTGGCGAAAATTCAGCATTTTCTAGTATCATTAACAAGGTTTTACAGGGTTCATATACAGGGTGCAGGAATGAAAAGAAATGAAATCTCAAGATATAATACAGTGTGAGCCAAGACCAGTTAAAAAATTCCAAAGGTCTCTAAACAACCCTCTAAAAACTACAGACACTTGAGCTCCTAAATTGCTCCACAGGCCTTAATTTATTCATAATACCTTCTTAACACAAGAGGCAATTAACTTCAGAAAGAATCACTTTTCTTTGTGATTTACTTTAAGAGACAAATTTTCCTTTATTAAAAAATGTTCTCAGTCCTCTAGAACCTGTTTTTTTTCTTGCATCACTTTGTGAACTTGAATTAAACTAAGCCAATCTTATACATCCTTCAAAAAAAGACAATTTTCAAAATTTTCACTGTATACCAGATATAGGGAAATTAGCCCTTCCATAAAATCAATGTTTTTCTATAACCAAAATTGAAGTAAGCTGATAAAGGGTCACCAAAGCATCATTCCTGTGTTATTTGGTTGAAATCCATATACTGTTTTCTGAGAAGAAGTTTCACTATATACCATAAAATGGAGTTTAGCCCCACCAATGATTTTAATCTGATCAAATTTCTTCGAAGAATTTTCCTGGGAAATTTGGTTGTAATCTATTGATAACATTCTGAAGAGAAGATAATTTTAAGTAGAAGTTTGTGGTCACAATGCCATGACTATAGCCAGCTGACTTTCAGCCAGTGGAGCTAGTAACAAAATAAAATAACATATGTTGCGTTTAGGCACTTTTTCTCAGATCTTAGCTCAAATGTATACTGAAGAGTAGTATTATACTTCAAGATTAACTTACAAGAGTTGACAGTGTGTCTTGTTTTAGCGCTCGTATTGTATGCTTCTATCACTTTTAGTATTAGGGCATCTTCTGAATTTGTACGCGGATCATCTGCAATAAAAAAGATCATAGGATTATACTATCAAACGACAGAAATTATCAATTAATTATAAATATCTTTTTTCCTTAATTTTCTTTAACCATTTCAACCATTCTCACAAAATTACACGTTTGGAATCCCCGCGTAAAAACAATTGAGAAAACATTGTGCAAAATTAAGAAATTGCTTATAACAAGAAAGATGAAAAAATCTTATATTGTTGTCTGCAACTCCTTTTAATTTGGACCAGTCTAAAGTTTTGCTATCTGGTAACGGGTTAACTAACAGTATTTATTTCATTCAGAAAGAAAAACTGTATTAAATGGAAAATGCTTTTTCTTCTCTTCCTTCAGTAAGCAGGAATCCTCTCAGATGCTCCCTTTTTTTAACCCATTCCCACACAGTGACGCCTTTGGACGCCCCTCAGGAAAAACAATTGGGAAACATTGTGAACAAAGGTGCCAAATTGTCACAAGATACGCCCATCAAACTGCTTAATATTAAGTGGGGGTTTGAATAGAATTGAGGTTATTTTGAATGGGTTTTTTTGTCAAAGTATGAAAAACAACAAAGGGCAATAATTCAAAATATACGCTAGATAGAGTTATGGTTCTTGTACACTGCACTCCCACTTGGTGAGATCTATCCATCCATGAAGTTTCATATTTCTAGCTATTATACTTTTAGAGATATACTCTGGACAAGATTCAAGTATGAAAAACAACAAAGGGCAATAACTCAAAAAATAGGCTAGGTAGAGTTATGGTTCTTGTGCACTGCACTCCCACTTGGTGATCTTTATCCATCCATGAATTTCATGATCCAAGCTATTATACTTTTAGAGATATACTCCGGACAAGATTCAAGTATGAAAAACAACAAAGGGCAATAACTCAAAAAATAGGCCAGGTAGATGTATGGTTCTTGTGCACCGCATTCCCCTTGGTGTGATCTATACACCCATGAAGTTTCATGATCCTAGCTATAATACTTTAAGAGATAAACTCCGGACAAGATTCAAGTATGAAAAACAACAAATGGCAATAACTCAAAAAATAGGCCAGGTAGAGTTATGGTTCTTGTGCACTGCACTCCCCCTTGGTGAGATCTATACACCGATGAAGTTTCATGATCCTAGCTATAATACTTTTAGAGATATGCTCCGGACAAGATTCAAGTATGAAAAACAACAAAGGGCAATAACTCAAAAAATAGACCAGGTAGAGTTATGGTTCTTGTGCACTGCACTCCCCCTTGGTGAGATCTATACACCCATGAAGTTTCATGATTCTAGCTATTATACTTTTAGAGATATACTCCGGACAAGATTCAAGTATGAAAAACAACAAAGGGCAATAACTCAAAAAATAGGCCAGGTAGATGTATGGTTCTTGCGCACTGCACTCCCTCTTGGTGTGATCTATACACCCATGGAGTTTCATGATCCTAGCTATAATACTTTTAGAGATATACTCCGGACAAGATTCAAGTATGAAAAACAACAAAGGGCAATAACTCAAAAAATAGACCAGGTAGAGTTATGGTTCTTGTGCACTGCACTCCCCCTTGGTGAGATCTATACACCCATGAAGTTTCATGATCCTAGCTATAATACTTTTAGAGATATACTCCAGACAAGATTCAAGTATGTAAAACAACAAAGGGCAATAACTCAAAAAATAGACCAGGTAGAGTTATGGTTCTTGTGCACTGCACTCCCCCTTGGTGAGATCTATACACCCATGAAGTTTCATGATCCTAGCTATAATACTTTTAGAGATATACTCCGGACAAGATTCAAGTATGAAAAACAACAAAGGGTTATGCTCCGGACAAAGAAGTGGACACCGCTCGGACTCCCGGACAACCGGACGCCCGGAAGCCCGGACACCGAGGGTGATCCCATAATACGACCCGTCTTCGACGGGCGTATAAAAATGAAGAAATTGCTTGAACCAAGCAATTTCTTCATTTCACACAATGTTTTCTACCTAGAAAAGCGAAAAAAATCTAAAATTTCATAACTTTTAAATTGTCGTCTTCAATTTCTTTTAGCTTGAACCAGTCTAAAATTTTGCCATCTGGTAATGGGTTTATAACACTCACTTTGAATTGTAGTTTGCAGCCTCTTGCAATTTAAGACTTATTTTATCTCATCAGCATTAGCTTATGATACCCTCCCAACAATACCTCATAAAACCCATTACTAGACTAGAAAATCTTAGACTGGTCCAAATTGTAAGAAGTTGCAGACCACAATTAAAATTGCAGAAAAAATTGGAAAGTATGAGCCAAAAAGGGTAGAAAACATTGTGTGAAAAGGAAAAATGCCACAAGTTTTCCAGTTTGTATTTCCTGAGGGCACCAGAAAGTGTCATTGTGTGGTAATAGGTTAATGCAAAGCACTTCTCCTATTTTGAAAGTTTTCCTGTTTTCTGCATCCTTTACATAGAAAACATTGAAAGCCAAGAAATGTTACCATAACAATTACCACAGAGTCCTTCTGAAGAAATAAACCCTTGCAAAACACTATGAGAAAAGTATAATTGTTTGCAGCAACTCTAACAGATCTTGTGGTTCACCATAACCCCTTCATGTACAATCCCTGATATTTATGTACATGTGAAATTATACTTGAGAATACATTGCAGGAAAATACAAAATTGCGTGTAACAAGCAATTTTTCTTTGCCCCAATATTTTCTATCTAACAAAATGGCAACTTTTTGCACTCAACTTTGTAAAGCTGTCTTCTACCCCTTTGAATTTTGACAAGTCTAAAATTGTGAAAAACAGTACAGGGATAAAGATATCTCCATGAAGACAGGAAATCTGGTAATTTACATAATATGTTTTCAGAAATTTTCTCCATTGTTGAATACTTGAGTATTTTGAAATAGGAAAAATACAAAAATGATTAACTCTTGTCATGCTGAGCATGAAATAACCATTTTTGGCAGGAGGTATAGACAAAGGTCAGCCTGCACATATGTGCAGTCTGATCTTAGACTACACAACCTATTTGTCCCTTTCAAGCCAGAGTTGTACATAATATAAATTTTCAAAGTACATATATATCAACCTACACCTTTTGCTTCCAGTGCTTTCAGCCCTTTGATTTTAAAACGATTCTGACAAGCACTTTAGTCAGCATGACAAGATTTAATATAGCAGCTTTATCAAAGCGGCTGAAAATAGATGAGAACTAACCTTTCTTTATAATGATATATAGTTAAAACCACCAAAAATAGTCAAATCATTTACCAATTCCCACACAACAAAATTTCAGAATAGTTCAAATTAAAAGAAGCTGCAGATGACAATTTTCAAGCTCATGGAATTCATCTTTTTTTCGTCTTTTGATATAAAACATTTACAATAGTGAAGATTCATCAAAAACATTGAGGATAGTGAAGAAATTGTTTGGTAAAAGTAATTTCTTCATTTTCCACAATGTTTTCCAAAGCACTTTTTCTTTAGACCAAGATTCTTAACCCTTTCCTGTTTAATCCCTGGTTTTTACGTCCTTGTGCTTTCATACTTGGGAAAACATTTCGGAAAAAGAAGAAATTGCTTGTAACAATGTTTTCTTCCCTCATTGATTGGTTATTTTTGAAATAAAATTGATTTTATATTGTCGTCAGCAAATCCTTTGATTTTGGACAGATCTAAAATTTCATAAAACAGGAAAGGGTTAAAAAGGAGGGATTTTGCAGGAATACTTTAATGAAAAATATTTACAATGAATAATGAAAGAGATATTGGTGAGTAGATAATGAGACAAGGTAATATGTATAGAGAATCATGCTTTTACAATAAAGCATTCAATAAATAATTCATAATATTCAATTTACAAATTTGATGAATACACTTACTGAGAGCACAAAGATAAAGCACACGGCAGTACAAAAAGGGCCTTTAACCCATTCCAACACAGTGAATGCCCCTCAAGATAAACAATTTGGAAAACATTGTGAGCTACAGGTGCTTGAGCGCCTTTATCGCTCCACAGGCCTGAGTATTTGTAAAATTTGGTTGAAATCCATTTACTGGTTTCAGAGAAGATTTTTTAAGCTTAACAACATATGGAAATCAGCCCAGCCCATTAAAGCCATGTTTTCACCTGATCGAAATTCTTTAAAACAATCTGATAATGGTTAAAGTCTGTTCAGTACTTTCTGAAGAGAAGATTTTTAAAGTAAAATTTACCGACGGATGCACAGACGGACACAAGGCCATGACAATAGCTAGCTGGTTTTCATCCAGTGGAGCTGAAAATGAAGATAAAAGCTTGCAATAAGCAATTTCTTCATTTTCCTAAATGTTTTCTTCCCCAAAAGTTGAAACAATCTATAACTTCATAAACTCTGTCATCTGCAACCTCTTTCAATTTGGATCAGTCTAAAATTATGTTGTCTGGTAATTGGTAACTTAGTCCTGCTGGTTAGAGATTTTCTTTACTGACAGACAGCTAAGACAAAGATTAGCCTGCATTTACGTGGACCCAAATCCTTGCTTACACCACCTGCTTCCCTTTTGATTCAACAGGACAAGAGTTACAGATCCAAGACACGAGGCAAAGGAACAAGAAATCAATAAATTGGATAAAATACCTGATATATAACATAAAATATTACTCTGGTATTATTAAACCATTCCCTTACAATCTTGCCCCTCACGAAAAAGCTTTAGAAAACATGAAATTTATTCATTGTTCACAACAAGCAAAAGTTTCTACATTTTACTCAATGTCAGACAAAATAGTAAATTAAAACTGCCCTTTTTAATAAAGTATTATTTGCTACTAAGGCCTTTTCAATTTTGTCTCAAAATTGACCCTTGTCATGCTTTATAAAATCCTTTCGCTGAATTGTATTAAAATCAAAGGGCAGAAAGCACTAGAAGACAAAAGGGCAATTTGAGTTAAATTGGAAAAACAATTTCATAAAGGGACAAACATGTGTTGCAGACTAAGATCAGATGCACCTAATTATGTGCAGGCTAATCTTTGTCTACATCTCCTGCCAAAACTGGAGTATTCTGGGATCAATGCCAAAGGGTCAAGTCATTTGTTTTGAGGAATTGATTTTTTTCTAACAAATCATTATGAAAAGACAATGAGTAGTACAACCCATTATCATTTTGTACTTGAAAGCAACCTTAGGTAGAACAATACCATGGGTCTATCTGTTTTGAATAAGCTTAAGAAAAAATATTCATTTATTTATTTTTTTCAATAATATTTTTTCTCTTTCTTATTTCAAACAAAACAGTATATTTTGTAAAATACCCATCCCTTTTTTTTTTAAATATGATCTTGATGAGTGACCTTCATCTAGATGAATAACCTAAACCTTACAGCAAACTGATGCCTATCAATGCAAGGAACATATGTCCCAAATATTGACCATGTACATATATCTTGAACAGCATTCAAATATATGCATTTGTAGACAGACAGGCTGGAAGACAGACAGACAGATGGGCAACAATAAAACAAAATTCTCTCAATGTTATGAAGTGGTGCATAAAAAGTATAATATTTCTCCTTATAAATGTTCCAGCTCTTATATAAAGTAGTTCCCCTGTGATAACAACTGACAGAATCAGAAAGTTAGGTACAAAAGAAAAGCTCCCTGTATGTGTTTTGTGTAACACGAACCAGCATTCATTAACCCATTCCACAAAACAAAAATTGGTCCAATTTAAGTGAAGTTGCTGACAACAATTTAAATTTGTTTACTAGGGTACAAAATAATGTGGAAAATGAAGAAATTGCTTGATACAAAAAAAAATCTTCATTTTACAACATGTTTTCCTAAGTTTTTCTTGACGGTCAAAAAAGTAGAACTGTGTGGGAATTGGTTAACTCATTCCCTGACAGCAAAATTTAGACTGATCAAATTTGAAAGCAGTTGCAGACGACAATTCAAAGTTTATGAAATTGTAGATTTATCAACATTCTGTGTAGAAAACATTATGGAAAATGAAGAAATTGTTTGGTTAAAGCAACTTCTTCAAAAGGCATCAATGAGTGGCAATGGCTTAAGACAAATACAGTTACTTGATTTTTATACAAAACCAGATAACCTAATGTTCTGCATTTTTTATATTCTTTAACCCATTCTCAGATGACACAATTTAAGACCTAATTGATCCTAATTGAAAGAAGTTGCAGACGACATTTTGGATCGAATTTTACTTTATATATCTTTTGGTGTAGAAATCATTTTGGATAATGACAAATTGCTTGTTACATTCTGCACAGTGTTTTCCAAAGCTTTTTTCTTGAGGGGAATTGGGTGGGAATGGATTAACCCTTTTCTGTTTTGCAAAATTTTAGACCTGTCCAATTTCAAAGGTTTTGCAGATGAAAATTTGAAGTGGCTTTAATTTGAAAAATAACCATTCAGTAGGGTAGAAAATATTGTGGAAAAAGAAGAAATTGCTTGTTACAAGCAATTTCTTCTTTTCCCACTATGTTTTCTCAAGTTTAAAATCAATGGACGTAAAAACCAGGGATTGTACAGGAAAGGGTTAAAATGCAATAATTGATTGTAGCTTGCACTTTTTACTATCATACAATTGATAACCAGACATTTTCATTCAAATCTGTTTACATGTAATCAATATTCATAAGGAAATGAATGGGAAAGGAATATACATTTGGTAAATGTTGCATTGGTTCTCAAAAATTGTTTGTCAACATTTCTGCTATTTCTTTCTACATATCCTCCAATCTTCAACCTCTTATAATTATTTGACTAAGTGGACCACAATTTATTACAGAAAAAAAATAACTTCCCTATGTTTTGTTGAAGACAGAAATAGTTTGAGGACATGTCCCCCAATCATTGTGCCTAGAATGCTGTAATCTTATACTTTATGGAACAAATGTGGAAAATGAGGGTTTTTTAAGTTTTTTAATTTTTGGGATTTTTTACTTTATGTACCTAACCCACTCCCACACAATACTTTTAAATGACCCCTCAATATAAAACTTTGGAAATCATTGTGGAAAATGAAGAAATGCTTGTTACAAGTATTTTTTTTAATATCTACAATGTTTTCTATCCCAAAAGATAATCATCTTAACATATTTTATCAGCTCAAAATTTTTGTCTGCAACTTCTTTTAACTTGTGGTCTAAAATGTTATTGTGTGGTGATGGGTTAAAGGATATTCTGACATCCAGTTTAAAACAACTTTTTACTTCATAATCCTGATGAAGTATAAGATAACATGAAAAGTATGTAAGTAATGTCTTATAAAAATACGACTCTTTATCCAACCTCAATTTGAACCAGTCTCCCATTATGAGGCCTTGATTTTTTTTTAATGCATTCTCGAACATATTCACTTTTCTTTCACCCTCAGTAAAAAAGAAAGGAGGAAAACTCAAGGAAAACAAAGAATTACTTGCAAAGAAGCAATTTCACTTTCTACAATATTTTTCTACCTGTCAAGACAGAGTTTTTAAAAATCAATTAACTACAATTGGCCATGTCCTTGAAATTGGATGGGTTAATAAGGAGTGGATAACAAATGCCTACAAAGGAAAGTTTCTTGACTACACAAACATACAATATAACCATGCTGTGATATTTACCATTACTGACTATAGTCATCCTGTTAGCTAAGGTCAAGGTCATACAATAAAATACAACAATAAACAAAAGATTCAAATGAAACAAAAAGGTCAAGGCTGGCTAAACAAAAGAAATGATATCATAAAAATCAAAAGTAATCTACCCCTTGTCATGCTAAATAAAATCCTTTTTTCAGAATTTTGCAATAGAATCAAAGTGCTGAAAGCACTAAAAAAAACATTTATGGATTAGTGATTCTTTTAATCCATTCCCACATGATAAATTTCAGACCAGTCAAAATTCATAGAAGTTCCAGACGACAATTTTAAGTTGATCAAATCTTCATAATCTTCGTCTTAAGGGTAGAATATATAGTTGAGAATGAAGAAATTGCTTGTCACAAGTGATTTCTTCATTCTCCACAATGTTTTCCAAAGCTTTCATATTGAGGGGTGTTTAAGTGCGTCACTGTGTGGGAATGGGTTAAAATCCATTCTATGAACAACTTTGGCTTAACTCATTACCAGAAAACAAGTTTTAAACTTGTCCAAATTCAAGGATTTTGCAGACAAAGTGAAATAAAACTAAAATAGAAAGTAACATGGGGTAGAAAACCTTGTTTGATAAGATGAAACTGCTTGTAACAAGCATTTTCTTTCTTTTCACACAATGTCATCCAAAACTAAGGGTTTGATGCATACAAGAGGGCCAATGGCCCTGGGGGGGGGGGGCTCACCTGAGATAAAGGCTTTTTTTCTTTCTACAGTCTAATTTCATGTTAAGGTTAGGATTATGAAACAAGTGGGCCACAATTACATATAAACACGATGAACTTGGGGATCCAAGTCTACATTACAAATTCCAAGGCTTTAGTGCTGATTTGAAAGAAGGAAAAAACTTTTTCCATGGGTTATAATTTCAGAAATAAGAAAGAAGTCTGTAAACTGATGCTTCATGCCTATACCCCCCCCCCCCCCCCGGGTCGGCCCCTGCAGACCCGAGGATCATAATTTTAGCTATTTTGAAAGAGGTCAATATACTGATGCTTCATGCAAAATATATAGGCTCTACGCCTTCTGGGTCAGGAGGAAAAGATTCTTAAAGATTATTTTGAAATTTCACTTTTGTTGCCATGGCAACAAGAGTTTAAAATGGATTTCAATTCTTTTAGCTAATTCTAAGGGGGACCGTCTAAGGTACATTTCTGCCAAATTTGGTTCAAATTTGCCCAGTAGTTTGGGTGGAGTTGTCATTTAAAAAATCGTTCCTTATTTCAATATAACAACATCCCCCCCCCCGGGCTCTGCCCCTGGGGACCCAAGGATCCTGATTTTAGCTATTTTGAAAGAGGTCAATATTCTGATGCTTCATGCAAAATATCAAGGCTCTACGCCTTTTGGGTCAGGAGAAGATTTTTAAAGATTATTTTGAAATTTCACTTTTGTTGCCATGGCAACCAGAGTTTTCAACGGATTTCAATTCTTTTAGCTATTTTTGAAGGGGACCACCTATGCAACATTTCTGCCAAATTTGGTTCAAATTGGCCCAGTGGTTTGGGAGGAGTTGTCATTTAAAAAATCGTTCTTTACATCTATATAAACCCCACCCCCCTGGGGCTCCACCCTGGGGACCCAAGGATCATGATTTTAGCTATTTTGAAAGAGGTCAATATACTGATGCTTCATCAAGGCTTTTGGCCCAGTGGTTTGGGAGGAGATGTCGTTTAAAGAAATTGTTGACGGACGACGCACGACGCACGAGGGACGCATGACGGACGCCGGACAAAAGGGGATCACAATAGCTCACTTGAGCACTACGTGCTCAGGTGAGCTAAAAAAGTGGAATTTATGTGGTAATGGGTTTAAGGAACAAACACTTGATGTAGACTAGGATCAGACTGCACATATGTGCAGGCTAATAATTTTGTTTATGCCTTCTATCCAAACAGGAATATTCCGGGTTCAGCATGACACAAGTTAAACTTTTCTTATACAAGACAATACTTTAACACACATGCATAATCATTGTGATGGTTTAACCCATTCCCATATAATGACACCTTTTGATGCCCCATGATTAATATAATTGAGAAAACAATGTGTAAAATGAAGAAATTGCTTGTGACAAGCAATTTCTTCATTTCACACAATGATTTCTACAAAGAAAGCTAAAAAAATTTAAAAATACATAAACATTAAAATGTCATCTGCAACATCTTTCAATTTGGATCAGTCTAAAACTTTGTCATCTGGTAATGGGTTAAATCATAGACTCCTTGAAGTTAAGCTTTCAATGAGTTTAATGTCAATCTGCAATTGAACTTTTAAAGACTTTTGGAAAACTGTTGAAAGTTCAATCACATAGCATCAATCTATTGCTTTAACCAATTCCCACTCAGTGACGATTTTAGATGCCCCTGGAAAAAAAAGCTTTGGCAATCATTGTGGAAAATGAAGTAATTACTTGTTACAAGCAAATTCTTCATTTTCTACAATGTTTTCTACCCAGAAAGTTGAAAATGTCCAAAGTTTCATAAACTTTAAATTCTCGTCTGCAACTTCTTTCAATTTGGACCAGTCTTAAATTTTGCCGTCTGGTAATGGATTAAAATAATAGTAATCAGTAAAAGAATGACACTGATATAGTGAAACACAATAGGGTATAACTAAAATTCAAAAGCAATAGTCTGACTGATTGATTGAATGGGGTTTAACACCACTTTTAACAGTATTTCAGTCATATCGCAGCAGCTGGAGCACCTAACAATGGATTCCTGGTATTTTTCTTACCAGTACTATCATTACATCCTTTTTGAGCCTCCAGCTGCTCATCCCACATGGGTTTATGATTATCCGACCATTGGTGGGAGAAAAGAGTCTGAATGCCACCTTGATCTTGTATGACCCATAAAGTAAGTAAAACCATTTTTTGAAAAGAAGAAATTGAATGTCATGCTTGTAACAAGGAATACTTTCTTTTCTCACACTATTTTCTTGCCTTCAAGATGCATATTTTTCAATCAACACTCACTTGAGTTTAAGTCTACAAGTTCTCCTCAAAATGAACCAGTCTAGAATTTTGGTAATGCTTAAAGGTTAACTCCTTCCTGCTCAATCCCTGGTTTTAACATCAAAGTAAATCAAAAATTGAGAAAACATTGCAGAAAAAGAAGAAATTACTTTAACAAGCAGTTTCTTTTTTTCCGCTATATTTTCTACGCTACTGGATTGTTATTTTTTTCAGATTAAAACCACTTTCAATTTTGGTCTGTAAAACCTTTGAATTTGGACAAGTCTAAGTTTTTCTAAAACAGGAAAGGGTTAAACATAATTCACTAAAGAGGGAAAAATCATTTACTTAACATGCTGCAGAAGCTCAAGATAATTTAAGTTATCATAACATAAAAACTTATGATTGACAAAGTAATTTACTTTTTTACCGTTATGTTTTTCTTTTTTTATTCTTGATTTCAGAATGAGATCAATTTATTTTTCATAAAAAATGAGAGCAAAAAAATGAAAGATATTATGATCTTACATGAGAAAAAGAAGTAAAAAAAATCATGACAGCTAATTCTGCTTTTGAAGTACATGACAAACTAATGACATAATCAGCGTGTTTGATCCACCTGAAATGCACTCAGTAGCACAGAAAGCAGGAGTGAATCTTTCATTAAAGTGAGTCTATCATTTTGATAATTTCAGCGCTTTTTTAGCATATTTTTCAAGTGATCATCAACAAAAAAGAATATTGATACTCCACGATAAATGAAATTTTCATTTTTCACTAATCATCTTGAGCTCATGCTTCTCTGTAACAAACTAAAACAGAAACCAAGATGCACGGAACCATACAGACAATAGTCAATCTTACATTTCTTAAACCTCTTATCATATTCATCTTGGGAGTGAGTTCGCTCTAAACAAAGAAAGGTCATATCATTAAGTTTGAAACACACAAAGTATCAGAGGTCTAGATAAGAGGGGGTAACAGTATTCAAAAATCCTTATTTCTCAACGGAACCCTATATTGTGGGTACTCATTTGAATCGCCTCACTAGGAAAATTCAAATGAGTACCTACAACATAGGGTTTGTGGCAGTATTGATGAAATATATAAAACTAAAATATGAAATATGCCCTCTATCTCTACCTCTGATTATACAAATTACTTTAAAATACAGCAACACTTAAAAAATTTGAAACAAAAAAATTACTGTAGTATCCAAATGATGATTTATTTGATTTGCATACCTCTGTCTGCTTAACCAATTACCACGACAAAAATTTAGACTGGTCAAAAACTGAAGTAGCTGTCGACAACAATTTCAAGTGGATAGAATTTCTATTATGTCTGTTTTTCTCGGTAGAAAACAATGAGAAAATGCAGAAACTGTTTGAAAAAGCAATTTGTACATTTTCACATAGCTTTCCTGAACCATTTTCATGTGGGGTGTCATATAGAGGCATTGTGTGGGAATGGGTTAAGGTTCAGCTTGATCTGGTTTTCAACTAAAGCCTTGAATACCTATGGATCATGCAATATTTTCATGTTTTTGAATCAAAATATATTCAGTCTTGTTCAAGTGAAAAGCTCTATTAAGCTACCACTTTCATTAAGCGACCAGCATCAAAATTCCCTTTCTGATACGTTTAGATAAAAAGTTATCGATAAAAATATCAAGTTTATAGAGCCGGGTATTTTTCTAATTATTCTATTGGAGACAAAAAGTTACTTGGGATTTAATTATGTGACTCCAAAACGATCACCCTAATAACCCATTACTACGCAATCTTGCTTTTTGATATTCCAAAGAAAACTGGTTATGGAACACTTTGTGTGAAAAGGAGTCATTTCTCCTTTTCTTACAACGTGTTCTACCTTATTTAGGCACTTAATCTCCAATTTTAGCACACATTATGTCCTATGCAACTTCTTTCAGTTTTGCCCAGTCTAGAATTTTATCATCTGGTAATGGGTAAACGATACAATAACGGCTTGACTGTCTAAAATTGTTTCCAGCTTGTCACAACTTTAAATCTAGCAGGAAATATCTTCTTTTCACACAATTTCTTCGTATCAAGATGGATTTTTACACTTTAACCCATTCCCATACAATCTGGCTGTTTTACGCTCCTCAAAAAAAGCTTAAAGAAACATGCAATTTCTTAATTTCCAACTAGAAAGACAAGTCTTTTTAAATTTCATAAATTTGTAATCATGACCAGTTTAAAATATTGTAGTCTGGTAGTAGGTTAATATGCCATATATTAAATGTTTAAGTTGAACCAATCTGAATTTTGGTTATTTTGTAAAAGGTTAAGACTCTTAGAAAATGGTCTTCTTTGACTGTCAATACATAGCTTTTATTTTCATTGTAGCAAACTGGAAGCTAGATATCTTGTCTGAATTCAGAATAGATTTTCTATTTCTAAAAGACAACCTTTCAAATTTAAAACACTTAAAATACTTTTATAAAGAGTTAGAAATTAAAGCTGTTAAATTTCATTTAATCCAACTTGGACTAACCTGGTTTTCTTCTCCCAAGTTTACGCCCTGCCCTCGGGCTTCTCATTCCATCCTCTCTATACAGTAATGGTGGACGTAAAGGTGGAGCAGGGCGCAGACACGACATTGTCCAAGTTTTACTCATAGTAAAATTGTTGAGCGCATGTGTGACACTGACCTTGGCAGTTTTGGCTGGAGTAAGAGTACTTATACTGGGCTGGGATGTGGAGACCTGTATAATCAGTTTATCACATAAATTTCTATAGGTTTTTACTTAAAAAAAAGAGGACCATGATGGTACTAAATCGCTTTCCTGAGTATGATGGTTCATGGCTTTATGATATAAACAAAATAGCAAAGCCCTCTGTCTAATTATTTTGGAGAAGATGTTTCAGGATTTCTCTTTTAATCCTATATTGATGATCCAACCATATAGCACTAGTTTCCTGAATATGGTAATGCTTTGAAGTATAGACATCAATACATACCAAGTATAAAAGCTCTAGGCCTAACGGTTTAGGAGAAGAAGGTTTTCAAATATATCATTATTTATCCCTAACTAAAATTAGGGATTGACCAGAAAAGGGCTATTTTTTTTAAGTAATTTGGTAGAGGGTCAATGGCTGATGATATGTACCAAATATCATAGCTCTAGGCTTTATGGATCAAGAGAAGAATATTTTCAATGATTTCCTTCTTTATTCCTTTGTAAAATCAGGGATCGCCCAGAAAAGAGCTAATTTTCAGAGTATGATAATTCTTTGAAGTATTTTTGTAGAGGGTCAACATATGATGATATGTACCAAATATGAAAATTCTAGGCCTTACGGTTTGGGAGAAGAAGATTTTTAAAGTTTTCCTTCTTATATTTTATGTAAAATCAGGGATCACGCAGAAAAGGGCTAATTTTCATAATACGGTAAATCTTTGAAGTATTTTGGTAGAGGATCAATAGATGATGATGTATACCAAATATCAAAGCTCTAGGCCTTATGGTTTTGGAGAAGAAGATTTTAAAAAATTTCCTTTATTTCTATATAAAATCAGGGATCACAAAGAAAAGGGCTTATTTTCATAATATGGTAATTCTTTGAAGTATTTTTGTAGAGGGTCAATAGATGATGATGTATACCAAATATCAAAGCTCTAGGCCTTATGGTTTGGGAGAAGTAGATTTTTAAAGATTTCCTTCTTTATTTCTATGTAAAATCAGGGATCGCCCAGAAGAGGGGTTATTTTCAGTATACGGTTATTCTTTGAAGTATTTTGGTAGAGGGTCAATAGATGGTGATTTGTACCAAATATCTAAACGCTTGGCCTTATTGCTTGGGAGGAGAAGATTTTTAAGATTTCCTTCTTTATTTCTATGTAAAATCAGGGATTGCCCAGAAAAGGGCTAATTTTCATAATACGGTAATTCTTTGAAGTATTTTGGTAGAGGGTCAATAGATGATGATGTATTCCAAATATCAAAGCTCTAAGCCTTATGGTTTGGGAGAAGAAGATTTTTAAAGATTTCCTTCTTTATTTCTAGGTAAAATCAGGGATCGCCCAGAAAGGGGCTAATTTTCATAATACGGCAAATCTTTGAAGTATTTTGGTAGAGGGTCAATAGATGATGATTTGAACCAAATATCTAAACGCTTGGCCTTTTCATTTTCAACAATGTTTTCTTAAATATAAAATAAGGGCTACATAAAATCATGAGTTTGTACAGGAAAGGCATATCTGACAAACTCTCAACAAAATTTATGTTAGACTATCCATAACCATTTAACTTCTATTTTACCAGTGAAATAAATGGTTTGGTAGAATTAGCTGGATTAAGGATAATACAATTTAAGAGCCTTTATCCACACACTATCTACCACCTTAGCCTCACAGGTGACTATAATTATCTCAATAGTATATTCACAACAAATCCTTTCAATGGTAAAAACATACAAGCAGACTAACTGGTTTTGTCAAATTATCTGTATGTTTGAGACTCTCTAGCCAATCACCGACTTCTGTCTTAATCAGGCAGGTGACTGTAAATCTCTCAATAGTATATTCATTTCAAATTCTTTTAATGTTAACCCATTCCCTCACATCAAAATTTAGCCTGGTCAAAATTGAAAGAAGCTGCAGATGACTATCAACTTGATGGTGTGTTCCCGGAACGTCGAATCGATTTTCTTACCTATAGGGGATTAGGGGGCACGATACGGGGTAATGTCGAATAGATATTTGAATATCTATGAAAGTTAATTGAAATAAATTATCATTGATGATTATTGAAAGTGAAATATGAAAAAAATGTAAAAAATATGTAGGAAAACTGATTTTATAATTTAATGATTTATAATTTAATGGTCATTACTAAAGATCAAATACGGTATAAGCAAACAGTGAACATGTTTGCAAACACACACTTATATCAAACAAATTCATAATTGCTTTATTGGTTAAGTTTGTGGATTATAATAACTGTTTGTATTAATTACAATTGCTCAACAATGGATTATCTTTCAAGAGCAATTTGTTCTTTAAACTTTCATTCTAAGTTACGAAATCATGGCTAACGCACAGGTTCACGTAGAATTCATTACAAACAGAAGAGGCGGACAGAATCTCACTTTGGACGGCTTCATCTACAGAATCAACAAACGAGTAGGAGACAAACTGTTCTGGAGATGTACATTTCCTGGTTGTAAAGCTGGTCTGTCCACAGAAAACAACATACCCATCGGTTTTGGAAGAAACGAGCACAACCATGCTAACGATCGTGCCAGTGTCGTCGCCAACCAGATAATCAACAGAGTAGCAGAGAGATGTGCTGAAAGTGTGAGGCCGGTTCCAGCCATCTTCGCTGAAGAGTTGAACAAACTACAGGACGACGAGTGGGACGACACTGCCAGAGAAGTCGTCGAGAAGATCCCAACCTTCAACAGCGCCAAGTCTAGCCTGTATAGAGCCAGAAGAAAGAAAACTCCAGCTTTACCGAAGACAGAAGCTGACATTTACCTGGATGGAAGATGGACCCAGACATCCACCGGCAACAGATTCCTGCTATTCGACGACGACTCGGAGCATGGGAGAATCGTGGCCTTCGCAACAACAGAAAACCTCCACATCTAGCTGCTGCCGACACTATCTACTGCGACGGTACTTTCTACAGCTGTCCACGACTGTTTCACCAGATCTACTCGCTTCATATTAAGATAGACGATGTAATGACACCAGTTGTCTACGCCCTTCTTCCGGGGAAAAGTCAGACAGTCTACCGGCGATTCTTCTCCTTGACCGCACAGAAGATGGAAGACATTGGACTGAGACTTCAACCAGCAACCGCCCTCCTTGATTTCGAAGCTGCTGCCCAGGGCGCTATTAGAGACTCATTTCCTGGAATCATTATACAGGGGTGCTTCTTCCATTTTACCCAGTGTATTTGGCGGCGAGTACAGGCGACGGGTCTGCAGAACGAGTACAGAAACAACCCTGACGTGAGGAAACTGGTACGACGGGCAGCAGTTTTACCACTTGTCCCACTCGACGCCATAGAAGACATGTGGTTCCATACTTTAGAAGACAGAGACGACGACGACATTACTGACATTACAGAAGCATTTACGGACTACGTGACAGAACAGTGGGTGGAAGGCGACCGACGTGTGTGGAACCACTTTGGCACTGTCGGGCCTAGAACTACCAACAACATCGAAGGATGGCACAGCAAACTGAAGAAGATGACCACGGCCCACCCGAATATCTTCAACGCCATCCAGATGTTCAAAGACATACAGAACGCCAACGACATCAACAGAATACAGAGATCTGCAGGTGGAACTGTCCGTCCCCGCGCTAAGCGCTACATGAACATCGACAGACGTCTAAGAACACTCAAAGACAGATACCAGGCTGGAGAATATGACTTGATCACCTACGCTGACTTGGCCGCACAGCTTCTACATCTAGAGTGATTTAATTCGTGATATTGATATTGTGATATTGAAATATATGAGCATCAGCTGATATTCAGTTATAATTGTCGTCTTCAACATCTTTGCATTTGGAGGAGTATAAAAGATTGCCGTCTTGTAATGGGTTAATTAGAAAATATAATTATATATATATATATTTCTGATTAAAAACGATATTTAACATCATCTGCCCTTTAGAAAATGCTCCTTGTTATGTTCATATTGTATGTTTTGCTGTAAGACTGTTATTCTTAATGCAATAAAGATTACTAAAAAAAAAAAAAAAAAAATAAATTTCTGTGAAACGAAATAAAAAATTACGATTTCTTACTATATTAATTCTTCTACTATTAAAGTCAATCGACATACACCCCCCCGCAATAATTTCTCCCTTCGGGTAGCCCCTTTTCACACAATTATAAAAGGTGCGATTCGACGTTCCGGGAATAAACCAACTTGATCTAATTTTAAGTGTTTTTGTCTTTTTGGAAAGAAATTGAGGATAATGAAGAGATTGCTTGATACAAGCAATTTCTTCAGTATCAACATTTTTTTCCAAGTTTTTTTCTTGAGGGGCGTAAAAACGAGATATTGTGTGGGAATGGGTTAGATAGAAATACCTGTAAGCTGACTGGTTTTGTAGAACTAGCTGGATTTGGGACAATGTGGTTTTTGAGAGCCTCTAACCATGCATTGACTTCTGCTTTTGTTCCACAAGTTACTGTCATTCTCTCTATCATGTTACCTGTTTTAACATATAATAATAGGGTATCAGAGCTCTAGATATCAGCTAATGATTATGAAATGAATCTGTTAATTCTTTTCCAAATCTTATGTTGGGGTTAGTCATAAACAAGCGCTCCGCCCACGGGTGCCAATACTCGGCTGCAGGTGCTGGCTAACGCAAAAATTCTAAGTTGAAAAAGGGGCATAACTCTTACAAAAAAACGCTTTTAGAGTTATCCCCATTGATAGTCTAGATAGCTTTTGTGATGGTCAATACACATGCCAAGTTTCATGAGGATATCTTCAATAACAACAAAGATATGACCAATGTTAAAGTTTGTCATGCCAACACCAATGACGCCAAGGTGATCACAATACCTAGGGTTTTCTCCGAAAACAGCTGCGCTAAAAATTGTAATCTCAAGATGATTGAAACGGGTACCTGTAACAAAGCGTTTGATGAACAAATTTTGTAATTTTAAAATCACTATCACTTCCTTTATCTAAAGCAAATTTTCTGAATGGAAACTTTCTTCAAAATATTTTTGCAAACTTATTTTTACTTAATTAATTACCACACGATCTCCCTTTTTGACGTCATGAGGTAAAATGGTTATGGAAAAGTTTGTGAGAAAAGAAGAAATTTCTTGTAGCAAATTTTATTGTAGCAATCAGTTTCTTCTGATCTAACAATTTCTTTTAACCTTATTTGGCACATACTTTTCTAATTTTTCTTACATTTCAAAATTCATTCAATTTGAACCAGTCTGAATTTTTGTCTGCTGGCATTGGATTAATTTATATCTTTATTTCTCTACAGGTGCTTCAAATTAGATTTTCACAAAAATTTAAAAACTGATATTATCTCTTTTTCCCTCCCTCCCAAAGATAGAATCTTAGGAAAAGCAATTACTTTATTTTTCACAAAGTTGTCTACCCTAAAGGACAAAGTTTTTTAAACTTAAAATTGTGGTCTGCAATTACTTTGAATTTGGACAGTCTAAATTTTAGTCATATGGTAATGAGTTAAGCAGTGCAAGTTTTCCTTTTCACTAGAAAAACATGCATTATCCATTTGTTGAACTGAAACTGTCTTACGTCCAAAGACTTCATTTCATACAAAAGTATGTCCATAGGGCATTGATATCCTATAATATTCAACCATTCCCTTAAGATTTCCCTAATCAAGTCTGTTTCATTCATCTCGTTATATGTACCTTTAGTGAAACAAGTTCAGCATTCAAGAATTGAAAAACAAATCTGATGGAAGGTACCTTTAAAGCCAACATATTTAAGAATAATTGATTTAAAAGGACTTGTAACATGTCACAATCAACGATGCCATCATATAATTGCTTGTCAAATGTCCTTCAGATGTTCCCTTGAAATTGGGAGTATCAAGTGACAAGTTATTTTTAAAAACTTCAATTAACCCTTGTCATGCTGAACCAGGAATATTCCGGTTTTGGCAGGAGGTGTAGACAAAGATCAGCCTGCACATAAGTGCACATATGATCTTGGTCTGAACCTCCTGCTTATACTTTCCTGCCACAGTTGTTTATGAAATTGATTTCTAGAAGAAATATTGATTTTTGAACAACAAGTTCCAGCAGTGCATTCAGCCCTTTGATTTTACAGCAATTCAGTAAGTAAATTTATTCAGCATGACAAGGGTTAATATAGAAGATATGCTCAACACAAGTATTGGACACTAAGACTAACACATACAAAAGGACAGAGGTAACTTTAAATGCCCTTTGCCATAACATGGGGGGGGGGGAGGGCATAATAAAAGATGCAGGGGAAGATGCACTGGTTTGTTTAAATGGGGTTTTACACTGCTTTCAACAATCTTTCAGTTATATCACACAACTTGAGCTCCTAACAATGGATTCCTGGAATTTCTCACACCAGTACAGCCATCACATCCTTTCCCAGCATCCAGCTGATACCCCACATAGGTCTATGTTTATCGACCCATTGGTGGGAGACAAATAGTTGGAAAGGATGAGTGCCAACGTCGGGGATCGAACCCGGGACCTCTAGATTGACAGTCCAACGCGCTACTAACTGCGCTATGATGGCGGCTGGAAGATGCACTGGAGAAATTTAGGACACCATAGATTACTATAGCTTAACCCTTGTCATGCTAAATTAAAATCCTATACAAAATTACTTTGAAATCAAAGGACTGACATCACTGGAAGATCTACATGCGGGTCAAAATTCCTTTTGAAAATTGATTTAACAAATCAGACTTAAAGCAGACAACCAGGAAGTGTAGACCAAGATCAGCCTGCACATATGTGGAGGCTGATCTTTGTATACACCTCCTGCCAAAACAGGAATATTTCAGGTTCAGCATGACAAGGGTTAATATTGTTTTCAGAACTGAGCAGAGATACAGAGCAGTGACATAGATACTTGTTACCTGATATTTCAAACTGGTTCAAATCTGTTTCTTCATTCTCACAGAGACTAACTTTGATACCACTAAGGGGAATTTTCCCCTGAAAATAAAAACATGGCACCCCATTTTAAACAAGCTAGAAGCCACTGGTATTACAAGGTCAGTTTTAATCTGTATCATAAAGTATGTTCTGGTACATCTGTAATTCAACAAGAGCACTGCATGCCGGTGCCTACACTTGGCTGTTCAAGTGCTTGATAGTGGATTGTGGGTAAAACACCTTAGTTGAAAAAGGGGCATAATTCATTTAAAATTGCATTTAGGATTATCCCCCTTCTGGCATGGATTGCTTTTTTATGGTGAACATACATTTTGAGTTTAAAGTGAATATGTCCACTAACACCAGACATAGTAAACAAGAGGGCCGTTGGCCCTGGGGTGCTCACCTGAGATAAAGGCTCTTTTTCTTTCAACAGTCTAATTTCATGTTAAGGTTAGGATTATGAAACAAGTGGGCCACAATTACATATAAAGACTATGAACCTGGGAATCCAAAAGTCCAAATTACAAATTCCAAGGCTTTAGTGCCGATTTGAAAGAAGGAAAAAACTTTTTCCATGGGTTATAATTTCAGAAATAAGAAAGAAGTCTGTGAACTTATGCTTCAAGCCTATACCCCCCCCCCCCCCCTGGGTCTGCCCCTGGAGACCCGAGGATCATGATTTTAGCTATCTTGTAAGAGGTCAATATACTGATGCTTCATGCAAAATATCAAGGCTCTACGCCTTCTGGGTCAGGAGGAGAAGATTCTTAAAGATTATTTTGAAATTTCACTTTTGTTGCCATGGCAACCAGAGTTTTTAACGGATTTCAATTCTTTTACTTATTTTTGAAGGGGACCACCTAAGCAACATTTCTGCCAAATTTGGTTAAAATCAGCCCAGTGGTTTGAGAGGAGATGTCATTTAAAAAATCGTTCTTTATTTCTAAATAAACCCCACCCCCCTTGGGCTCCGCCCCTGGGGACCCGAGGATTATGATTTTAGCTATTTTGAAAGAGGTCAATATACTGATGCTTCATGCAAAATATCAAGGCTCTATGCCTTCTGGGTCAGGAGGAGAAGATTTTTAAAGATTATTCCAAAAATTCGCTTTTGTTGCCATGGCAACCAGAGTTTTAAACGGATTTCAATTCTTTTAGCTATTTTTGAAGGGGACCACCGAAGCAACATTTCTGCCAAATTTGGTTCAAATCGGCCCAGTGGTTTGAGAGGAGATGTCATTTAAAAAATCGTTCTTTATCTCTATATAAACCCCACCCCCCTGGGGCTCCGCCCCTGGGGACCCGAGGATCATGATTTTAGCTATTTTGTAAGAGGTCAATATACTGATGCTTCATGCAAAATATCAAGGCTCTACGCCTTCTGGGTCAGGAGGAGAAGATTTTTAAAGATTATTTTAAAATTTCACTTTTGTTGCCATGGCAACCAGAGTTTTAAACGGATTTCAGTTCTTTTAGCTATTTTTGAAGGGGACCACCTAAGGAACATTTCTGCCAAATTTGGTTCAAATTGGCCCAGTGGTTTAGGAGGAGATGTCGTTTAAAAAATTGTTCTTTATTTCTATATAAACCCCACCCCCCTGGGGCTCCGCCCCTGGGGACCCGAGGATCATGATTTTAGCTATTTTGAAAGAGGTCAATATACTGATGCTTCATGCAAAATATCAAGGCTCTACGCCTTCTGGGTCAGGAGGAGAAGATTTTTAAAGATTATTTTAAAATTTCACTTTTGTTGCCATGGCAACCAGAGTTTTTAACGGATTTCAATTCTTTTAGCTATTTTTGAAGGGGACCACCTAAGGAACATTTCTGCCAAATTTGGTTCAAATTGGCCCAGTGGTTTAGGAGGAGATGTCGTTTAAAGAAATTGTTGACGGACGACGCACGACGCACGCCGGATGGACGCCGTACAAAAGACGATCACAATAGCTCACTTGAGCACTATGTGCTCAGGTGAGCTAAAAATATCAAAGTTTTTGGACAACAACAACCTATTTCATATTTGTGTCCCCAAAAATTATTATTTATTATTAGAGAGAGCTGTTGAATCTTTCAAAAAGGCAAACCTTGATTTGATTTACAGAAATACAATGCAGGAAATACCCTCCTAGATCTGAACTCCTTGTCAGTATAATTTATAAACCCACTCCTAGACAATCATCCTTTTTATGCCCTATGGAAAAAAAGTTTTTGAAAACATTGTGGAAAATTTGCAAATTCTTCATTTTCCACAATCTTTTCTCCCCAAAGATAAAGAATTCAAAAAATTATCAACAGAAAACTTGCTGCAAAATCTTTGAAATTGGTCATGTCTAAAATTATGTCATCAAGTAATGGGTTAAAAAGTAAAACAAGATGTGTTTGTGAAACACAATGACCCCGCAACAGGACCAAACGTTTGACCTTGGTATGTGACCTTGACCTTACCACATGACCTTGACCTTGACATGAGGAGATGCGTATTATGGAGATGTATCATCATGCCAGATATGAGCATTGTATCTTGAATAGGTTGGTAGTAATTGGCAATGTTAAGTCTTTTGGTTAAGTTTTGTGCAGACGGACAACGGTTTAACAATATGCCCCCGATCTTTCAATTCGGGGGCATAAAAAAACATCCCCTGACTCTTGAAGAAAGACCTTAGTCTTACCTCGAAATGATATTTACTATTTCACCTTTTATTGATATCCACTGATCTTGAACTCTTGGTCAACTTGAGTAATATAATAGGGAAGGATATAAATATTCTGTCATACTTCTCTGAATTAGTGATCTCTAATACAAGACTATAGTCTTACCTCATAATGATGTCCATGGATCCTCAACTCTTGGACAACATGAGTAAAACATTAGGAAAAAATAAAAATATTCAGTCATATTTCTCTGCATACAAGACCAAAGTCTTACCTCATACTGATATCCACTAAGCCTTGGACTCATGGTCAACAAGAGTAATACCCCAGGACAAAATGAACATCATATTTCTCTGCATTTACCCATTCCCACACAAGCCCTCCTTTTAACGCCCCTCAAGAAAAAGGATTTGGAAAACATGGTGATAAATGAAGAAATTGCTTGTGTCAAGCAATTTCTTCATTTATCACCATTGTTTTCTACCCCAAAGGACGAAAAAATTCAAAATTTTATCCTTTTGAACTTGTCGTCTGCAACTTCTTTCAATTTGGACTGGTCTGAAATTACACCGTGTTGGAATGGGTTAATGGTCTCTATAAGAAGACCAAAGTCTTACCTCATATTGATATCCACTGAGCCTAGGACTCATGGTCAACATGAGTAATACATTAGGAAATAAAATAAATATTCTGTCATATTTTTCTTGGTTTGTGGTCTCTATTTTCACTTGAGACAGATGCTTTACTTCTCCTAAAGATGACACATCCTGAAAATATATTTCATTCTTTTAATCATTACCACAAACTCCTGTCATTTTGACACATATAACATGAAGACTTTGGAAACTTTCAGCAAAAATATGTGTCTATTCTGTGTGTTTATTCCATTCATTCAGCAGTTGCTGACTTATCAATCCATCAAGAGTTCATCAAAGGGTCATAACTTTGTGACAGTCAATGTACTGTTAACAAAAAAGAATATGCACACAATCAAATCAATCCAGTAGTTGTTGAGAAAATTAGGGGACATGATTTCTAATAAGAACCAAAATAGGATATGCACATCCTTGCTTGATACTGAGAAAACCTGTGAAGGTGCACTCAAAGCCATTCCATATTTTTAGAGAAATTGAGCAGACAACATTTTTCATCAAAGGACCATAACCCTGAAAAAGTAAATGGAGCAAAATAAGATAAGCACATCTCTGCTTGATACTGAGTCTACCTGTGAAGTTTGAATCAGTCCAAATAATAAATGAGTTGACAAGATTTTTCATTAAAGGGCCATAACTCTGTAAAAAGTACATGTAGCATAACGAAAATAGGATATGCCCATCTCTGCTTGATACTGAGTCTACCTGTCAAATTCGAATCAAATCCATTTTATAGTATTAGAGAAATTGAGAGAACATAATTTTATTATCAAAAGGCCATAAATCTGCAAAATAGGATATGCACATGTTGGCTTGATACTGAGTCTACATGTGCAGTTTGAATATGAAGTTTGAAATGTGAAGTGGTGTGGTAATAGGTAATACAGATTTTTACAGTTTTTTCCATGGAGGTATGAAACAAATTTATCAATCAGCTTAATTGCCATGCAGTAATTCTGATAGACAAGACCATAATTCAATCAGTTTAGTATACTTACATCTCCCTCCCAATTCTTTATGCTACTAGTTAAAATTTCATATTCCATTTCTTTCAGTTTTCTAACTTCCATACAGTGATTCTGAAAGCAAAGCAGTATAGATTCATTAATACAAGAGGATGTTATCACCCTGGACCAACCACAGATACATACAAAAGACTAAATCATCACCAGATGTTTGAAGAGTGGCTTGAGTGACACGATACACAAATATGCCTCCGATCTTATCGATTCGGGAGCATAAAAAAGAACTCCTACTTGTTATGAAGTTAAACCTTTTTTAGAAGTAAAGTGAAAGAAAGTAAAGTGGCTTGTGGAAAGAAAGAGTTATTCAAGTCTAAGTTCTCTGGTTTTGCAGAAGGAATGCCCCGCAAATTGAGTGCAGGGGGACAGCATTATATATATTTGCAATGTTTTATCTCCCCTTTGCTCCCTGCTAATGCACTTTGAAAATTTCCTGTGTTTCTACACATTCTGTGCAATCTGATCATAGTTCCTAGTTTATATAGTGCTCAGTTAGGCCTACAATCTGTGGTGTTTATTATCTCAACCTATTATGACAGATTCCAACATTTTTTCTCATTCCAACACAACATATTTTGTTGCTCCCCAAGAAAGATAATAAGGAAAACATTGTGAAAAAAAATTTGCTTGTTAACAAGCAATTTCTACATTTTCCAAAATGTTTTCTACCAAAAAAACTGGAAAAATCTCAAATTTTATAAACTTTAATTTGCAGTCTGCAACTTCTTTCTTTTTTGACCTGTCTAAAATTTTATCGTCTTGTAAAGGGTTATGGCAAAACTAGAAAATCATCCAGGAATAAAAAGTTGAGCCTACCCTTAGCTGTGATCTTGACCTTGGAACTATCTGTAAATTTGTTTCAAATAGCACATCTACTATAGCAGAGGACAAGTGATTTTTGAATCCATCCACAAATGAAGGATATCATGCTTCTGAATGAACCTTGAGCTATAACCTTGACATTACAGCTTTCTGAATTTTTGTTTTCATTGAACATTTTCTCAAGATGGAGAAAAATTTTGCAAAGGTTTTTTTTTTTCGGATGAGCTGACACAGCTGCTAAGAGAAATGACACCTGCAGAGTGTCCAATGTTTAGCACTGCCATCTTGAAATGTTAAGGAAAAGTAATAGGTTATACTTACAGCTATGTCCCTATATACAGCTATTGCCCTTTGTGTGTCCCCTCTATCTACATGACTTTCCTGAAAATAGACAGATAGGTAGAATGTCATTAGATTTTATTCGTAACACACTGATCTTAACCCTTGTCATGCTGAACTTTGAATCTTCTAAGATTTTCATTAGAATCAAAGGGCTGACAGCATTGGAAGCACCAATATTAGGTTAATATTTCTTTTGAATTTTTTTTTAAATAATTCTGACTTAAAAAGGACAAGCAGGAGGTGTAGACTAAGACTAAACTGCACAATTGATAAGCATTTTTGGTGGCTTTGCTAGTAAACCCTCACAATTTATTTTGGTTTAACCAATGCCCACTTACGGACGCTTTTTGACACCCCTCAAGAAAAACAATTGGGAAAACGTGTAAAGTAAAGAAATGGCCCGCAACAAGCTAATTTCTTCATTTTCGAAAATGTTTGTTCCAAGAAAGTTGAAAAATCTATGACTTAAAATTGTTGTCTACAACTCCTTTAATTCAACCCTTTCCTGTTCAAACACGGGATTTTACATTCCTATGATTTTATACTTGAGAAAACATTGTGGAAAAAGAAGAAATTGCTTGTAACAAGCAATTTCTCCTTTTTACCACAATATTTTCTACCACATAGGATGGTTTCATTTCAAATGGCATCTAGTTTTCATTGTCGTCTGCAACCTTTCTCAATTTGGACTAGTCTAAATTTTCCAAAAACAGGAATGGGTCAAATTGCAAAAGTCTAAATTTTAAATAAAAAAACTTTGCTGTATGGGTTAAAACATAAAACCCCAAACCTCGATATGTCTTTCCAATTCCTTGAGTAGACTAGGATATTTGTCAAGCCTTGTAAAGGGTTTGGACAACATGGTGGTCAAGGTCATGGATCCTGGGGGTGTGGCCCCTAATTTTTCCATATATTTACCAAGCTCATCTCTGAAAATAAAGAGAGAAGAGTCATGAGTTATCTCATATTTCATGAAAAATTCATAGTCAAGCAATAAGACTGATCTTGGTAAGTCCTATTAATAGAAATATTAACCAATTCCTACATCCAACTTTTAAGACTTCCCTTGGAAAGCATTGTGGAAAATGGAGAAATTGTTAACCCATTCCAACTCAATCCCTCCTTTTTACGCCCCTCAACGAAAAAGCTTTGGAAAACATTGTGGAAAATGAAGAAATTGCTTGGATCAAGGAATTTCTTCATTATCCACAATGTTTTCTATCCAAAAAGACGAAAAAAATTAAAATTCCATCAACTTTAAATTGTCGTCTGCAGCTTCTTTCAATTTGGACTGGTCTAAAATTCCACTGTGTTGGAATGGGTTAAGCAATTTCTTTATTATCCACAGTGTATTCTACCTCAAAAGACATATATCGTTAAAATTCCATGAACTATCAATAGCAACTCCTTACTGTTTAGTTGGCAAGTTAAGTTTTTGAGTAAAGTTTTAGGGAAAAGGGTTAAAATTTTGACCTTTACATTAATGAAATGACCTTCCCAAGTTGCGTCTTGTTTAGACCTATCTACAAACCAAATATTAGCATCGTAACTTAATTAGGGATGAAGTTATAGGAAAATGTTTAGTTGGCAGGCAGTCTTTGAGTAAGGTTTTAGGGAATATGGTTAAAATTTTGACCTTGACCTTGAAGAAATGACCTTCCCCAGTTGCACCTTGTTGAGACTTATCTACACACCAAATATTAGCATTGTAACTTAATCAGGGTTGAAGTTATAGGAAAATTGGCAGGTTAAGTTTTACAGACAGACAGACGGACAGACAGACAGACAGACGGACACTGGTAAAACAATATGCCCATGATCTATCGATGCGGGGGCATAAAAATTTCAATTTCTGGTCATATTGCTTACATGTTTATTGCTAAAACTTATCAAATTTTGAAATGTCATTCCTAAAAGCAAACAAATACTACTCATCATTGCCTTGTCACCGAATTTTTTGAATGCGATTTAACACTGCTTTTAACAATATTTGAGTCAAATTGCAGTGGCTGTAACAGCTAACAATGGATTCCTGGTATATCTTGTACCAGTACTACTATAACATCCTTCCCTAGACTCCAGCTGCTACCTCACTTAGGTTTACGATTATCCACCCATTGGTGAGAGACAAATGTCGGAAAGGATATGTGCCGCCGTGGATCGAACCCAGCCTTGCCACTGAATTGGAGTAATAGGAGAAAGGAACTGATTCAAAAACAAATTTATTAATGACATAGACCTTAGACCTATGTAACTTAAAAGCACCATTTGAGGGCTTCACCAGGGTATGACCACAAACAAAAGGGCACTTCCTTTAGTCATGAGAAAAGTTTGTAAAAACTTCCACTGGTATAGGTCAAGCTACTTTCCAGTGGGAGCTTATAAATAAAAATGTCTGAAGACAGACAGATTTATGGAAGTATGGATAGACATTGTAAAATTAGCATAGCCCCTCTACTTAGTGGGTGTTTGTGGGGAGGGGGGGAGTACAATTTGATACTTACTTATTTTTCTGTAATATTGCAACTGCCCGGGGATGATTTGCACAATACCGTGTATAAAGTTCTTTTAATGAGGGAGCATGTCTCATGAAAACTCCTCCCACTCGTCTTTGATGGGCGGGATGTCTGTAAAACATTTTTAAAATCATAAAGGGAATAAATTTTAGCAATCAAAAACTTTTTAACAGATTTGAAATACATAGAAATATTTTGTATTTACAATATCAAAAGAACCAGATCTCCTGTGTGGCAATATAATGTAAGTTTCCGCTTTTAAGAAAATTAGTTTTATATCGACCTATCACATACAATCAGTAAGATTTATAGCTTATTTCACACAATCCAATCTTTTGCACTCCCGAAGAAAAAACTTTGTAAAACATGGTGAAAATGTCTCCTACTTCTATATCTCTTGCCAAAACAGAAATATTTAATATGACAAGTTCATAGAGGATGAAAAACTAGCATAGAGAATGATATTTACTCGGAGGCTTACTTGGAGCATACATCAAGAGACACTAGACAGTTTTCTTGGAATGAAATGATATTTTCTAAAGAATTATTGTGACACTTACTTGGAGCATACATCACTAAACAGGTTTCTTGGAATGGAATGATATTTTCAAAAGAATTATTGTGACACTTACTTGGAGCATTCTTCAAGAGACACTAAACAGTTTTGTTGGAATGAGCTGATATTTTCGAAAGAATTATTGTGACACTTACTTGGAGCATACATCACTAAACAGGTTTCTTGGAATGAAATGATATTTTCAAAAGAATTATTGTGACACTTACTTGGAGCATTCTTCAAGAGACACTAAACAGGTTTCTTGGAATGAGATGATATTTTCAAAAGAATTATTGTGACACTTACTTGAAGCATTCTTCAAGAGAAACTAAAAGGTTTTCTTGGGATGAAATGATATTTTCGAAAGAATTATTGTGACACTTACTTGGAGCATACATCACTAAACAGTTTTCTTGGAATGAGATGATATTTTCAAAAGAATTATTGTGACACTTACTTGGAGCATTCTTCAAGAGACACAAAAAAGTTTTGTTGGAATGAGCTGATATTTTCAAAAGAATTATTGTGACACTTACTTGGAGCATACATCACTAAACAGGTTTCTTGGAATGGAATGATATTTTCAAAAGAATTATTGTGACACTTACTTGGAGCATTCTTCAAGAGACACTAAACAGTTTTCTTGGAATGAGATGATATTTTCAAAAGAATTATTGTGACACTTACTTGGAGCATTCTTCAAGAGACACTAAACAGTTTTCTTGGAATGAGATGATATTTTCAAAAGAATTATTGTGACACTTACTTGAAGCATTCTTCAAGAGAAACTAAAAAGTTTTCTTGGAATGAAATGATATTTTCGAAAGAATTATTGTGACACTTACTTGGAGCATACATCACTAAACAGTTTTCTTGGAATGAGATGATATTTTCAAAAGAATTATTGTGACACTTACTTGGAGCATTCTTCAAGAGACACTAAAAAGTTTTGTTGGAATGTGATAATATCTTCCAAGTTACCGGTGAGGTCAGAAAACTCTGTTGTGGATAAACTGAAAAAAAGAGAATAAACTCAGCTTTTAACAATACACAGGATACCTACAAAAGTACAAAAAAAACCAAGCTTCAAGTGCCTTTCTTAACCCAAACCCACTTTTTTACGCCCCTTAACCCAATTCCACTTAACAACAAGTTTTGGCACCCCTCAAGAAAAACAACTGGGAAAACATAAATATCTCTAATTTCATCAATTAAAAAATATTGTCTGCAAACCCTGTCAATTCCTGTCTAAAATTTTGTTCTAAAGAACTAGAAATGTGTCACAGACACGGTTGGCCCCGCTAAACTCAATCCCTACTTTATACGCCTCTCAAGAAAAAAGCTTTACAAAAAATTGTGGAAAATGAAGCAACTTCTTCATTACAAGCAATTTCTTCATTATCCACAATATATTCTCTCCAAAAAGATGAAAAAAATTAAATTTCCACCAACTAGAAATTGTTGTCTGCTGCTTCTTTCAATTAGGACCAGTCTAAAATTTGTTGTGAAGTGCTTGTCACATGACCTTCAGTTGTGACCTTATATTTGAAGTATCAAACAGAATCTAGTACTCTTCAAGGGGAACAACTGTGCCATGTCATTTTGACAGACATCAATAAATGTAGAAGATATGCTCCAGACAAGGTCTATTTTGTCACATGACTTTCACTTTGCATTTGACCTTGAGAGTAACAACAGAACTTTCTGCCTGACGCTAGAGCTCTTCAAGGAGAACAACTGTGCCAAGTCATTTTGAAAGCCATCTATAAATTCAGAAGAAAATCTGCAGAGGAAAATTAGACACACCCACTAATCCACACACACAGAGAGGTAGCCTTATATCCCCATCACCATTAAATGATATGGGCATAGAAAAGAATATACAATGTAGACTTAAGAGAATTTAACTGTTGCCTACATTTTTTCCTTTTTCCAGTCCAGATTGTTTGGTTTCTAAATTTTTCAAAAATTGGTGGTTATGACATGTTTTAATTTTGAACATGTTAAAACATTATGTAGTCTGGTGTTGTACTAGAAGTGTGGGATAGTAAATTACAAACTCACACTTCTGCATTGTTTATGGGTCGGATGTAAGTTTGTAGAATGGATGTCATCTCTGCCACATGAGCTCTCTCTGTCTCTATAACGTTCTGCAAAACCTGTGTAGAAACAACAAGAAACATGTAATATTGAAGGAACCTAGATTCAACTAGATAAGTTTTACTTTGGATAGTACACACACCAGTGATACATACACCAAGAGGCTTTTAGCACATTCCCACACAAATACCGATTTTGAAGCCCCTTGAAAAAAAAGACTTGGGTAAACTTTGTGGAAAATAAGGAAATTACTTGTAACAACGCAAGGTTTTCTATCTAAAAGACAAATATTTTCAAAATTTCAACAAATGGATATTGTCGTCTGCGACTTCTTTAAATTTAGGAATGGGTTGAATAGCTTGTCTACGTAATATACACATTGAAAACATACCCTAAAAGACAAATATTTTTTTTCAAATTTCATAAACTAAAATTGTTGTATACAATTTCTTTAATTTCAATCAGTCTAAAATTTTGTCTTATGGTAATGGGTTGAATAGCTTGTCTATGCAACATATTGAAAATAAATTGATGTTTAATTGAGTAATACTACATTTCTTCATTTGAATGTTTTCTACACAGAAAGTTGAAAAAATCTAAAATTTCATAAACTTTAAATTGTCGTCTGCAACTTCTTTCAATTTGGACCAGTCTAACATTTTGCCATCAGGTAAAGGGTTGATATTTAATTAGGTAAGACTACAAAAGCAATTATAAACATTCAATTTTTACTCATCAAAAATCTTTGAAGTAAATGAATGAACCTTGTATTTCTAACTGTTGCAGTTTGCTTTAGGTAAGAGAAATTGATGTTTGCAGATTATTTTGCAGTAGAACTCTGATTATCTAATACTGCCCAAGGAAAGGAGCATAAAGCACATACCCTGTTGATTTTTGGATAATAAATCATTAGATCATGAACCCTTTTTCTGAAAATTAGCTTTTAGTTTAGTTTATGTTTGTTTGAATGGGGTTTAACATCATTTCTAATAGTATTTAGTTTAATTTATCATAGTTTCATTACGATGAAAGCTTTGACTTAAAGAGTCTCTCTCAAACACTCATAACCCAATGTTTTCACGTCCCTGGAAGAGAGGTAGTGGCTAAAAATCAATGCTATCCAATTTTAGAGCTAGGTAAACTTGGTCGGGCTATCTAAGTGTCTTGGCAATGAGCCCATCCAGTGAAGGCAGGGCTCGAACCTGTGACCATCAAATCACAGGACAAACACTTATACCACTTTGCCATTCAGGCAGATTTTAAATACTGGAGTGTAATACTGAAGGAAATATAAAGATATTTTCTACCCTGTTAGGCACTTATCTTTTGATTCATGTCTATTTTGTCATCCTCAAAATGTTTCAATTTGGACCAGCCAAAAAATCTGTCATCTGATAATTGGTTTATGCTAACCCATTCCCACACAATGACGCTTTTAAATGCCCCAAAATATGAAAGGTTTGGGAAAAAATGTGGAAAATGAAAAAATTCCTTGTTACAAGAAATTTCTACATTATCCACAATGTTTTCTAACCCAAAAGATAAAGATTTTAAAGATTTCATTACATTAAATTGTCATCTGAAACTTCTTTGAATTTGGACTGCCCTAAAATTTTATCATATGGGAATGGGTTAATATATAGTTAGAATCTTATTCAAGTATATCCTGAAATTTTTTGTTACATTGGACAACTCTGCTCTACCTTACAAACTAATTGTTTGAAAGCATTGTCAAACAAGAGGGCCGTTGGCCCTGGGGCGCTCACCTGAGATAAAGGCTCTTTTTCTTTCAACAGTCTAATTTCATGTTAAGGTTAGGATTATGAAACAAGTGGGCCACAATTACATACAAAGACTATGAACCTGGGAATACAAAAGTCCAAATTACAAATTCAAAGGCTTTAGTGCCGATTTGAAAGAAGGAAAAAACTTTTTCCATGGGTTATAATTTCAGAAATAAGAAAGAAGTCTGTGAACTTATGCTTCATGCCTATACCCCCCCCCCCCCCCTGGGTCTGCCCCTGGAGACCCAAGGATCATGATTTTAGCTATTTTGTAAGAGGTCAATATACTGATGCTTCATGCAAAATATCAAGGCTGTACGCCTTCTGGGTCAGGAGGAGAAGATTCTTAAAGATTATTTTGAAATTTCATTTTTGTTGCCATTGCAACCAGAGTTTTTAACGGATTTCAATTCTTTTAGCTAATTTTAAGGGGGACCACCTAAGGAACATTTCTGCAAAATTTGGTTCAAATTGGCCCTGTGAATTGGGAGGAGATGTCATTTAAAAAATTGTTCTTTATTTCTATGTAAACCCCTGCCCCCTGGGGCTCCGCCCCTGGGGACCCGAGGATCATGATTTTAGCTATTTTGAAAGAGGTCAATATACTGATGCTTCATGGGTCAGAAGGAGAAGATTTTTAAAGATTATTTTAAAATTTCACTTTTGTTGCCATGGCAACCAGAGTTTTTAACGGATTTCAATTCTTTTAGCTATTTTTGAAGGGGACCACCTAAGCAACATTTCTGCCAAATTTGGTTCAAATCGGCCCAGTGGTTTGAGAGGAGATGTCATTTAAAAAATTGTTCTTTATTTCTATATAAACCCCACCCCCCTGGGGCTCCGCCCCTGGGGACCCGAGGATCATGATTTTAGCTATTTTGTAAGAGGTCAATATACTGATGCTTCATGCAAAATATCAAGGCTCTATGCCTTCTGGGTCAGGAGGAGAAGATTTTTAAAGATTATTCTAAAAATTCACTTTTGTTGCCATGGCAACCAGAGTTTTTAACGGATTTCAATTCTTTTAGCTATTTTTGAAGGGGACCACCTAAGCAACATCTCTGCCAAATTTGGTTCAAATTGGCCCAGTGGTTTGAGAGGAGATGTCATTTAAAAAATTGTTCTTTATTTCTATATAAACCCCACCCCCCTGGGGCTCCGCCCCTGGGGACCCGAGGATCATGATTTTAGCTATTTTGTAAGAGGTCAATAAACTGATGCTTCATGCAAAATATCAAGGCTCTACGCCATCTGGGTCAGGAGGAGAAGATTTTTAAAGATTATTTTAAAATTTCACTTTTGTTGCCTTGGCAACCAGAGTTTTTAACGGGTTTCAATTCTTTTAGCTATTTTTGAAGGGGACCACCTAAGGAACATCTCTGCCAAATTTGGTTCAAATTGGCCCAGTGGTTTAGGAGGAGATGTCGTTTAAAGAAATTGTTGACGGACAACACACGACGGACGATGGACGGACGCCGGACAAAAGACGATCACAATAGCTCTCTTTAGCACTACGTGCTCAGATGAGCTTAAAAGAAGAAATTGCTTACCATTTCCAGAATGTTTTCTATCTCCACAAGACAAAGACTCTTAAAGTTTTATTTACTTAACCCTTTACCAGATTACAAAATTTTAGACTGATCAAAGTTGAAAGGTGTTGCACATGACGATTTAACATAGATGAAACTTTTACTTTTTTCACTTTTCTGGTTAGAAGCAATTTCTTAATTTCACACGAGGTTTTCCCAATTTATATAAAGGAAGTCAGTGTCCTAACCTAATCATGATTTGAAATAATATCAACATCCAAGGAAATTCAAATAATCATTTACCCATTCTCGCACAGTGAAGTTTTAGACCGGTCCAAATTGAAAGAAGCTGCGGACGAAAATTTGAAATTGTTGACATTTTTAAAATATTTGTCTTTTTGGGTAGAAAACATTGTGGATAATGAAGAAATTGCTTGTAACAAGCAATTTCTTCATTGTCCACAATGTTTTCCAAAGCTTTCATATTGAGCGGCGTTTAAAAGCGTCACTGTGTGGGAATGGGTTAGGGGGCATCATAAAGCATGGCTGTGAAAATCGGTTAATACATTATAGTCATTTACACTTTCTTTGAAAATGGACCAGTCTAAAATTTGACATCTGGTAACAGGTAAATTATAGATATTCAAGCAGATACTACAACCAATCCCAGACCAAAAGTCACTTACCACATTGTGATAGTATTGCATACTTTCTCGGTAATTTTTTGGAACATCTTGAGCTTTCACTGTTACCATTGCACCTGGACCCCCCTTCAAACTACCTGTCAATTCTGTAAATAATTATATACTGATTAACCTATTACCAGATGACAAAATTTCCATAACATGTTGCAGATGGCATCATGCATTGCTCTTACATTAAAAAAAATTGTGCAAAATAAAGGTACGAAACATTTTGAGAAAAGGAGAAATAACTTCTTACAAGCAATTTCTCCCTTTCCCACAAAGTTTTCCATGATAATATTTCTTCAGGATGTCAAAAAAGGTCATTGTGTGGTAGTGGATTTATTACATCATGATTTACCCATTCCCACACAATTCTACTTTTTTGTGCCCTCAAGAACAAGGCTTGGAAAAACATTGTGGAAAATGGAAGATGTTGCTTGTGATAACAAATTTCGTTAATTTTCACATTGTTTTCTACCCAGAAAGCCAAAGATATTTAAATTTCTATCAACCTGGAATTGTAGTCCACAGTTTCTTTCATTTTGGACCAGTCTGAATTTTTGTTTGCAGTAATGGGTAAAAGTACTTATACACAAAGGTAATGACTTTGAGAATGAGAATGATAGTCAGCTTTGACCTTGTCAGATACAATTTATCTCATCATTAGCAATCTTACATACCAAATATGAACATGATATTTTCTACATTTTTTTTGGGGGGGGGGTGTTAATTTGAAAACAATTATGTTTAATATTTGAAATAACACTGGAGAATTTGTCCAGTCAGAGTAATAAATAAAAGGAACAAAAAACAAATTTAGTTTTTGTGTGATAATTTGAAAAAAAAAAAAAAAAACTTTTCTTTTATTATAGATTTTATCTTATTCCTTCCAACACAACCCAGCTTTCTTACTTTGAATACATTGCAGAAAATGAAGGCATTGCATGTAACAAGCAATTTCTCAATTTCTGGAATTGTTTTTTCCCTCTTATACTAAAACATGGGGACCATTGGGCCTAAAGCCCTTGCCTAAGACAAAGCATAGTAATATTTCTTCCGCATAGGATGGGTTCATTTCAAATAGCATCCAGTTGTCATTGTCGTCTGCAACCTCTTTGAATTTGGACTAGTCTAAAACTTCCAAAAACGGGAAAGGGTTAAAAATTGTCACCTGCTTCTTCATTCAACTTGGACTAGTCTACAAAATATTGGCTTGTAATGAGTGAACGGACTACAACTGAGACCTACCTTGTTTGAACTCTCGTACATAGTTACTTGGAAACCATCCGGTTTTACCATGTAATGTTCCCTCCCACCATCCTCCATCTATAGCTTGTGTCACTGTGATGATATCACCTTTTGTAAAACATAACTGAAATTGGACAAAAGATATAAGTTTTATATAGCAACAATCTGCCGTTCTTTCAATGCAGTGTAATCAAATACATGTACTTGCAATTTCAGGATTCTTAACCAATTTCCACCTCTTCTTAGTGACAAAGGACCAGAGAGTGAAATCCCTCTGCCAATGTGCTATAACTGACATGAGTTCTGACATATCTTTATCCTTGTCATGCTGAGCTAGACTATCACTGAATGTGATCAATATCCCCCAATTGCTCCATGTTACCTAAAAAATGTTTGTCACCAAAATAGAGCCTTTTTTACAAGAAAGGGTCATAACTAAAAAGAAGATCAATTGACCGTAACCAAAATGAAACATCCAAATCTCTGGCTGAGACTTAGTGCTCATGTGAAATTTGGGTCAAAAATCCATTCAGCATTTGAAGAGAAAGTTAGCGGAAAAGATTTTTCATCAAAGGGCAATAACTCTGCAGAAGTAAATGGATTGCAACCAAATTACAAAATGCACATCTCTGCTTGATACAGAGTCTATCTGTAAAGTTTGAATAAAATCCATGCAACAGTTGTGCTGACTTTTAAGCAGACAAGGAAAAAGCTACAGACGGACAAACCGACAGACCAACTAGCTGAAACCTATATATATAATAAACTCCTCTACAGAAGTGTATCAAAGCCAAAGGGCTTAAAGTATTGAGAGCATGAGAAGGATTAATGTCTATTTTAAAATTCATATTATCAACAATTTCTGCTTAAAATGCCTTAAACGGACAAGCAGATGGCATAAACTAAGATCAAAATGCACTGCACATATGTGCAGGCTGATCTTTGCCTATACCTCCTACCAAATCAGGAATGTTCTAGACTCAGCATGATAAGGGTTAAGTTCAAGACTTATAAAGGGTTTCACTAAATGGATTTAATCAGAAGTACAAGGTTTCATTGTGCAAAGGTGAAATTATCCTCAAACCCAATACCATGTTGATTCTTCAAAGTTAGATTTAAATGGGGCATTAAATTGTGGGGGAATGTTTTCAATTTCACCAATAAAATGCTTATTTTGGCACTTTTATAGTTAAAGTTTCACAGAAAGTTCGGTTCTTAAACCATGAAATTAAGTTTGCTATTGTATAGATTATTCTTTCCTAAGTTTCAATGACTTTTGACGCAAGCATTAAACATCCTCTGATGCACATATACGTAAAATACAGAAGCAAGAAGACATCAAACCCTTATTTCCCCTTTGAAATTTTGCTTAACCCATCCCCACACACAATTCTGATATCCCTCCCTCCAAAAAACAAGAGGATCATGATGGTCCTAAATTGCTCACCTGAGGCATCTGCAAGTTACAGTACTTTTGCATAAAAAAGACACAGCTTGAGCCAAATATAAGATTTTGGGTATAGTACAAACCTATCTAGTAATTCTTTACAATAAATATGAATGCCTATGGCTTAATAGTTTAATCCATTACCAAACTATCCTATATTTTGATGCCCTCAAGGAAAAAAGGTTTAAAAATATATTGTGAGAAAGAGAGAACTTATCAGTCACAAGCAATTTCTCTATTTCTCACAATGTTTTCTACCCTGAAATTCTTTGTATCTCGATTTCAATCAAACTTTAATTACAGTCTGCAAACTTCTTTTAATGTGGACCAGTGTTAAGAGGAGAATTTGATATTGTCTAATTGAGCATTTTACCAAACCTGGGGCCTCTTGTGTGGGGCTATTTTGACCCAATGGGTATAATTTTAACAACCTTGGTAGAGAACAATCTAGTTGTACTATAAACAAAATATGAATGCATTACAACTTATACATTTGGAGAGGAAGTTTTTGAATATGCTCTAATTGAGCATTTTCATAACTTAGGATGCCTTGCAATGGGCCATTTTTGTCCAAAGGATATAAACATGGCAGATAACAATACTGTTATATTATGTTTTTGATATTAACGCTCTAGGCCCTATATTTAAACCTTGAGGACGTCCAAATGTAGGATAGTAACAAACAATTTCCTCTTTTCTCACAGTTTTCTACTGGATATGGCAGTTTGGGGGGGGGGGGTAATTTAATAGAACTTGGTGAGTTGTCTGCATGCAACTTCTTTCAATTCCGACCAGTCTTAAATTCTGCTTTTGGTAATGGGTTAAGGGACCCCAACCACTTCCCTAGGTCTGGTTAACTTTAACATTCTCAGAAATAATGCACCTGGTGATGTGTAATCAGTTCAATTCATCATAAACCACCTGTCATATCTTAAACCCTTCTAAGAATGGCAGGTCTTTTTAAAGATTTGAGGCACATAATTTTCAATAGACACCTCTTGACGCTACCCAGAAAAGGCATTGGAAAACATTGTGGAAAATGAAGAAAATGCTTGTTACAAATAATTTCTTCATTATGCACAATGTTTTCTCTCCCCTCCCCCTCCAAAAAAATCATTAGCTAAAATCAGTTGTCCATAATATTTTTGAATTCAAACAAGTCTAAAATTTTACGTCTGGTTGTGGGTTGATAAAGAAACAATGGTCTACATAAGATTTATTCTTAAATTACAACATGATAAAATAGATTTAAATAATCTTCTGATTTTTCAATCAAAAATTCAAAAGAAAAACAGTGTTTCTCTTTAAGAGCCTGGTACCAATCCAATTCATGAGTTATCAGGGAATCAGGGGATTCTACAATGGTTTAAATCAACAATTACTTGTTAACCCTATGCCAATAACCTTTCCAAATATAAAGACAAGAGGACCACTATAGTCTTTAATTGTTCACCTGATCATGATAGCTTTAGGCTTTACTGTGATAGTAGAAGATTTTTGGTAGAATGCCATAATGCAATGCTTTATACAAAATTTCAAAGCTCTAGGATGATAAATTGCTTGTGAGAAGTTCAAGATTTTTCATCTTTATCCGTAGGTAAAATCAAAGAACCACAACATAGGGGTTATGTTAATCCAAAAGCACTGGTTATTAATTTTAGTATTGTGGCAGAGTACCATAGGGCAACAGTGCATGCGATAATTGAAAGCTTTCTGACTTTTGGTTTTAGAAGAGATTTTTGAAGATTTGTCCAGAGACCCACGACATAGGGCTTATGTTTATCAAAAAGCTATAGTATAGTATGCTATTTGCTTGTTACAAGCAATTTCTTCTTTTTCTACAATGTTTTCTCAATTATAAATTCAAAGGGACGTAAAATTGAACGGGAAAGGGTTAATCTATTTATCTACAGTACCATGAAATGATGCTGCATGTAAAAACTGAAGCAATTTCTTCAATTTCCACAATGTTTTCTACAGCGATTTTCTCATGGAGTATCCAAAAGCGGGATCATGTTGGAATGTGTTAAAGCTGAAAGCTGTGCTACATAATTTAACAGATTCCCACGAAAAAGACACTTTTTGACACTCCTCAAGAAAAAACAATGTAGAAAACATTGTGTTAAATAATGAAGAAATTGCTTCTTGCTAGCAAATTCTTCTTTTTACACAATGTTTTCTACCCATCGTGTTGATAAAATGTAAAATTTCACAAACTTTAAATCATCGTCTGCATTTTTATTTGGACAATTCTAAAATTTGATCATCGAGTAATGAGTTAAACTGCAAAATTTGAGATAACAATCTGCAACTCTCATCTAAGAAAAAAACATGAAATAATTACAGTATTTGATTTGCACCTTACTCCTAGGAGGGTATCATGACAAAATGTGTAGCTAACTATCCTTTTGATTCTTTAATGCGTTTTTTTCAAGATTTATATTCCTTTTATAACCATTTACCGCACAGCAAAATCTTAGACTGGTCCAAATTGAAAGAAGTTACAGACAACAATTTTCAAGTTGTTGGAATTTAGAAAATCATTGCCTTGTTGGTATAGATACATTGTGAACATTGAAGAAATTGCTTGTTACAATCAGCATTAAAAAGTCTGGCAAGAACGTTAAAATCACCTCTCTCACACAAGAGGAGATTAAGAGAGAATTTGTTTTCTGGATAACATGTTGAGTCTGGAAGATTCATTTGATCTCAGGAGATCACTCAGCCTCCATAGATATTTTCGTAGTACACAAATTATTTCTGTCCTCTCTCAAGTGCCTACTTTAACCCATTACCACACAACAAAATTTATGACTGGACCAAACGGAAAGGACTTTCTGACAAAAATTCAAAGTTTTTAGAAATTTTAGAATATTTCAACTCTCTAGATAGAAAATATTGTGGGAAATGAAGAAATTGCTTGTTTCAAGCGATTTATTCATTTTACTCAATTTTTTCCCAATTGTTGTTGTTAGGGGTATCAAAGAGCATCATTGTGTTGGAATGGGTTAACCTAAATTATAGACTAGTCCAAATTGAAAGAAACTGTAGACAACATTTTTAGATGATCTTTTTCTAAAACTTCTTTGTTTTCTGGGGTAGATAACTTTGTGGATAATGAAGAAATTGCTTACCACAAACAATTTCTTCATTTTCCACAATGTTTCCAAAAGCTTTTCCCTAGAGGGGTGTCAAAAAGCGTAACTGTGAGGGAATGGGTTAATTAAACCCCGTAATTACCAGACTATAAAACTTCAGACTGGTGTAAAACTGAATACCAACAAAGCTTAACAACCCTAACTTCTCTACTGACTAAAGCATCAGTTCCTCACCATCAGATTGGCAGTGTGAACCTATCATTGTGTAGATAGAAGCATTAAAAAGGAGCAAGTAATAGTATACCAACCTCATCATTATTGGTTCCCCTAAATGTATGCAGGGCTTTCACTCTTCTTGGAGGCTGCCCTGGTTCCCCCATCATCTGGAGCCCGGGTGGTTTGGGCGGCAGATCAGGTTTAACTGTCTGTGGTGGTGGAGTGACAGATATTGGTGGAGTTGGCGATGCTTGGATCACAGACGCAGTGGCTGTAGCAGTAGCGGTTACCCGTGTTGGAAATATATTGATAATTGGCTCGTATTCATTTTCAACACCTCTAGGATGATCCTCTAGGGCTTTACCTGTAAGTAAACAGATTATTGCATTGTTAGAATGTCATGCACAAAGATCTTAACCCATTACCAGACGACAGAATTTTAGACTGGTCCAAATTCAAAGAATTTGTAGACATATACAAGTTAATGAAACAGTAAAAATCATTGTCTTTTGTGGAAGAAAACATTGTTGAAAATGAAGAAATTGCTTTTTCCGCAATGTTTTCCAAAACTTTCCCCCCTAAGGGCGTCAAAAAACATCATTGTGTGGGAATGGGTTAATTTACACCTCCAAAATTCCATTGAGTACCTACAATATAGAGTTCAGTTTGATGACAGGGATTTTAAACCTCTGGTATCCTGTCAAGACTAACTTCAGTAACTTCACATTGGTCTCTTTTCATTTGATACATTTTTCACAATGTTTTCTTCCCAGAAAATTGAAAAAATCTAAAATTTCATCAACTTTTAATTGTTCTCAGCAACCCCTTTCAATTTTGGCAAGTCTAAAATCTTGCCGTCTGGTAATGGGTAAATGGGTAAAAATCCTTGTGGCTATTCTAACTAGAGGCGCTTGAGAGCCTGATTTCGCTCAATCAGCCTGAATGTACTCATCATTCCTGAGAAATTTGGTTGAAAGCAGATTGTAGGTTTTCACTGTTTACCATATATGGAAATTAGCCCAATCCATTAAAGCAATGTTTACAGCCAATCAATTCTTTTTTTAGCAAATCTAATAAGGGGTCACCAAAGGATCATTCTAGTGAAGGATCATTCTAGTGAAATTTGGTTAAAATCCATCCAGTTGTTTCTGAGAAGTTTTTTCAAAGTTTTCACCATATATGGAAATAAGCTCCACCCACCAAAGCCATGTTTTTCGTCCTATCAAAATTCTTTGAAGGAACTTGATAAAGGATCACCCAAGGATCAATCCAGTGAAATTTGGTTGAAATCCATCTGTTGGTTTCTGAGAAAAAAAAAATTATATATGGAAATAAGCCCCTTCCATCAAAGCCATATTTTTCATCTGATCTTAATTCTTTGAAGGAATCTGATAGAAGGTCATGCAATGAGCGTTCCTGTAAAATTTGGTTGAAATCCATCTGTTGGTTTCTAAGAAGATTTTCAAAGGTTTCACCATATATGGAAATTAGTCCTTGCTGGCTTTCAGCTAGTGGAGCTAGAAATTGCTTGTCATGTTTTTCTATGCTTTTTTTCTTGAGGGGCACAAAAAGAAGTGAAAATTTCTATGGGGATATGTTAATTAGGTACATTTTGGATCATTGACAAGCAGAATTTAATCTCCTACTGAATTATTTCTTTTTAAACAAAAGATGTGACTAAAATGAAATTAAATTAATGGTAAGTCCTGAGATTTTGACTATACCTTAGACTTTTAAAGGTCTTTTAATTCTCCACAGAAGTCATAATTCCAAAGTGTTGGAATGCAAACTAGATTTTCCTTGGTTTTAATATCTATAGGGTATCTAATGATTTCTAGCTCTGCATGATGTACCCCAAGACCCTAATATCATTTTTCACCTTATCTCCAGCTGCAGAAGGCTCTTTCACATATATAGAAAGCCAAAACAGTTGTTACGTTTCATGATCATTTTATATCATTTGGCATAGTTGTATCTGTCTAATTGAATTTGGTGCTGTTTCAGATTTCAAATTTGCCTTGGAAAGTAGTCACAAATGAATAATCACGTATCATCACGAAATTGCAATAATATTGTAAGTGTCTATCCTTTCTGTACACTTAGAATACTATAGTTTTTCATTCACCATAACGTTGATAGGTTGAAATTTATGGATCACTCAAACCAAATGACTTTTGACCAGGCAAGATATAGAAAATTTAGTTTGAATATTTCCAAGTCAGGATCATGCAACAACAAGCAAATCATTCTGTTTGGTGACTACAACAAAACTACAGCTTCAATAAGCTGTAGTTACAGCATTTATAAATGTTTTTGCCACTAGAAAATGCATTATGAGTAAACACTTAGATCTAATAGTTTAGAATTCTGCATTTTCAGCAGAACTTCTTAATATCTAATTATTCAAGCTGTAGCAACAATGTTTTATACCATACTGAAAATCTAGACTATTCATCCTTTATTCGAAGTTAATTCTTTCTTCATTCTTTTTAGTTACAGGCTATGGTGACAAAAATTGCTTTTAACCCAGATTTTTTTTCACACCTGTCAAACGATATCAAATGGCAATAAACAAGCTATAAAGGGAAGGTAGGTTGAAATGACTGTTTTACAAAATATGTTTTAGGGTTCACCTTCCCAACTTGTCATATGAAAAAGAGACAACAAAATTTTAGACTAGTCCAAACTAAAAGATGTTGCAGACGACAACTTTAACAAGAGGATAATGATGGTCCTAAATTGCTCCCTTGAGTATGATTGTTCATGGATTTATGATATATACAAAATAGCAAAGCCCTCTGTCTAATTATTTTGGAAATGTTAAGGAATTTTCTCTTTTAATCCTAGGTATATTGATGATCCTACCATATAAACCTAATTTCCTGAATAAGGCAATGCTTTGAAGTATAGAGATCAATACATACCAAATATAAAAGCTCTAGGCCTACTGGTTTAGGAGAAGAGGGATTTCAAAGATATTGATCATACAGAAAAGGGCTAATTTTCAGAAAACAGTAATTCCTTAAAGTATTTTGGTAGAGAGTAAATAGCTGATGATACATACCAAATATAAAAGCTCTAGGCCTAAAAGTTTTGGAGAAGAAGACTTTAAAAGGGTTTCTGCTTTATTCCTTTGTAAAAGGGCTAATTCTCAGAAAACAGTTATTTTGGTAGATGGTCAATAGATGGTGATATGTACCAAATATCAGAGCTCTAGGCCTTATGGTTTGGGAGAAGAAGATTTTCAAAGATTTGCTTCTTTATTTCATTGTTAAATCAGGGATTGCACAGAAAAGGGCTAATTTTCAAAATACTGTAATTCCTTGAAGTATTTTGGTAGAAAGTCAATAGGTGATGATACATACCAAATATCAAAGCACTAGGCCTTATGGTTTGGAAGGAGATGATTTTCAAAGATATCCTTATTTATTACGTTGTAAAATCAGTGATCGCACAGAAAAGGACTAATTTTCAGAATACAGTATTTCTTTGAAGTATTTTGGTAGAGAGTCAATAGCTGATGATACATACCAAATATAAAAGCTCTAGACCTTATGGTTTGGAAGGAGATGATTTTCAAAGATATCCTTATTTATTCCGTTGTAAATCAGGGATTGCACAGAAAAGGGCTAATTTTCAAAATACTGTAATTCCTTGAAGTATTTTGGTAGAAAGCCAATAGGTGATGATACATACCAAATATCAAAGCACTAGGCCTTATGGTTTGGGAGCAGGAGATTTTCTAAGATTTCCTTCTTTATTCATTTGTAAAATCAGTGATCGCACAGAAAAGGACTAATTTTCAGAATACAGTAATTCTTTGAAGCATTTTGGTAGAGAGTCAATAGCTGATGATACATACCAAATATAAAAGCTCTTGACCTTATGGTTTGGAAGGAGATGATTTTCAAAGATATCCTCATTTATTCCGTTGTAAATCAGGGATTGCACAGAAAAGGGCTAATTTTCAAAATACTGTTATTCTTTGAAGTATTTTGGATAGGTGATGATACATAACAAATATCAAAGCCCTAGGCCTTATGGTTTGAGAGAAGAAGATTTTCAAAGATTTCATTCTTTATTCATTTGTAAAATCAGGGATTGCACAGAAAAGGACTTATTTTCAGAATGCAGTCATTCTTTGAAGCATTTTGGTAGAGGGTAAATAGGTGATGATACGTACCAAATATTAAAACTTTTTGCCTTATGGTTTAGGAAAAGAAGGTTTTTTAAGATTTCCTTCGTAAAATTTGGGATCGCACTGAAAAGGGTTAATTTTCTGAATATGGTAATTCTTTGAAGTATTTTGGTAGAGGGTCAATGGGTGTTGATACATACCAAATATCAAAGCTCTTGGCCTTATGGTTTAGGAGGAGAAGATTTTTTAATATTTCCTTTATAAAATCTGGCATTGCACAGAAAAGGCTTAATTTTAAGAGTACAGTAATTCTTTGAAGTATTTTGGTAGAGGGTCAATAGGTGATGATACATACCAAATATCAAAGCTCTAGGCCTTACGGTTAAGGAAGAGAAGATTTCTTAATAATTGTTTATGGACGGACAGACGGACGCAGGACAAGTACTGGTCACAATAGCTCACCTTGAGCATTTTGTGCTCAGGTGAGCTAAAAGTGATTAAATTTTGACAATCTTTGTTTTTTGCAAAGGAATAGTGTGGATAAAGAAAAAGTTGATTGTAATAAGCAGTTTCTTTTCACAAACAGTTTCCAAGCTTTTTTCTTGAGGGGCAGAGCAAAGGGGGATTGTACCAGAATCAGAACAGGAATGAGTTAAACCATTCCAACACAATTACGCTTTTTGATGCCCAGAGAAAAAAAGCTCTGGAAAACATTGTGGAAAATGAAGATATTCCTTGTTGCAAGCATTTTTTTTTTCATTATTCAATGTTTTCAACTCAAAAGATAAAAATATTCAAAATTTCATCAACTAAAAATTGTTGTCTGTAACTTCTTTCAATTTGGACCAGCCTAAAATTTTCTCATGTGGAAATAGATTAAATTACTTCTCTTGGATATTAACCCTTGTCATGCTGTATAAATTACCTTGCTGAAATGCTGTCAAATCAAAGTGCTGGTAGAACTTGCTGTTCAAAAATCAATATTTCTTTTAGAAATCAACTTCATAAACAACTCTGGCAGGAAAAGTACAAGCAGGAGGTGTAGATTAAGATCAGCCTGCACATAAGTGCAGTCTGATCTTAGTCTACATCTCCTGCCAAAACCAGAATATTCCGGGCTCAGCATGACAAGGGTTAAGGTTTTCCATCTGATAATTTCAACAACAATCTAGTGAAATCATCCATCTTGATAGATACAGACCTACAATCATTCAATTCATGGAGATGTATCATCATGCCAAATATGAGCATTGTATCTTGAATTGGCTGGTAGTAATTGGCAATGTTAAGTTTTTTGGTTAAGTTTTGAAGACAGGCAGACAGACGGAGACTAAATGACGGACAGACAGATGGACAGAAGGACAACGGTAAAACAATATGCCCCCGATCTTTCGATGTGGGGTTATAAAAAATTCTCTATATAACCTCAGTCAGCTTAGCATTACTAGTAGATTAACCCATTCCAAAACAATCCCTCTTTTTTATGCACTTTTGAATTTGGACCAGTCTAAAATTTTGTTGTGTTGAATGGGTTGACTCATTGCCAAAAGACAAAATTTGACTCGCCAAAATGAAAGAAGTTGCAGTTGACCATTTCTGGTTCAAGTAATTTCAATATTCTTTTTCCATCAAGCAGAAGACATAACTTGATACTTGTAGCAACCATTTTTTTTTTAAATTCTGGAATTTTTTCAAACCTTTTTCTTGAGGGGAAAAAAAGGAGTTTGTGTAGGAATTGGTTACCGGAGCAGCTTGATATTTTTCACGTTATTATTCAAGGTTTTCCTTGATTAACCTAATATTACTTAATGCCACATTTTTATGCTTTGAAGAAACTTCAATTTAAAAATCATTATCTGCATGACAAGAAAGTCATTCAGGGACATATTATTTTGGGAAATACATCCATAAATAATGGAGAAATGATACGGACAACTTTCCTGTTGATTGAGTAAACATGAAATTTGGTATTCTTCAAAGATATGTGTATAGCTTGTAATTGTATGTTTATTTTTCAATAATAATGTTGATTTATCATTAGTTGGAAATGAAGCCTTAAACTGTCTGACCCATTACAAGACAAAATTTTTTTTAGACTGGTTCACATTGATAGAATTTGCAGACAATAATTTCAGTTGATGGGAAGAAAAAAATCTTTGTCTATTGCGGTAAAATCATTATGGATAATGCAGAAATTGCTTGTAAAAAGCAATTCCTTCCACTTTCATAGTTTTTCCATTAAGCGGCCAGGGGGTAAAAAAGCGGCATTGTGTGGAAACTGGAAGAAGTGCAAAAACCATACAATCTATGCCATGGCCATGTTATTTTAAACCATTCCAACACACTTTTTTACGCCAATCAAGAAAATAGCTTTTGAAAACATTGCAGATATTGAAGAATTTCCTTGTGGCAAGCAATTTCTTCAATTTCAATAATGTTTTCTATCCTAAATGAAAAAATTAAATTTCACAAACTTGAAGTTGTGATCAGCAACTTCTTATAATATTAACGAGTCTAAAATACTGTTGTCTAGTAATAGTTTTAAAGACCTCTACTCATTCAACAGTTAACCCATAACCTGACAGCAAATTTTAGACTGATCCAAATTGAAAGAAGTTGCAGACTAAAATTCTAAGTTTATGAAATTTTAGATTTTTTAAGCTCTCTGGAGAGAAAACATAGTATATAATGAAGAAATTGCTTGATACAAGCAATTTCTTCATTTTATGCAATGTTTTCCCAAATGTTTTTCTTGAGGGGCATCCAAAAGCGTCTATGTGTGGGAATAGGTTAACTGGACCTATATATATATTGATAGAAATCCGACATAAGATGGATACAATGCCCTCTATCTATGGCCTATGGAGCTATTTTATCATAAATTCAGGCCATTTTCCAGCTGACCTGCTATAAACCAAGCCTAGAACACAGCAGTGCTGATAAGCAACATTCTCAAAATCTAATCTGATCAGTCCTACACTTAAGTGACTTCCAGCCAGAAATTTCCTGGAAAAAGTAACTGTAAATGAATTTTCTACGGTCAGTTAAATATGCAAACTGACCCCCGAATCACCCCAGGACACCAGATTGGTATGTTTACTGATAAGCCTATGGATGTAATTTGAGTAACTTGAGTATAGCCTTTGCAATGGTGATAAATCCAATTCTCGATCTTGCTTGAGAGTCTTTTATCAGCCTAACTATTTTTTTAAGTGAAACATTCACTCTGTACATATCAGCAATTCCATATTAAATTATTATCACAAAATTTGCCCATTTGACAAACTAAAGAAAAAGAGCTTCGAAAAGTAGAGTTAAAAAAGAAGCAATGTCTCATTTTCACAAAATGTTTCTTACATAAATGACATTTTTTCAATTTCAATGATTTTTAATTTGCTGTATTTGGTATTTTTAGCCCACTATAGCACAAAGTTCTCTGGGAGAGCTATTGTGATCGGTCAACGTCCGGCATTCATCAATCTGTCTGTCCGCCCGTCTGTTCATCTATCCGTCCATCCGTTCACAATTACAAAAAATCTTCTCCTCCTAAACCATCATAGAAGTTTAACCAAACTTCACATAAATGACCTTAGGTTATGCTCTTTCAAAATACTTCAAAGAATTGAAATCCATGAAGAACTATCGGTTGCCATGGCAACCACGTGAAAAAACTTAAAAAATCTTTTCCCTTACCCTAAGGCCAAGAGCTCTGATATTTGGTAAAAAAGAATTACCGTATCTTTAAAATTAGCCCTTTTCTGTGCAATCCCTGATTTTACAAGAAATATTTCGAAGAATTAACTTATTTTGAAAACTAGCCCTTTTCTTTGCAATCCTATTTTCACATATGAATAAAGAAGGATATCTCTGAAATATTCTTTTCTAACGCCTAGAAGTGTGATATATAAAGTATACCAAAACCCTTTGAAACTCTACCAAAAATCTTCATAGAGTGACCGTATCTTGAAAGTTAACCCATTTGCATGATCCTAATTTTACGTATGAATAGAAAGGAAAATCTTCTTCTCCCAAACCATAACATCTAGAGCTTTAACATTTGGCATGTATCAATACCTATTGACCCTTTACCAAAATACTCGTATTCTGAAAATAAGCCCTATTCTGTGCAATTCCTGATCTTACAAAGGAATATATCTTAGAAAATCTTCTCCTCCTAAACTATAATTCCTAAAGCTTTGATATTTGGTATGTATTAATGACTATTGACCCTCTATCAAAATACTTTAATGAATTACCTTACTCTGGAAATTAGCGCTATTTGGCGGGACTTCAATAAACCTAGGATGATTACAGGAGAAAACCTTCCTCTCCAAAATGAATAGGCATAGGGCTGTGGTCTTTTGCATATATCATAAAGCTTCATACTCAGGGGAGCGATATAGGACCATCATAGTCCTTTTGTTTAATTTATAAAAGCCTAAAATACTGTTACTACAAATTGTTAACTCTATCCGTATTAAATCACAGGGTCTCGCAGCCCTCGGTAATAATTGGTGAAAACTGTCATTGAAATAACGAGCATTTTTTCCTTTTACAAAGATATTGAATAGTATTTCAAGTTGATTTCCACGCAGTTTAGACACACTTTAAATTGCAACCTGTATCTTTTTTCAATTTTAAACAGGCTATTATTTTGGGTGTGCGTATTATTATGTGTTCACAGAATTGATGCGTAGGCCATAATCATTCAAAATACCCCAAAGAATTAAAAACCATGAAGAACATTGGTTGCTAAGCCAACCAAAAGAAACAATTTTAGAATTATTCTTCTCCCACACATAAGGCCTAGAGCTTTCAAATTTCGCATGCTAAATTTCCTTGCTGTACTAAAGCTACCAAAATAGTTCAAATCGATTGGGTGAAGTCATCACATGCCCTATGCTGTGGGAATCCGAATTTTACAGAGATAAAAGGGCCATAAGGCATTTGGCTTTCAATTTTGTAAATAGCATCACCTTATGGTATTTTTATAAAATACTACAAACTAACGGTCTTCGACCAACGCAAGCCTTATATGTTGTGGGATTACATAGCGAAAAAGACTGACGTATTGTAAAAATCTTTTCCTCAGAAACCATGAAGCCTAGAGCTTTCAAATTTTGCATATAGCATTTCCCCATGGTAAAAATATATTTCTAGTCTATAACTTTCTTGATAAAGTTAACCCTCTGTTGTTTGTTCTTGAATTTTATATTAAGGGATCTTTGAATAGTCTTCCTAAACCATGAGGCCAAGAGATTTCAATTTATGCCCTGTTGGTATTGTAATAAAATACTTCAATGGTTATTCTTAGATCAACATATAAATTATTTGTTTCGAGATCCCAGATTTATTTTCTCAGATTCAAAATTTAAAAAAAAAATCTCCTAAAACGAAAGACTATTCACTTTAAATTTTCACAGAATGATTCTGCCATCATTAGAATGGATATTTTAGGCATTTGGTCTGATCAATTAAGAATAATGGGTCAAGGGATTTTATGGAAATTTTATCAAAAGATCTTTGTTTACACCATAAAGTCCCCACTTTTTATCAAATTCTCTTCAAACTTTCACAGAATGATTGTGAAACCCTATGATTTATTTTTCTTAAATGGGTAAGGTTATCAAAGTATCACGGGAAAAGGGGCCTTATGAGAACGTAATTGAAATATCCTCATTACCATAATAAAGTTCACAAATTTTATCGGATTCTCTTCAAAGATGAAAGGAATAATTGTGGTAGCGGGAACACTGGAAAAGGGGTCTTATAGATTACCATTCATAAAACCTTATGCGATGAAGTCCACAACTATCACCAGATTGTCTTTAAAATTTCACAGGACGGTTGAAGGTTGTAAAGAAAGTTGCTTTCGTAAATGAAATATTTCTGTTAGGTCTGTGTCCAAAACATGGGAAAAGGGGCCTAAAGGATTGTTGCTCAAAATAATAAAGGGGATAAAGCTCAATTTGTTATTTTCATTTTGCGCATTTTCTTTAAGCTATTAGCTTCCTTAAATATTAGATTACTTTAAGGGAAAACATTTATGGCCAGTCTCAGCGTCTCAGGCCCTGATGGGTCTCTAGTTAGAAAGAGGGCCTTAAAATTTCTGAAGGATTGATAGAATGGGGTTTAACGCCGCTTTAAACAGTATTTCAGTCATATTGCAGCAGCTGGAGCACCTAACAATGGATTCCTGGTATTTCTCACACCATAACTACCACTACATCCTTTCCTAGCCTCCAGTTGCTATCCCACTTAGGTTAACGATTATCCACCCATTGGCGAGAGACAAATGTCAGAAAGATTGTGTGCCGCCGCCAGGGATCGAACCCATGACCTCCCATTATTGAAGATTAGGAGTCTGATGCGCTACCGACTGCCCTTTGACAATGGCTTAAAATTTCTGAAAAGTAAGGTTTATTAAACCCATGTTTTACCAAAAGATGTTGCATAATGAGATTTACTGAATTTTTATGACGTTGAGATATGTTAAAGATATAATTGTTTAACCGATTCCCACGTAATGACGCTTTTTGACTCGTATGAAGAGGAGCAATTTGGAAAACATTGTGTAAAATGCAGAAATTGCTTGTTGCAAGCATTCTCTCCAATTTATACCCATAAAGTTTTATAAAAAAAAGAACCCTCAAATTTCGTAAATCTTATATTGTCTTTAAATTGCAACTCCTTTTAATTTGGACCAGTCTAAGAGTTTGCCGTCTGGTAACAAGCTGAAATGAATTACTTACTACTTTTCCCACAATACTGGACATAGATTTGAACAAATTTAATATGAGTGACCCATTACACTTCAAGAAACCATATTAAGATTACAACAAGCAGCTGGATCAAAGAGAGTCTTTACTTGTCAAATTTGGTCAATGTAAACACAAATACACATTTCAAAGTTAAGTAGAATGACCAGATGTAATGAAGGAAATCCCTCTAGAAGATAAAAATAAGTTTGTTCTTGGCCAATATTTTTCAATATTGTTTCTGACCTTTTATAAGATGGGAAAATATTAAAGTAGTTTTTGAAAAGCATATGAGTAAGAATTATGGGCTGGCTATTTAGGCTTAAACATGACAGGTACCTTACATGCACCTCTGTATTTTACATGATATATCATTAACCCTTGTCATGCTGTATAAAATCCCTAACGGAATTGCATTAAAATCAAATGGAAAATCTGTCTGCTTGGAGAAACATAAACTCAACAGAATAAAGTTGAATTGTAACACTGATAAGCACAAATGTGTGACTTCCTGTTATCTGGATTGTTGATCTAATGGTCGGTCAGAATAGGTATTATTGCCCCCATGCTGTTAAACTCTCCAAGAATGCCAAAATGACCGTTACAGTGATTAGGAGATCTGATTTTATCTCGATTCACTAGTGAATATTTTCAGGCACTAAAGTATCTGACTGTGATAATACTTTCCCAGTAATCTTAGTCAACCCTATTCATGGTAGTTATCCCTTTACTATGAAACTACACCAGTACCTGTCAGAGTGAGGATTCCGGCGATGAGACAAAGTATGCGTAAACTAATCAGAATTATGATACAATGCAGTAACTTCTCCTAACTTTTTCCTACTTAATTTTTTAATTGCAAATTAACCTTTTCCTGCTTTTCAAAATTTTAGACTGGTCCAAATTGTGACGGGCTGCAGACGAAAATGAATTTTGGAAACAATTGAAATCAAACCATCCTATGTAATAGAAAATATTGTGAAAAAAGGAGAAATTGCTTGAACCAAGCAATTTCTTCTTTTACCAAAATGTTTCCTCATGGGGACATAAAATCCAGGGTTTGTACAGGGAAGGGTTAAAAAGAGGGATAGATTTAGGAAAGGCAAGTCCTTTCAGTAACTTGACCTCCAGTTTTCATGAATGATTGAGAAAGAATTATTGCATGGCAATATCAAGTCCCCTATCCACCATAGAATTTGTTTTTCTGTAAATCTGTCCAAGTCTGTTACTGCCATATTTTTGTCAAAATTATACTGAATTCAGACTTGATTCGCTACTCATGGCTGCAGATTTGCAATGGGTGGATAATTGTTAACCTAAGTGGGATGAGCATGCGGAGGCTCAGAAAGGATGAAGTGGTAGTAATGGTGTGAGAAATACCAGGAATCCAAGGTTAGGTGCTCCAGACACCCTGATATGACTCAGAAATACTGTTAAAAGTGGCGTTAAACCCCATTCAAACAAATACAATGCATGTGTTGAAAATCGAAAAGTACATGTATTCATAAAAGCATTCAGGGTTTAACCCGTTCCTGGTTTTTAAAATCTTAGACCTGTCCAAATTCAAAGAGGTTGCAGGAGACAATGAAAATTGGATGCAATTTAAAATGAAACCATCCTATGTGGTAGAAAATATTGTGGGAAAAGAAGAAATAGCTTGTTACAAGCAATTTCTTCTTTTTCCACAATGTTTTTTCAAGTACAAAATCACAAAGACGTAAAATCCTGTGTTTGAACAGAAAAGGGTTAAAGAAACATGTATGTACAAATGTATAGGTGTCAGTGACCTTATCCTAGTTCCTGGTAAATGAATCAGAATTTTTGGGCTTATCAGGTTCTTGTATCTAGAGAATTCTGAATGCTATACCTATGTTAACATGAGAGATATCATTTATGTCAGTTTTATGTATGATTTTCATCCAGTCATGACACAAATTTGTTCTGCCAACCTCTTGTAAAGGAGTTATACTTTGAAATATTAAACCTGTCATGCTTAAAACAAGACTTCCTGACAGTATTTACCCTTGTCATCATTGATTTTGTAGATTAATATGGATCTCAGTTCTTCTGATAGTGTTGTGAAATATCAATCTGTGGTATTTTGCAACAATCTCACATGAATGGATGGATGATTGGCCCTGCCCACTGACTCCACTAGCCGCGCCTACGGACTCTGTTACTCAACAGAGTTATCATGCAAAATTTAAGGCCAGTGATATGCAAGAAGAGGGCCTGAGTCACTCCACTGGCTGAAATATGTCCATCCACATGATGTAGTTCATTTTCCCCAATTTAGAAAAACATTTTCGGAATCTCACAAACTTTCCAAATGCATCATCTTTCAATTTTAACACTTGTCATGCTGAACCCGGAATATTCTAGTTTTGGCAGCAGGTGTACACCAAGATCAGTCTGCACATAAATTCAGTCTGATCTTGGTCTACATCTCCTGCTTGTTCCTTTCCTGCCAGAGTTGTTTATGATATTGATTTCTAAAAGAAATATTGGTTTTTTGAACAACAAGTTCTATCAGTGCTTTCAGCTCTTTGATTTTATAGCAATTCAGTAAGGTTATTTATACAGCATGACAAGGGTTAAAATTTTATTTATAGTATTTTGTATATTGATGGATTAAGCTCTCCCCCATTTCTCTTATGGACCAAACTTTCTTATTTTTTTGTAATCAGCCAAATGAACAACAAGTCTTATATCTAACTTACATCTAACATATAAGGCACTTAATCCATTTGTATGACAATTTTGTCAAATTGTAAGAAGTCTCTTAAACCAAAAATCACATATACTCGAACAACTACATGTATTTGCTATATATGGAAAAATAGCCCCACCCATAATAGCCCAATCTTTCTTTCTTTCTCCCTTTCTTTCTCCATGTTTTCTACAAAGTTTTTAAAGTTTCATCAATTTAAATAATCATCTGCAACATTTTCCAATTTGGACAAGTCTATTCCATTGAGGCTTAACCACCAAATCCATGGAATGTCTACACCATAAAGAATAGTTCTTATGTATTTCAGGAACATTGCATGCAAACTCTTATCCAATTGTAAAGAATTCGGTCAACGGCATGCTATTTAACCCATTCCCACTCAATTATACTTTTAAGCATCTTAAGAAAAAAGCTTTGGAAAACATTGTGGACAATGAAGAAATTGCTTGTAACAGGCACTATTATCTGTTTAAGTAACTATTAAAGACAAGTCCTTTTTTCCTACTAAAATGTAGAATAAAAGGGAAATAATTTCCTAATTTGACTATATCAAAAAATAATGTAATAATATATTATAAATAAAAACCATTCATGTGAATAAATACAATATTTATGCTAAACATGAAATAAAAACACCCATTTAAACCATGTTTCTAGGAAAATCTCAATAATTTCGTGGAATCAGGTAGACTTTAATGCAAGGAACATTTCTGCAAAAGAACAAGGAAAATGAATGGACACCTTGAAGCGCATCTTGAACAGATTTTCATGAAAATTTGATATAGGAAACTTATCTGCTTTTCCAATATTTATCAACTCTTTCCTGTTCAATCCCTGGTTTTTACGTCTCTGTGATATTGTGAAAACATTTTTAAAAAAAAGAAGAAATTGCTTGTAACAAGCAATATCTTCTTTTTCCACAATATTTTCTAACCTACTGAATGATAACTTTCCATATCAAATCCATTTCAATTTTCTGTCTGCAATACCTTTGTATTTGGACAGGTCCAAAATTTTTCAAAACAGGAAAGGGTTAACCCATTCCAACACAGTGGAATTTTAGACTGGTCCAAATTGAAAGGAGCTGCAGACGACTATTTCAAGTTGATAGAATTTAAAATTTTCGTTTTTTTGGAAATAGAACATTGTGGATAATGAAGAAAATTAAATATTCATTCTTTGTGTAAATCTTCTAAATTCACTAGAAATTAAATGTGATTCCCTATGCCCTACTTTGAAACGTCGGAATTTATTGGGTGATGTCGATCATAACTGTATTGCATGTGGAAGCCACTGACATCATTGTCATGTCATGAAAACTCCAAATAAAGCAATTTTCAGTACAATTGACTGATAAGGTATTTACCTCATTAATTCCGGTGACGGCACATATTCTTTCCTACATTTGTCTCTCACCAATGGGTGGATAATTGTAAACCTACGTGGGGAAGAGGCTACAAAAGGATATAATGGTAGTACTTGTGTGAGAAAACCGGGAATCCTTTGTTAGGTGCTCCAGCTGCAATATGACTGAAATACTATTAAAAGCTGCGTTTAACCCCATTCAATCAATCAATCATTTTTCCAGCTCTATTTGGGTTGTACTTCGCTGACTTTTTTGGCGTCTCATAACGCCAAAATTATCTTCTTTTCTCCCTTTTTTTTAAAGTTATGAACAGCCACTTTTATTACAAAACTAGCTAAATCGCCTTTTAAAACATGTCTGAAAGCATTACAGTTAGAAATTTGAAAATTAAGAGCCAATTTTTTTCTTTCAAAATCTGTGCAAGAACTGCTATAATAGAGAAAATAAGTTAAAAAGATTTCTTCCTTTGTTGCAATGGCAACAAGAGTTCTTCATGGAAGGAAATTGCATGAAGAAATCTCAAAGAGGACCATCTAGAGAACAATCCTATGAAGTTTCATTAAGAACATTGAGATGACAATAGCTCACTGCCATTTGGCCAGAGGAGCTAAAAAGTCAAATGGTTGGTTGGCGACCTAAAAATTGTAACTACATTCTATTCAAGCTGTAGCTATGACATTTAAGTCGCTAAACCAACAAAAATTCTTCACAAAAATGTCAGAGTTCAAAGTTCACTTCAGGACTAAATGAATGATTTATTTAGTTGATTGATTCTTTGATTGACTGCCGCAACTGGTCAATTGTTAACATACTTATCCCAATAAACGCTCCCACACCCGCAATGCAAAATGACAAGCAATTTCTTCCTATTTCACAATGTTCTCCGAAGCTTTTTGATGGACTCTGAAGGCATCCCAGTTTTGAAAATCTAGTAGGATGCCACAAGGTTATGAGAGAAGTAGTGCCCAGTTAGGTTTGATTTTCAAAATTCGTCTCCTAAACAACTATACATTTTGAAAATGGTGTAAGAGGGTTCTCCTATATAATTTGTAGAATGCGGAAAGACTCCTCTTAACATTTTTCTAATTTGGACATGAGTCTAAAACTTTGTTGTCTTGTAAGCGAATTTAACCCATTCCCACACAAGGACGCTTTTACACACACACACACACCCAGGAAACATTGAGTTAATGAAGAAATTGCATGCAATAAGCAATTTCTTCATTTTCGTCAATCTTTTCTACTCAGAATGTTAAAAAAAAAGATAAACTTTAAATTGCTGTCTACAACTCCTTTCAATAAGGATCAGTCTAACATTTTGTCATCTGGTAAAGGGTTAAACGTTGTGGGAAGAAAAATTACTAATTCCACAGCCAGATGTAAGAGAATCATCAAATGTTATGCTACATTTAACCAATTCCCACACAGTGACGCTTTTTTGACGCCTCTCAAGAAAAACAATCGGGAAAACATCATGTGAAATGAAGAAATTGCTTGCAACAAGCAATTTCTTCATTTTCCATGCAGTTTTCTACCCAGAATGTTAAAAAAAAAAAACACCAATATTTCATAAACTTTAAATTATTGTCATCAACTCCTTTAAATATAGACCAGTCTAAAATTTTGTTGTCTTGTAAAGGGTTAAACCTTGCAAAAATGTGTGGCTAAAAAGTTACAAATTCCACTGCCAGATGTGAGAGAATCATTAAATGTTATGCTACATTTAATACAACATGTATGTAGCATGCAAATGTCACTGCCACATGAAGAATATGTTTTATGATTCCTTAAATATCAAGACGATAATTAACCCTATACAACAAGGATTTGTCTTTTGTTAACCCATTACCAGACTACATATTTAAGGCCAATCCAAATTGGAAAAAATTGCAGACAACAATTTCAAATTTTAAATATTTCTATTGTTTTTGGTAGAAAACAATGTGACTAAATGAAAAAAATTACTTGTTCCAACTGATTTCTTGGTTTTCCACAAAGTTTTCCAAAGAGGCTTCAAAAAGTGTGATTGTGTAAAAAATGTTTTTTGATAAAAAAATTATAAATGTACCTCATTAACCCGTTCCCAAACAGTGACGCCTTTGGAAACCCCTCCAAGAAAAACAATTAGGAAAATATTGTCTGATAATGGGTTAACCTGTGAGAATAATTTAGGGTAAAGGTTCCCTGATTTTCTACCAAAGGGTCTCTGAAAATTCTGTCAACCCCTATTTGGACTCCAAAAAGTATCCCAATACATTTCAAAGATCAATGTTTATTGAACCATTGCCATGTGGCAAAACCAAATTCAAAGTTGCAGACGACAATTTACAGTTTATGTAATTTTTAAAGTTATTTGGAAATGAAAAATTGCTTATTGCATAATGTTCTCAAAACTTTTTTTCCTAAGTTGGGGGCGTTAAGAAAAGGGATGTGTGGGAATGGGTTAATGGAGCCAAACAGCACAGTAAGTAGGCTGATGTTTGACATATACAATAGGATTTTGACACTCAAAAATCCCAAAATATTCTGTTTTAACCCTTGAAAATTTCTCCAAAGGGGTTCAATTTGACCCCTTTAGAGAAATTTGTTAGGGTCCAAACAGTATTTTTGATCCCTCAATTTTTCAAATCTATATCTTATTTATCATTTAAAATTCTGCAATTTAATTGCTTACTTCAAATCTTTACAAAGAAAATGGTGTGTTAGGTGTGTTAGGAATAAAACCTTAAAAATTGTACTCATTAATAACTTTTTTTAGCTGTTCTGTCCCCTTCAAAATCAGTTTTGAATTTTTGTATGTTTGAATGGGGTTTAACCCATTCCCGCACGATGAAATTTTAGATCAGTCCAAATTCAAAGAATTTGCAGACAAGAATTTTAAGTTGACAAAATCTTCAAAATCTTTGTCTTCTTGGACAGAAAACATTGTGGATAATGAAGAAATTGCTTGTAACCAGCAATTTCTTCATTCTCTAAAATTTTTTCCAAAGCTTTCAATTTTGAGGAGCGTTTAAAAGCGTCATTGTATGGGAATGGGTCAAGACAACTTTGAACAGTATTTCAGTCATGTAGCTGGACTGAGGCATCCATTCCTGGTATATGTATTTCTCAACCAGTAGTACCACTACATCCTTACCAAACCTCCAGCAACTCATCCCACTTAACCCTTGTCATGCTGTATAAATTTCCTCAATGAATCGCTGTAAAATAAAAGGGCTGAAGGCACTGATAGAACCTGTTGTTCAAAAATCAATATTTCTTTTATAAATCAATTTCATAAACAATTCTGGCAGGAAAGGTACAAGCAGGAGGTGTAGACCAAGATCAGACTGCACTTATGTGCAGGTTGATCTTGGTCTACACCTCCTGCTAAAGCCGGAATATTCCGGGTTCAGCATGACAAGGGTTAAGATTAACTATCATCCACCATTATTTTCTGCTGAAAACTGAGATTGAACCCTTGATCTTATGATTGAGAGTCCTACTCACTACCAACGGCACTACAGCCATGGCTGAGTTGGCCCCAAGAATTTAATTTTTGTCTGATACAACATCACAGACATTGAGTTAATCCATTCCCACACAAGGACACTTTTTTAAGTCCCTTGAGAAAGACAATTAGAAAAACATTGCGTAAAATTTTAAGTAAAGGGAAAGGGTTAATTAGAAATCCATCAATTAATGTAGATGATAAACAAAAAATAGACACACACACACACACAAAAAGGTGCCTCTTTAAGCTTGTTGCAGTAACATGGCATTGGCATAAAACCCTAATCATGCACACTTCATGGCTTCATACAGTGTAATTACGTTTCTAATTTCATACCTCAGTGAAAACAAAAAATATTCTCTTCCTCTCTTATAAAGTATTCACAAAAAGACACAACCCAAACATGCAAATAAACTTACCTAAATCAGATAAAGAGCTAGCTCGTGAGCTACCTCGTGAATCACTTGCACTACGACAATCTGATTTAGAATTCGTTCTTGAATCTCCTCCAAGACTGGACTCTGTTCTGGAATCACTTAGAAACTCTGTACCAGAATCAGTCTTATAACCATCAAGGGCAGATAAACGTTCCAAACTGTCCCTTCTAGGCCCCTGGTGTTCCAAACTATCCCTTCTGGAACCTTGAGGCTCAGATTTCGGTGTGTTACTTTGACTGCCGGCAGCAAGTTCTTTCTGCCGAACTTCCAGCACAGATATAAAGTCATTTATCTCATTAACGATATCCACAAATTCATCAGAGAATTCAGTGCTAGGGCTTTTGACACTAGGCTTCCTATTGTACCCTTCCATGATGTGTCTATCTTTCACTCACGTTATTTAATTAGTCTACATAATGATAAGCTAAATGAATAACAGCTCCAGATACAAGATAAATTCTGTTCTTCCTACAGAATTCAAAATAGATATCATTCCTTCTCATTATTTTTCAACAAACTTCTCCAAGACACTTTAACCCTTTCCTGGTTAATTCTTGGTTTCTACGTCCCTGTGATTTAATGATTGAGAAAACATTGTGGAAAAAGAAGAAATTGCTTGTAACAAGCAGGGACCAGACTAAAATTTCAAAAAACAGGAAAGGGTTAAATGAATACCAACTACATACTTCTTTACCCATTCCTACACAATGATGTTTTTGGAAGCCCCTCAAGATAAAACACTTTGTAAAATGAAGAAATTGCTTGTAACAAGCGATTTCTCCATTTTACACAATTTTTTCTACCCAAAAAGTCGAAAAAAATTTCATAAACTTAAAATTGTCGTCTGCAACTCCTTTCAATTTGGACCAGTCTACAATGTTGTCGTCTGATAATGGGTTAAATACTCTTCCTTTATATAATTAATTCATACATCAAAATCCTCATTGTTTAAAAGACCAATGGAGTAATACAAAATAATGTATCATCAAACCCTTTGCAGATTAAAGATTGTATGGGTTATACTTCATTTTCAACAAAATAGTTATTCGTTTGATTTCTTAACCCATTACCTGACGACAAAATTTTAGACCATTTAAATTGGAATCAGTTGTTGACAGCAATTGAAAGCCTATGGAATTTTGAATTTTTTACCTTTAGGGTAAATATCTTCTCTTACAACAATGTTTTCCAAAGCTTTATTTCTTGGGGGATGTCTAAAAGCAGGATTGAGTAGGAATGAGTTAATTACCAACAATTTTCTCTGAAATAATTCAGGCTTCAACAATAAATGAAACAGAATTTTGCCAATGGTTTTTAGGACCAAATTGCAGTGTTTATTCTAGGATTTCTAAAATGGGGGGGGGGAATATTTCTTGGAAAAAACAGTCTTCAGATAACAAGATTAATTCCAATTTTCCTTATAAATTCTAAATAGAGATCATTTACGCTCATTATTTCTCCAAGAAACTTCTCAAAGACATTTCAAATGAATACCAATTCAGGGAAAAAGACTAACAGGGGCTCAGTCGCCCATGGCTCCTAGATTTTGGGCTGGGTCCCTTGATTTTTGGAGAAAATTCCCATACTCCTAATGTTTATGTTGAATTTTGACAGTGTGGGCCCCTCAGTTAAAATTGCCAGTCTTTTTCCCTGCAATTGCATACTAAAATGAATACAGATATATACAACTTTTATTTTTTTTGGGGGGGGGGTGGGATTCGTTTAAAAGCAGAATCGTGTTGGGATGGGTTAACCTTCTCATAGTTGAAATTTTCAGAATCAAATCTCATAATAACGCAAAGAATTTGAAATTTGGTGTTTATGATATTCTTCATTAAGTATTAGCTTCCAGAGTATACCATGAATGGAAAAAGTCTAACACTAAAAGTACCTTTATGTAATTAGTCTAATACATCCTGCAAACATCCATGTTCTGGCAGTAATTATTGTTTAGCTAATAAGGAAAAATGTCATAATATCTACAAAAATAACAACTTAACTTAACTTAAGGTAGAAAATATTGAGAAAGAAGGAGAAACTGTTTGTTACAAGCGATTTATTCATCTTCCACAATGTTTTCTCAAGTATAAAACCACAGTGATATAAAATCATTGGTTTGTACAGTAAGGGTTTAATCTTTACAAGAGTCCAATTTCTATACAGTCAGTCATAACCTATTATAAGATTGCAAAAGTTTGGGCTGTTCCAAATTGAAAGGAGTTCCAGACAACAATTAAAAGTTTATGAAATTTTAGAGTTTTGCAGATTTCTGGGTTGAAAATATTGTGGAAAATGAAGAAATTTCTTAGCTCAAGCAATTTCTTAATTTTACAAAATAATTTCTAAATTATTTTTCTTGATGGGCGTCAAAAAGCACGTGGAAATGATACTTATAGTTTTAATTCCTTTATTTTAACTTATAAACACTCAATGCTGCTCTTTCACACCCTTCAAGAACGAATCTTAGAAACTTTTGAGGACAACTAATATCCAACATATTTTCTACACTGTAAGTCAGAGATTTTTTTTTAAATTTCACTAGTTTAACCTATTCCCACACACTGACACTCTTTGATGCCCCCCTTAGAAAAACAATTTGGAAAACATTGTGTAAAATGAAAAAATGTTTTCTACACAGAAAGTTGGAAAAATCTAAAATCTCATACACTTTAAATTGTGGTCTGCAACTCCTTTCAATTTGAACCAGTCTAACATTTTGCTATCTGGCAATTGGTTAAAATTGTTTTCTTCAACCTCTCTCTATTTTGACCAATCTAGAATTTGGTGACCTCATAACTGTAGATAATATGATAGTCACAAGACCATGTGCAAAGTTTCAGACCATAGCATTAGTACAAACAGAGGTTTGTGACTTGCACATTAAACATTAAGCAAATATCTGATCAAATAAGAGCCCATTGTCTCTCATCTGAGACGCTGACTGCAGAGGTAAAAAGCACAAGTAACCTAATTTTGGCCAAAAATGGTCTGCTATCAAATTTGTCTGAGAGATGAACAGCAAACATTCTTACGAAGTTTTAAGGCATTTGTGCCAGAAAAATAACACGTAAATTGCAAACAAGATTTCTTTAGATTAGACCTAGTGACCTATTCTTTTTTTTACCTAACGTGAACCAGTATCAAGCTTGACAGAGATTTTATTAGAAACAAACACTCCAAACAAGTATCAAGTCATCTGAGCCAAAAATACTGCCTCTAGAGTGCATACAAGGTTTTCTAAAATTTATCAAAGTGACCTAGGTTCTGACCCAAATTCATATTTGGCCTATATATTATGGTGACAAAATATAAAGTTATTTAAACCTAAAAGGTGCCCTGTAGTCTCAGTACACACAGGGTTATTTCTAAGATTGACCCAGTGGGACCAAGTTTTTTACCCCGGATGATCCAATATCCATTTTGTCTGAGATATTATGCAGAAAATCTTTCTGACCAAATCTCATGACATTTGAGGCAAAAATGTAACCTATAGGGTGCACACAAGGTTTTACTAGCATTTGACCTAGTGATCTAGTTTTCAATCCATTATACAACCAAATATTGTATTCATTTTGTGTTTCATGCAGATAAATATTCTGACCAAGTTTCAAGACATTTTAGCTAAAATTGTAGCCTCTATTCTATTTTCAAGATTTGACCTAGTGTGACCCAATAACAAACTTGACCTAGATATTATGCAGACAGTTGACCTAGATATTATGCAGACAGGCGTTTTGACCAAATATCAAGTTACATGCATTTGAGCCTAGAGAGCATTCAAAGTTATTTCTAAGATTTGACCTATTGTTTGACCCCCTTGTGATCCAATATCACAATTGATGGAAATATAATGCAGACAAACTTTCTGACCAAATATCAATACATTTGAGACAAAAATGAGACCTCTAGAGTGCACACAAGATTTTTTTAAGATTTTACCTTGTGACCTAGTTTTTGACTTGATATGACCCAAAATTAAATTTGTCTCATATTTCATTAAAACAAACATTCTGACCAAGTTTTAAGATATTTTAGCCAAAATTGTGGCTTCAAGAAAGCACACAAAGTTAATTCTAAGATTTAACCTCATGACCTTTTTTTAAAACCCTCATGACCCAATATCGAGCTTGACTGAGATATCATACAGACAAATATTCTGACCAAAATATCAAGACATTTGAAGCAAAAATGTGACCTCCAGAGTGTACACAAGGTTTTCTAAGATTTTACCATGTTTTTTACCCCATGTGATCTAATATTGAGCTTGTCTGAAGTTTCATGAAGACAAACATTCTGACCAAGTTTCAAGACATTTGAGTAAAAACTGTGGCCACCAGAGTACACATAAGATGTTGATGCACATCATATATTGGACTATGGACCCTGGCCACAGCTAGAACACAATAGCTCACTTTGAAGACTTTGTGCTAAGGTGAGCTAAAAAGAGATCATAATTTCACTAAAATGAATGTCAGAGTAACAAATCTTTGCCTATGGGATGATATGATCATGGTCACAAAGACATGTGCAAAGTTTCAGAGAACTAGCACTAACACAGATATGAGACTTGCACATAAAACTTTAACCAAGGCAATAAGCCAACATTGACGCTAATGCTGAGACCCAGTGACTTGAAAGGCCCCCTACCCCTATTCTTCAAATAATCAAGGTTATTGTTCCAAGCAATCTATCCCTTTTTCACAATGTTTCTTCAGTTTACACTCATCTTTCAATCTAATTGCAATCGTATATGTAGAGCACAACTTTTTAAATTTGGACCAGTCTTGATCTTTCTGTTTTGTAATGGGAACCGCCTCACCGGTTTTAACCCTTGTGCTGCTGAATATTTTCCTCTTTTCACTATATTTTAAAACTTTGACATAAACAGATCAATGTTGCATTCAAAGATTTCTCTTAAAACAATAACAATGAGCAGGTAGTGTAGGCTAAGATTAGACTGCACTTCTATGCAGGCTGATTTTAGTCTATACACCTGCCAAAGTCATTTTAAAAGTAGGAATATTCCGGGATCAGCGGGACAAGGTTTAAAACCCCTAGAATCAAGCTCAAACACTAACGAGATCATCAAAATATTTATATGTACATAGATTCTGGAAGCAGACCTGTGTAATTGAGAAGTAACCTGTAATTAATGAATGACTCAAAACAGTTAACCAGAGATCCTGATGTTATCATAACAGATATGAACTAAAAGATAAGGAGAGCTGCAGATAAGTAGAGGGCTCAAGATGAATAGAATTATGAACTAAGAACTAATACAAGATTCATAACTAAGTGAAAACTTTCTACTGCAACCATTATATGGTGCAATAAGCAATCAATCAGGAGCTTTTAGTGGACAGCAGCACTTGACTATTCTGAATGCTGGATAAAAGCAGCAATGTAATGTAAATATTGGGCATAATTCCACTAAATGAATATCATACTTATTAAAGTTTCAAACAATTACCTTAAGTAGAAACGGGAAAAAAATCTTGCACTAAAATCTAATTCGAAAAAGGTTAAAAACTCCACTTAAGTGAATGTCAGAGTATTGAATATTTGCCTGATACTTTTAAATATTATTCTAAATACATGAGTGAAACATAAAAGCAAATGCTTGGGTTTTTACAAAAATGAAACAGTTTGAAAGACTTGCATGTAAATTTTTAACCAAGAATGTCTAATTTGAAAAGGGTCAAATGTCCACTGAAATGAATGTCAGAGTAATGAATATTTGCTAGGGGTCAAAGAGGCATGTTTATTGTTTCACAGAAATTGCAATAGTACCAACAGAGATTTGATAGTTGCACACAAATTATGGTCACAAAAGTATGTGCAGAGTTTCAGAGCAATAGCATAATTACGTAGGAACGTAGATATTACAGATAAATGACAGTTGCATGTAAAACTTAAACTCAGTATCATATGAAAAAAGTCTTAGACTTGTTTTAGATTTTGAATATGACAATTTTAAGCTGATAGAATGTTAAATATATCCGTTTTTCCGGGTAGAAAACAATTTATTGATTTAATGGGGTTTAATGCCTCTTTTAACAGTCATATCGTGGCGGCTGGAGTACCTAACCATGGATTCCTGGCATTTCTCACACCAGAATTACCACTACATCCTTTCCAGCCTCCAGCTGCTATCCCACTTAGGTTCACTATTATCCTCCCATTGGTGAGAGACAATTGTCAGAAAGGATGTGTGCCAACATCAGAGATCAAACCATGACAACACATAGTTGAAGATTGGAAGCCTGATGCACTACCGCGATGTGCTATGACAGCGGCTGGGGTAAAAAACAAAATGGAAAAGACTTGTCCAAATTGAAAGAATTTGCAGATGCGAATATAAGCTGGTAGAATTTTAAATATATCAGTTTAACCAGTTCCACAAAGTGGAAAATGCAGAAATTGCTTGCAACAATCACTTTCTAGATTTTGTACATTTTTTTCTTGAGGGGCATAAAAAGCGGGATAATGTGGGAATGGGTTAGCCAAGAGTTTCTAAATAGAGTCCAATTTTTACTGTCAAATTAATGTTAGAGTATTAATTCTTTGTCTGGGAAATGACAATACAGTCTTTAACTCATTTCCAGACAACAAAACTTTTAACTGGTCCAAATTGAAAGAAGTTGCAGATTAGAAAAGTTAATTTCAAGAAATTCTAAAAATATTTTTTATCAGGGGTTGAAAATATTATGGGTAATGAAGAAATTGCTTGGAACATATTACATTTCTTCATTATCGGATCCATAATAATTGCTACCCAAAATGACCAAAGTTTTTAAAATTTGTCAACAAAAATTTGTTTTCTGCAAGTTCTTTCAATTTGGACCTGTCTAAAATTCTGTGGTCTGGTAATGGGTTAAACCTTAATTGTTCATTAAAAATAATATGTAATACTCTGTCAAAGCCAAGTACATCTATCCACAAGCCATTATTTAGTTATCCCATTACCACTCAGTGACGCTTTTAGTCGCCCCCAAGAAAAAAAGCTTAAGAAATCATTGTGAAAAATGAAGAAATTGCTTGTTACAAGCAATTTCTTCATTTTCCTAAATATTTTCTACCCAGAAAGTGGAAATAATCGAAAAGACCATTCACTTTACATTGTCGTCTGCAACTTCTTTCAATCTGGGCCAGTCTAAAATTTTGCCGTCTGGAAATGGGTTATCTTGAATCTCTACTAGATGGCACAATTTTTAGACTGATCACTTTTTAAAAGAAACTGCAGATGACAATTTAAAATACATTTAAAGTTAAATAAAGTAGATAATTAAGGCAGAAAATACTCTGAGAAAAGAGAATTTGCCAAATTACACATGCAGTTTCTACTTTCCCACTGTGTGTCTATTAGTTATTTTTGTCTGAATGTCAAAATGTGGGATTGTGCAGTAATGCGTTAAATCAAACAACTTCAACAGATACTAATCATCTATAGTTGCAAAGAATTATCATAGGCAACTAAAACTTTTTAAAATCTAATATTGATCATAGAAATATTTTTTTGAGCACTACATCATCAAAGTAGAAACACTTGAACATATAAATTCCACTACTTGAACTTCATTAACAAATGTATTTCCTTTAATGAAAACCCTCTTACAAAAACATTCCTAATTCCATTTTTCGTATAATCCTATATACATTACATCAATTTACTCAGTAGATAACAGGTCACAGAACGTGCCAAAATATTTTTGCTACTGAAACTGTGCTCTAAAAATAGCACAAAACCATGAATGCTTCTATGTATTTTTGTATACATTACTTATCAACTGACTGGTTCCATATTTATTGAGATAAAAAAAAAAATGCCAGGAAATTCTGAATAAATCCGAGATAAGAGGGAGATTTTGGCATGATACCATTCCAATATGTATCTTAAAACACAATCTCTCCTTGCCAACCAATCAGAGGAACTATTATAATCACATAAAAAACATTTCGATTACACTTCTATATTTCTCCAGTTTCTGCCACAAGCTTAGCCTTAAAACTGTCTGAGCTCTCACCAAACACTAATCATGGAATTTCTGCAGAAGAAATTGTTACACTGGAAACCCTTTTCTATTAGATTCACCAGTGACAGAGGACTCTAGTCAATTTCCTATGGTTTATATTATGGTTTATCTGAACTTTCTCTCAATCATTAAATTTTGTTCTTTTTAAGACCTTGGAATAATGAGTTCAAAACATATTGAGAAATTCATGAATGAATCTTATTCCAGTTGCTGTCTATTTTACATAAAATTCACTCACAAGCAAAATTTGTCTGCAACCTCTTTCATTCTGGTCTATGGTATAAAGGGTTTAACCTTTAACCAGACTTAACCCGTTACCACACGGCAAAATTTAAGACTTACTCCAATTGAAAGAATTTGCAATTTTTAAGTTGATGAAATTTTGAAAATCTTTTTATTTTTGGTAAGAAATCATTGTGGATAATGAAGAAATCGCTTGTGTCAAGCAATTTCTTCATTATCCACAATGTTTTCCAAAGCATTTTTCTTGGGTGGGAATGGGATAAGATATCCTTATATTCTTTTGCAAATATTAGAGGAAAATATGAACTGTTTCTCTTTTTGGCACAATGTACTTAAGCTCAGTAATCAGTCAGTTCATTTTGGAAGACTATTTACCCATTACAAGACCACAGAATCGTAATAAGCCATTTTTCTCATTTTCCACAATGTTTTCCTTAGCTTTTGACTTGGGGGGATTGGCGTAAAAAGTGGGATTATTAGGGAATGGCTCAAAGATTTTAGATTACATTGCTGGTCTTGCAAAGAGTAAGATGATTCAATTATCATTTTATCAGAATACTTAGGTAACAAAAGCCTTCTTGGAGTTGATAAAATCCCAAAGGGACTAGTCAAGAGAAATTTACACAAGTAAGTTTGCTTTTTTATAACCCAGTTTAACTCATTAACTGACGACAAAATTTTAGGCTGGTCCAACTTGAAAAAGTTTTTGATGGCAATTTAAAGTTTATACAATTTTAGATTTTTTCAACTTTCTAGAGGCAAATGAAGAAATTGCTTGTAACAAGCATTTTCTTCATTTGACGCAAAGTTTTCCCAAACGTTTTCTACGGGGTCTTCAAGTATGAATGAGTTAATGTTGTATTGGAGGTAATGAAATTAGCTGTATTGGGTTTTAACCCACTTTTAACAGTTTTTCAGTTATATCACCACAACCAGTGCATCTAACTATGGCTTCCTGTAGAAAGGCTAAGCTGACCCAAAATTAGCCAATTTTGAAAAATATACTATTATCCAGTGGTGTGGAGATACAGATTTTTTTCCACATGTTCACAGACAAGTCAGGAAAGATTTTCTTCTTGTCCAGAGTAAAAAATGTGTGGAGATAAATTTTGAGAAAAGATTGTGATTATTGAAGGAAATGCTGGAACACAGCATTTTCTTCATTAACCACAATATTTTCATCCCTTATGATAATTTCTAATATCTGATAAGCTGAGAAGCCTGCGATCTGTTTTGCATCATTCCAAGATTTGCCCAGGTATTTACTTGACCCCAGACAAGTGGCCTTGAAGAAAGTACTTGTCCACAAGGAGAATTCCCTTTGTCCGACAAGTCAGGCATGGGATTTCCACCATCAGTCTATGCTTTTCTTTCCACAATAGCGGCCGTCATAAAACAGTGGTTAGCGCATCAGACTTTTTAATCTTCAATCATGGGTTGTCATGGGCTCGATCCCCGGCAGCAGCACAAATCCTTTCCGACATTTGTCTCTCACCAGTGGGTGGATAATCGTAAACCTAAGTGGGATAGCAGCTGGAAGCTAGGAAAGGATGTAGTGGTAGTAGTGGTTTGAGAAATACCAGGAATCCATTGTTAGGTGCTCCAGCCGCCGCAATTTGACTGAAATTCTGTTAAAAGTGGCGTTAAACCCATTCAATCAATCTCTTTCCATAATGTTCTGTAAAAGATTAATTTCATATTTTTGATGACCATGATATCTAAGAAAATATATATACTAGCCATGTTTTTGTAATGAGCAATTTCTCTTTTAGCCTAAATGTTGTCATGTACATCTACTTCTTTTCCAATAATATTTTCTACCCTTTTGACCCATATTATTATCTCTTTTTTTTTCAATTTTAAAAAACTAGCTTTAACCCATGTCCACAAACTATTTGATAAAAGAACACTCAACCTGTTTGATAACAGGATAGTCTAAAATTGTTCTTACAAACATAGTTAAATTTGAGGATATAATGGTTATTGCAAGGGATAACTGCAACTAAAGGCATACCCTAATGACAAAATTTAGGGTGGTCTTAATTTTTCAGGAATAAAAAATGAGGGATTGCGTGGTAATTGGTTAATCTAAACTGCAGTTGCAATAATTTGGTTGCTAAAACCATGAAGCACAGTGTTGGCAATGAGCAGATACAGGCATTAACCCTTTCCCATTTTTGGAAATTTTAGACCTGTCCAAATTCAAAGGTTTTGCAGACAATATTTCAAAGTGGATTTGATTTGAAGAATAACCATTCAATAGGGTAGAAAACATTGTGGAAAAAGAAGAAATTGCTTGTTACAAGCAATTTCTTCTTTTACCACAATGTTTTCTCAAGTATAAAATCACAGGAACGTAAAATCCTGTATTTGAACGGGAAAGGGTTAAGTAAAGGGTAGTTGCAGACTAAATTGAATGTAGATAAAAAAAGCCAGCTTCTTATCAGGAATTGTTAACCCATCATTTCCTTCTAACCTATTACCCCTTCCTTTTTGTATGGGAACCAATTACTAGTAGACTAGTCCAAATTAAGAAAGGCTGCAGACTGCATCTAAAAGGTGTTGGAATTTAAAAATCAAAAGCCAGATGTAGGCAGAAAACATTGTGAGAAAGGAGAAATTGCTTGTTACAAGCAATTTCTCCTTTTCTCACAATATTTTCTGTACCTCATACACATTAAATACAGGATTGTTGAGAAATGGGATAATTACTGGAGCAAGATCAAGTCTGTTGGTGACTTGGGTTCCACTATGAAATGTTGAATACTAAATACATTTTTATTGAAGGGGAATAATTCTTACAAAATGCATTTGGAGTAATCCCACTTGAAACTGTGGATTGCTCTTATGACGGCAAAGCTAAGCTCTAGGCTGTCAGTGCAGTGCATGCTTGAACATGATAAAAGTAGATTACACATGCTTGACTATCAATCCTCAAAAATTATCTCCCTTATTCTAACAAACTAATTAGCAAATCAGAGGGATGCAAGGTTTATAAAAATTAGATTTCAGTTGAATTTCATTCATAACACAATAATAAGCTCATAAAGAGAGGATGCATACTCGGCAAACATGTTTTACAAGTTTTGAATGAAACAATGTTTTACCCATCCCCACACAATCCCAAAGAAAAATCTTTGGAAAACATTTTGAACTAAAGGTGCCTGTTTCGCTCAACAGGCATGGATGTACTGATTAAGCAATTTTTCATGAATTCAATATAAACTGATCTGCGGAAAACAAATCTACGTCACTGCAATCTTTGAAATAATTCTAGAGAAACTTTTCAACTTTTTCATTGTTTTTACAAAAGTCAAGTTAAGTTACGTAAATTTCATTCACCGGGAAGATGAAAAGGTACGTGTATCAACAAAATTTTAAAAATTTCATTGTATACCATTGATATGGACATAAGCCACAACCATAATAGCCAAGCTTTTCAACCAAGCAAATTCTTATGAAATAACAGTCATCTCAGGATCATTCCTGTGAAATTTGGTTGAAATCCATCAACAGTCTATTTTAAGTATATACCATTTTGGAAATAAGCCCCACCCATTTAAGCTAAATTTTTCTTACGATCAAAATTCTTTTAGATAATCTGATAAAGTGTCACTAAATGATTAATTTGGTAAACATTTTGTTAAAATCCATCTAACTGGTTTCCGAGATAAAGAATTTCAAACTTTTTACCATATATGAAAATTAGCCCACCCATTAAAGCCATGTTTTTTATCATCAGAATTCTCTGAAGGAATCTGATAAAGGGTCACCCAAGGAACATTTCTGTGAAATTTGCTTGAAATCCATCAAATAGTTTCTAAGAAGATGATTTTCAAAGCTTTCACCATATATGGAAATAAGTCCAGCACATTAAAGCCATATTTTTCATCTTCTAAAAATTCTTTGAAGGAATCGAATAAAAGTTGACCCAAAAATCATTTCTGTAAATTTTGGTTGAAATCCATTAAATGGTCTCTCAGAAGAAGATTTTTAAAGGTTTTACCATATATTGAAATTATTCCTGCCCATTAAAGCCATGTTTTTCATGGGATCACAATTCTTTGATGGAATCTGATAGCGGATCACCCAAGGCTAATTTCTGTGAAATTTGGTTGAAATCTGTTACTTTCTGAGGAGAAGGTTTTAAAGGAAAAGTTTACAGATGGACAGAAGGATGAACAATGGACACCTCGCCATGACAATAGCTCTCTGGCTTTCAGCCAGTGGAGCTAAAAATGAAGAATTTGCTTGAGGGGTCAAAAAGAGTCACTGTGTGGGAATGGGTTAATCAAAAAAATAAAAAAATTCTATATCAAACAGTATCAATTATTATTATGATCTCTTTTTGATCTCCACCTAATTCTCCAAAGCATTAAAATCATTATCAAACCATTTGAATGTTATTGAGAATTCTGATAAAAAGTCATCAAAAGAGCATTCCTACGAAGTTTGGTTGAAATCATTCAGCTGGTTTCTAAGAACAACAGTGCTCTAACAAAACTCTCATGAAGTGCAAGCCACAACTTTAACCTATTCCCACTACATGACGCTTTTAGATGCCCTGAAGAAATATGATCAAGGAAAACTTTGTGGTAAAGGGAGAAATTGTTTGTAATGAGTAATTTCTCCTTTTCTCACAAGGTTTTCTATCCTTTTGGGCACTTTTTTTTCCCATTTTGAGCACATTTTGAAATGTAAAATGCATCCAATTTTCATTGTTGTCTGCAACCTCTTTCAATTTGGACAAGTCTAAAATTTAAGAATACGGGAAAGGATTCAAGCTTTTGTTGCAATCGAACTTAGAATAAACTAAGGTAACTCTGACTACATCTAATATTATAGACCAGGGCTTTTATTCGTTCTTTAACAGGGGCCTATAAAAGGCTACTTCCCAATTCAAAAAAGGCTCTTTTTTTCCCACATGTGGCAGAGAAATTTCCCAAAATTACAGCTTATTTTTGCATTATATGGATTTATTTTCTTCAAAATTTGTTTTCTTTAATATTTCTATTAATTTAATTACTGATAAGACCATTAACCCTTGTCATGCTGTATAAATCACCTAATTGAATATCTTTAAAATCAAAGGGCTGAAAGTATTGAAAGGACTTGAAGTTCAAGAATAGATATTTTTTTAGAAATCAATTACATAAACAAATCTGAAAGAAACTGTACAAGCAGGAGGTGTAGACTAAGATCAGGCTGCACTTATGTGCAGACTGATCTTGGTCTACATCTCCTGCCCAAACTGGAATATTCCGGGTTCAGCATGACAAGGGTTAACGATAGTTATTTTTCATTGTATCTTGAAAATGATGCATGAATCTTACTTTACTACTTTCTTTTATTAAACTTATGTTTCCCAATTCTTCTGAAAACTGCGCAAAAATTTCCCAAAACGAACAGGCTAAGGCCTCTTCCCAATTTCTAGAAAAAAGCCCTGTAGACAAGAAAGGGTTGCAGATGAAATGGAGATAAACATAGAAGCTTGTGATCAAGCCTCATTAATCACATAACTGCTTTGTTCATCACCAGCTTCTCATAAAAACAATTCACTTCAAACGAGCTGTATCAATGATCATCATTCTAAAGCTGACCATCTTGAAATTCTTTTAATCATTCTGATATTTCAAACTTTAAGACTGGTCCATATTGAAAGATGATGTAGACGAAAATTTCAAGTTGCTGGAATAAAAGAAATCTTTTCCTTTTAGGGTAGAGAACATTGTTGACATACCGAAAATTCCTTGTAACAAACAATTTCTTCGTTGTTCACAATGTTTTTCAAAAGCTTTTTTCTTTAGGGTCATAAAAGAGAGTGACTGTGTGTGAATGGGTTAAAACAAATTTTTGAAAAACAAGATAGGCAAAGGATGCTTCACTGAAATTAACCCACTACCAGATGACAATATTTTAGATGGTCCAGACAACAACTTTTAGTTGATGAAAATTTTGAAATATTTTAATTTTTAGACTCATTATCATTTGACTTTTGGGGTAAGAAAATAGAATAGATAATGATGAAATTGGTTGTGGATAAAGTCAAGAAGTTGTAACTAGCAATTTCTTAATATTCCATATTGTTTCCATTAGCTTTTACTTGAGGGGCATAAAAATCGGGATTGTGTGGCAATGGGTTTGTTTAATCATTAATGTAAAGTAGAATGAAATTTACACATTAAAAAACAGCCAAATTTTTACCTTAGTGAGCCTGTGATTCAATGTAGACTGACAAGAGTTGAGTCTTTCCAAAGTTTCAGATGGTTCCTTTTTCCATAACAGTTGTGGGTGACAAGTTCTCATCTGCTATACAGACATCGTCAGTAAATCTCTTTTGAAAAGCTTCAAAAAGTATAATTAATTTCGTTATTGGAATGGGTTTCAATTAATGCAACTCTGAGCAGTATTCCACTCATATCTAAATGTCTGATCCACCTGACAATGGCTTCCTGTCACTCAAGTAAAACATCATTTACTTACCTAAGCATCCTATCCAAATTAAGTGCAACCTTATTGTGTGCCCATTGACGAGAAACATAAACAGCAATGCCTTTCTTAAAACAAGAGGCACTTGAGTGTCTAAATCCCTCCACCAACCTGAATTTATTTATTACATAGGAAACTCAGTTGTCTAATCACAGTCCTGGGGCAACTCATTTAAGAAATAATTACTTCTTTAATTTCTTTTCAAGGGAGGCAATTTTCTTTTATGTAACATATGTTCTCAGTCAAGTAGTATCAGTAATTTCCCTTGCATCCCTGTGATTTCGACATGAAATAAGGTCAATCCTTCAAGTAAAATTATTGAACCTATTGAAATTTCTTCAAGGAATCTGATAAAAGGTCACACAAGCATTATCCTTGTAATACTTGGCATTACTTTCTGGGCAGACGGAGTTTATGGGCTGACACTCATCAGACACACCTATGAAAAAAGTCAACTGGCTCTCAACTGCAGAAGCTGGCTCTCAGCTGCAGGTGCTGGATAATGCAAAAATTCTAAGTAAAAAAGGGGGCATAACTCTTACAAAAATGCTTTTAGTTATCCCCCTTGATAGTATAGATAGCTCTTGTGATTGTCAATACACATGCCAAGTTTCATGAGGATATCTTCAATAACAACAGAGATATGACCAAGGTTAAAGTTTGTCACGCCAATGCGATTGACGCCAAGGTGATCACAATACCTCAGGTTTTCTCCAAAAATAGCCGAGCTAAAAAAAAAAGAACTGGTTATATCATAAAGATAGAACCAGATTGATAGCACCATAATATACTGCTGACTTAGCTAGCAAAACTAGGAAGGCATGATACTGGCAGAATGTTACAGGATTGAACCAATCCTTATCAATACTGATAATTACATGATTAGTCTTCAAACATCAACACAGCTACCAGATAAGCTCCTCTTTGATTACCGGTGATAAACATATGCTACATAATTAACCTCCACCCTTTGGATCAGGGTTCACAGGTCAAGACACCGAGTATTATTTTGGCTTCAAAGTTAACAAATATCAATCTTCATTCTATCGTCACATTGGGAAAATCAAACCCTTGTCATGCTGAATAAAATCTGTTACAGAATTTTGTAAAAAGTCAAAGGGCCAAAAGCAATGGAGTCACCAATATATTATGGGTTAATGTTTATTCTGAAAATTTAATCATAAATGACTCTGGCTTAAAAGGGACATGCAGGCGGTGTAGAGTAAGATCACACTTTGCACATGTGCAGGTTGATCTTTGTCTTTACCTCCTTCAAAACTAGGAATAATCTTAGTTCAGCATGACAAAGCTTAACACATTCCCTTAAGATTACGCTTTTTGATGCCTCTCAAGAAAGAAGCTTTGGAAAATATTGTAGCAAATGAAGAAATTGCTTGTTAGACAAACACTCTCTTCATTATCCTCTAAGTTTTCTTCCTCAAAAGACAAATATCTTTTAAAATTCTATCAACTTCCAAATTGTTGTCTACAAATTCTTTCAATTTGGACCAGTCTAAAATTTTGTCATCTTGTAACAGGCTAACCCATTCCCACTCAATGACTCTTTTAGATGCCGCTAAGAAAAAAAGCTTCTTAGAACATTGTGAAAATAATGAAATTGCTTGTGACAAGCAATTTCTTCATTATCCACAATGTTTTCTACCCTACAGGTTAAAAGAATACAAAATTTCATATGCTTGAAACTGTTGTCTGCAACTCCTATCAATTTGGACCAGTCTAAAATTTTGTCGTCTGATATCAGGTTAAGGGAATACCCACAATAAAGGAAATTACTACAAATAATAGATCTATAATAGCATCAATTCACCAACTTTTTTCTAGTTATGGTTACAAAAAATAATTTACCAGTAAATAATCTCCTTTCTTTTTAAATTAGTATACATTTTTAAATAATCTACAACACTTTCAATTAAGATTTGTCGTCTAATAATTGGTTTATATCAATTTCTAAGTGCAACTCCACGCTTTTGACTTTTGGGTTAGAAAACATACAGTTTTAAAATTTTTGAGGATTGAAACTGATAGCCCTGTTACCAACATCAGAGCCTTGAAGGTAGAATTGTTTGAAAATCAACACATACTTCTCCCCAGGTAGCTTATTAAGCACATTGTATGAGTCATTTAAATGCATAATTACAGGTCTACAGCCCCACTGCAACAGGAAAACCTTCACACTTTTCTCCAACCAGGAGGAATTTCAAGAGGTGGTAAGTACTGAATTCTATTTATCATTGATCCGAAATTCTATACACAAATTTTAATTTCTATTTCAATTTAGAATTACTTATCAAATTTCACAATTTTTGGCGGATGTGGTGTCAAAGTCAAGATAAAGCCTTACTTTTTAACCCATTTCCACACAATCCTGCTTGTTTATACCCTCAAGGAAAAAAGGTAGGGGAAATATTTCCAGGAAAATTTATAATCTCTTCATTTTCCACAATAATTTCTACCCAGAATCTAAGAAAGACAAAGATTTTTTTTTTAATTTCATGAACTCAAAATTACTTTCTGCAACTTCTTTCAATTTAATAAGGCTAGTGAATTATCGTGTACTAGGTTTACCCATTCCCACACAATGACACTTTTAAATGCCACTCGATATAAAAGCTTTGTTGCAAGCAATTTCCTTATTATCCACATTGTTTTCTGCCCTAAAAGACAAAGGTATTGAATATTTCATCAACTTAAAATTGTTGTCTGCAACTTCTATGAATTTGGACTGGTCTAAAATTTCATTGTGTGGGAATGGGTTAAGTAATAATATAAACACTATCAAGAGTAACAGTCTGGTAGCTTGTTACTGTTATAAATGATGTCTTGGCTTGTCTTATTACCAGGACGAGGTAGAGTTCATGACTCATACTGTCCCTGGATCCTAAGATACTATAATATTCACCACCTGTCTACCATTCAAACCTAGAATGATTGATCAAGGATAACTAGAGTTGAGCCGGCATGAATTTGACCTTCAAATGTCACCTTGAACCAACATGAACAAACATTTCAAATGGCACACATATTCATGATGAAGATTATTTTAACAAAATCATATTGAAATCTTTCCATAAATTTTGGAACTATGGCCTAGACAGATCTTTGACCTTCCAGTATGACCTTGAACTTAGGAATTTCAGACTTGTTCAAATTGAAATAGGTTGAAGACCATCCTTTGTGGTAGAAAATATTGTGCGAAAATGAGAAAATGCTTGTTACAAGCAAGTTCTCCTTTATCCCCAATGTTTTCTAAAGTGTAAAATCAGTGACGCAAAATCAGTGATGTAAAATCTCAGTGGCTGTTGGATGCTAGATAGTGTTTCAAGTTTCAAGTAAATGTCTTTAGTAGAACCAGAGATATCATAAAATGTCAAAGTTTCCGCACAACGACAACATTGACGACAATGATACCAAGGCTATAGCAATACATCAGGTTTTTTCCGAAAATAGCCGAGCTAAAAATGCATTTAAACTTACCCTCATGAAAGTACACTAACATGTTCATATTTCTCAATATATTTCTACATATATTAGATACCAATTGAAGTTCAAAGATTATCTTCAATCAAAACAAAGATAACTAGATTTTCAAGAATTATAAACACCACTTGTATAGGGAACTCTCAACCAGTGGTAATAATAATTTCTGAAAATCTATTCCACATTATATTACAGAGCTTAAAACTATGTACCTCTGTGTCTAGCTCAGAAAAACAAGTGTCAAGACTGATATGATCAAAACTTATGTTAAACTATTGCCATGTCATTGATCATAATGATTTTCATTCTGAGTTGAAAGTTCAAACATGAAAAAAATAATATGAATAGTGTGTGCGGGGAGAGAAGGAGGTGTTATTGCAGTATATAACAATCTATAGTATTGAAACAATACAGAAATACAGAAATAACTGAATTACTCTTCCTCTCAGAGAAAAACCTTTCAGTCTGTTACTTGGTTTTAAATGTTGAGTATGACTGTGACCCAATGTTATAGAAAATGACCCCTCAAAATCATGCATGATGGGTCATGTGATCCATAGACCTTGAAAACAATCTGAAGCCCTTTATTCCAAGTTTCATATGAATGCGTTCAGTAACACCAGAGACATAGTTAACCCATTACCACACAACAAAATTTTAGACCGGTCCAAATTGGAAGAAGTTGAAGACGACAATTTTAAGTTGATGGAATTTAAGGATTCTTTGTCTTTTCTGGTAGAAAACATTGTGGATAATCAAGAAATTGCTTGTTAAGAGCAATATCTTCTTTTTCCACAATATTTCCCAGAACAATTTTCTAGATGGATGTAAATAGACGTCATTTTGTGGGAATGGATTAATACATATCAAAATTTTTGCATGACAAAGAAGTAGACAATGACAAGACTTTGGCAATACCTTGGTTTTCTCTTAACCCATTCCCGTACAACAAAAAATTATTTCAAAATCAATCCACAATTGTTATGTTATTGATTGACTCACGCACCAAGACATTAAGAAATTTCTTCAATGTCCATAATGTTTTCTACCCCAAATGACAAAGAATTTTAAAATTTCAACAACCTATAATTATTGTCTACATCTTCTTTCAATTTGTCTTAACTTTTTCATGTGGGATTGGGTTAATCTGCCAGCAGTTTCAACGAAAATTTCCGAGAACTTGTTACAAGGAAAGAGGGAAGATAAAAAGCTTTAAATTGATGAACAGAGAGACAAGATGTCTTCTGTCAGTAAGAAATCTTTAAAAGTTTTCATTTTAAATTCCATCAGCTGAGGTTATAAGACTTCTTCATGAGGTATGACTAACATTTATTTTGCAACAGACTTTATGACTACATCCAAAATTTGAACTTGCAATTCATGTATGATCCTTTCTTGTAGATGTTTGACTAACTACCCTAGGACTTATAAATATTCATATTGGATTAGCAGTTCTGTGGTAAATATATGGCAATGTGTAGAATCAATACATTCTGTGAACTTTTAGCCTTGATAGACTGATTTTATACTTCTGACTTTGTCTTGGTCAAAGGTGTTTAGATAGAAATCCAAGCATATTCATTTAAAATCTTAAGAATTTAAATGACGTGATAATACAATCCAGCGTAATAAAATAGATATCTTATTTCATGAATTTCATCTCTTTTTACTATTATTAAAAAACTCCAGGTAATTCAATTTTGACTTGTTGAAGCAAGTCAATAATTTTATGTTCATTATTTCAAAACTCCTTCAGGGTGTCCGATCACATAGAAATGTACATGAATCAGGTAGGATTAACAAGAAACAGCTGCATGTACAGACTTTCCTTCCAATACAACCCAAAACATACGCAAAATGCAATGGGTACCCAAATGAAACTCGTACAATACAGATTTCAATCTTCCCAACATTTCGATAGCAAGATACACTTATCTAATTAAGTCTTGCCCCTCCCCCCCAATGTGTAAATGAAATCGAAAGTACCAATTCTAGAAAAAGAATTGACCTTGTAATTCGTCATTTGGAGCACTTTATTTCTTATGTGATTCTTATTTGACCAAAACATTGTTAAACCTTATAAATAAAGCGCCTGCAAATGAAATAGCAACAAAACAGACAGAAAGAATTATTGATAGTTTTTCTAATTTCACCATGAGTTTTAGGGTTTTTGCAATTTCAAAAGCACACAGATAATGAGATTACTGTAAATTAATTTTCAGGTAACTTTATTAGAATTACCTCGGGACACTAATATATTGGATCCCGATTAGCTAAGTTGGTAGAACACTAGACTTCAAAACTCAAGATCACAGGTTCGAGCCCTGCGCTGACCATATCAACTAACAAACTAATCGTCTTCCAGATGAGATATTAAACCGAGGCCCCATGTGATGGTGCATTCCATCGAGCACGTTAAAGAACCAGATGAGGCTCTCAGCAGTTTCGTCCTGTATCCTTGAACTATCCCCAATAACGACTAAGTGTCTTCTGGGGATGTCGCTCATATGGGCATGTGCTACAGTAGCAACGATAAAAAAATGGAAATACATATTAAAGAAAGCATTCAGTCATCCCTGGGTATATATAGTGACTATCCTAAATTTTGAATACAGGCCCTGGATAAATTAACAAAAAAGTTACAATTGTATTGGCATTTCACAATCTAAGTTTACTTGTTATTCCTAAGATTGACTTGGGCCCTTCCGGATTACTTCTTATTTACGGTAGATCAAATTTGATCGCAAGTAATTTTCACGAGAACCTACAAGCTTATTTCAGTCTATCTGAAAGAGTTAAAATGTAAGGGTGGAGAACGTAAACAAATATCAAATTTGGACAATTAACTAAGAAAACCGAAGAAGGAACTTTGAGATCGCTTGAACAATGATTTAACTAATTCCTACCTTAGATTTAAGTTGATATTGCGGTCGATGGACCTTGTCTCATAGGCAAACAATAGCTTTTTGTCTTAATGAGGAATCAATTTCAGTTTATGGCGGAAGTCAGATTATGAGTCATACCGGTGTCGCGTTGTAAGCCAATAATTCGTAAAAAACACAGTTGAACTTTGACAGCTCTCAAAACCCCTCAAATATATATGCAGAAACCGACAAAAAAATGTTAGCATGACATCCACAGGAAATTGTATATTCTGCAAAATTGTTAATGGTGAAGATCAAAAGACTGAACTTCTTCTGACAGTATGTGTTTCATGTTATGATATTTTACAGTGATTTCGTACCATAAACTCTTCGACCTCCTGGCGCCCTTGTGAAATTAATGCTTTGGCAGTAAATAAGAGAATGAAACTTTTAACTCTTTCTCTCTGTCATTCTCTCTGTGTTTTGTTGTGTAAGTTATCAAAGTAAACTATGTCAATACATTGTTTACAAGATCCATAGGCCTTCTTTAGTAGTTTACTGCCCGAGTCATAGCTTTGATATTGTGACTCTCTTTCTGTTAAACTAATGCGAAAGGAAGCCTTACTATCAGCTTATCAGAGAGAGGGCAACCGCAGCTACCTGAGTCACTGCTAGGTTTTACCAGAATTCTAAAGCTGCTGGTCAATGTTTTGTGAGTAGGTCACACTAAAACTAGCTGCAATATTGAAGCCCTCTTTCTGATAACCTGCTGGTGAGGGCCTCGCCAGCAGATTATCAGAAAGAGGGCTAGGATATTGCAGCTACACTAAAACAAGCCAAATGATATTTAAAGCCCAATAGATTCCTTATGGAATTTTCACATGCCCTATGATTATATGTGCATGTATTTCATTAACTTATATTTCATATGAGAGAACAGAACACTTTTATTCCTGTTATTTAAAATCTTTTATAGATTTTTGTGGATTAAAGACATAAAAGGTAGTGAATTTCTTCAAAAGCTTCCAGTCAGTAAGCAACAATTATAAACATCAAAATCACCATTAATAAATAGAATTCACTAAAAATCTTTCAAAGTAAGAAGAAAAATGTTAAGTCCAAACCTAAATCTAAAAATGATACATGAGTATTGCTAATATGCTCATAGGTGTGTAGCATGTACAAATTTCCTATTTTACATAGGGCTTAATTTAGTTTGACCCTTGTGAGTACCATACAAAGCTTGGTAGAATCAATTAGGCCCCACCATGTAAGGAGTGAATTGTAGAGTGTGAGCTAAGCCCTGACTATTGTGGCCCCCCTCGTGAATCGTCAGAATACCCTTTCAATTTCGTTATGAACAAGATCAGTGCATCAATGTAATCTTATTACGCTGATTTTACATTCCATGTTTATGAATATGCTTAACCCTTGTCATGCTGTATAAATTACCTTACTTAAATGCTGTCAAATCAAAGGGCTGAAAGCACTGATAGAACTTGTTGTCAAAAATCAATATTTCTTTAAGAAATCAACTTCGTAAACAACTCTGTTATGAAAAGTACAAGTAGGAGGTGTAGACTAAGATCAGCCTGCACATAAGTGCAGTCTGATCTTAGTCTACACATCCTGCCAAAACCGGAATATTCCGGGTTCAGCATTATAAGGGTTAAAATGGGTTCTAATTGTTTGTGCCTACTACTCTTTGTTGATGCTGCCTATCAAGGCAAAGCAGAAGTATACTTGGAAGGTGTTAACCGTTGTCCTGTTGGATAAAACAACTAGGCAGTGTTGGCAAAGATCCAAATCCATTTATAAGTTGGCTGATACAGTGATTGTCTATGATGTCTGTGAAATCAAGAATACCCTTAAGAATCAGATTTATTGTTAAGAAAACCCACACATTGTCACAGAATCACGCTTTTTTATGACACCTAGGAAAAAAAAGCTTTAAAGATATTTTCCACTATGTCTATCAAAGAATTGCTAAATCTACTTGATTCTAATTGTCCTCTCCGGGATAAAGGCTGACAATTTTAACTTGCTATTTGTCTTTTCCATTGTGGAATAGTCTTATAATTATAATCGGTGTGTCTTGTATAAAATGGCAAGCAGGTAGCAGTAAAACCCATTACCAGACAAAAAATGTTAGACTGGCCTAAATTCAAAGAAGTTGCAGGCGACAAATTTTGTTTGATCAAATTTTAAAGATATGTGTGGTAGAAAACATTGGGATAGACAAAGAACAGACTGCATGTACATTCTTCGAAAAATGCAGTCCTGAATATTTCAGTTACAGGAGGACAACTTTTTTTTTTTATTAAGGACGAGCTATGTGTAGTATTCAGAGATATTCGACCAGCTTCCCCTCATCACTACCTAGTTGTGACAAAAGAACACATCCCTGATGCAAAACAACTTAAACACAAAGACTTGCAGCTCGGTAAGAACAATCTGTGCACTTAACACTTCTTAAATGATAAAACTTGATTTGTTTATTTGGGCTTCAAACTGCTTTGAACCATCAACATACAAAATTTTGGACTAATCCAAATTGAAAGAAACTGCAGATGACATTTGAAATTGCACTGAAATTGGAAAATGAGTGCCAGAAAGGGTAAAAAACTTTGTGAAAAAAGGAGAAATTTCTTGTTTCAAGTAATTTCTCCTTTTCCCACAAAGATTTCCATGATCATATTTTTTTCGGGTGTCAGAAAGCGTGGTCATGAGGTAATGGGTAATAAGTTTACATATACAGTAAAACCTCGGTAGTTCGTAGCGCAAGGGACCGGGGAAATTTATACGAATTAAGCGTAGTACGAACAAAACGGGGGGCAAGAGGTTTCTGTTTGAGATACACGGAATCTGACTTGATCTTGTTCTGTCCATTTTGAAATTGATTCTTAATTGGTTAATTTTTCTACACAAGACCTGCAAATGATATGTTCTGTATCAATTGAGGAATACATAAAAAAATAAAAATTTCTCGTCTTGTATTTTTTATGCTTTTATAATTGTGTTAATTTTTGGCATTTTTTAAACACAGTGTTTGTATCAGATGGTAGACTCCATCTGAGTGATTTCCCTTTACAATACATTGGATCAAATCACTCTAAATATTCTATCATCAAATCATAAAATGAAGGACCAACGAATGTGAAGAAAGCAACCACAGAATAAAATAAAGTGCTAGAATCTCTAAGTGAGCAATAACACCGATACTAATGGGGGTGCGTCAATTTAAAGTAAATTTTCGGCGATAATTACGGGAATCTTTATTCGATTAATTACCCACCTTACAAACCAAACAGCCCCTTTTAAATAAAGGTACATGATAACACATAATTGTTATATAGATCAGCAGGTGTGAAAATCAAGGTAAGTGGTGATGGAGACAATTAGTTTATCACACCTACGAATTAAACATAGGAGTTTGTGCTATAATGATACTTTCGGGACTTGAAATGGCCTACGAACTACGTACCACTGACGTTCGAATTAGACATAGTTTTCTAACAAAGATAAAGAAGGAAAAAGATCAGGACCGCGTAAATTATACGAACGAACACATACCTACGAACCAGTGACGTTCGAATTAACGAGGTTCTACTGTATATCCAATAATTTCAATAGCTGGTGTAATTAACGATATGATTTTCTTTCGAGATTTCATCCTCAGAATGGTAGAACCATATCATTCCGTCCAGTTTTTCACTCTCTTGCACTCCTGTTCATTCCCCATTCACAGTGAGAGTGACAATCTCTCTGCTTGGAGATTGCGATTTTCTAAGAGCCAAATAATTCATAATTGCCTCTTGGTGTTTTAGGAGCTGAATCCATTCCTACTGAATGGCATTTTATATGCCCCCTATAATAAAAGCTTTTGAAAACATTGTGGAAAATGAAGAAATTGCTTTTCACCAGCAATTTCTTCATTATTATACCCCCGCAAAACAAATGTACTTGAATCAGCCTGTCTGTCTGTCTGTCCGTGTGTCTGTGTACTAAATACTATTTTGTGTCGCGAACTCCTCCTTCAGTTTTGCTTCAATACCATTGAAACTTTATACAAAGATTAACCACATGTTGAAGTTTTGCAAGACACAATTTTGAAGTCTTAATTCCCCTTGGTTCAAGAATTATCTCCCCATGAACTTAGACATTATTAATGCTTTGTAGACATATACAGTTAATTATACTACCATTTTTGTGTCACGAACTCCTCCTTTCTAGAAAAGCAAAGTCAGTAGCTACGCCCTTGTATTGTTTAAGCTCTCATTACACTTAAAGCACTTTTGGGGGTATAAAGTCACATACTGTGACAAGTTCTTGTTCACAGTGTCATGCTGAACCAGGGATATTCCTGTTTTGGTAGGAGGTATAAACAAAGAACAGCCTGCACATAAGTGCAATCTGATCTAGTCAATATCATCTGTTTGTCCTATTTGAGTCCAAATTGTTTGTTGTAACAATTGTAACAAGCAACTTCTTCAATGTAAAATTTTTCTATCCTTATAGTTAAACAAATGATGACCAATGGGATGGAGGTTTTAAAACAGCAAGGTGCTGATGAAACAGATATCAGGTTTGTCTGTATGTGGTATTCAACTTAATCTGCTCCGAAAAGAATGTACAAATTCAGTATGTTAATCCTTTCCTGGGAATTATTTTGATCACTGTCTGTCTGGTGTGCGCCTTCCGTTGTTTGCCAACAATTTATAAATGAAATCTCCTCCTACACTATTGGACCAATGTCAACCAAATTTGGCAGAAATGTTTCTTAGGTGGTTCCCTTTGAAAATTGTTAAAAGAATTGAAATCCGTTTAAAACGCTGGTTGCCATGGCAAAACAGGTGAAATTTTAAAAACATCTTTAAGAATTATAAATTGTCTCCTCCCGACCAAGAAGGCGTAGAGTCCTGATACTTTGCATGAAGCATCAGTTCATTAACCTCTTTCAAAATTGCTAAAATTATTATCCTTACTGAATTCAGGTCAGCAACTTAACTACTTCCTGTTCTATGACATAGTTTATTCTTGGATATAGCCTGGTATAGTAGTATACTTTCATCATATTTTTCTCAGTAACTATTAAAATACATGTGATGACTTTATATGATTATTATTATACTTTATATTATTCATCTTACGTCCACCTTTTGATAGCATCTATTGAATTTTCTTCCAGAAAACAATATTTAGTTGGTGAAATTTCAAAAAGCTTTGCTTTTTTTTTTTCTTAGAAAATATTGTGGATAATGAAGGAACAGCTTGCAATTTCTTCCTTACCACGATGTTTTCCAAAGTTTTTTTCTTTAGGGGCATGAAAAAGTAGAGTCGTGTGGGAGTTGGCTGTCAGGCTACAATACTAAGACAGTTTAGTTTTATGTTTCAGAATGGGTTTCCACTGGCCACCTTTTCACACAATCAGCCATCTACACCTCCATGTGATATCTGCTACTGCCCAAATGGGTTGGATAGCAAGTGGTATATTTAAAACAAACTCCTTCTGGTTTGTTTCTGTAAGTACAAAATATAAAGTTGTTATCAAAGTACCAGTAACTCATTTGTGTTGTTAGAATCATAATTTTCTTCAAGAAAATATGTGCCATTTTGACCTTTGTTTAAGTCCTGGGTGTTGTTTGAATTTTAAGTTTCTTCAAGTAAATATGTGTCATTCTTGACAATCGATTTAAACTTAGGTATTGTGAGAATAATAATATTATTTGAGGACATAATTATGTGCTGTGCCTAAATGATCATTTTCTTCTTGTACTCATGGGTAATTATTGACATTTATTTTGGACATTGGTTTTGCCAAAATGATCATTTTCTTCTAGTAAATATGGGTCATTCTTAACATGTATTATGGTCCTTGGCTTTGCCAAAAATGATCATTTTCTTCTCGTACATATGAGTAATTCTTGACATCTATTATGGTCCTTGGTTTAGCCAAAATGATCATTTTCTTCTTGTACATATGGGCTATTCTTGTCATTTATTTTGGTCTTTTGTTTTGCTACAATGATCGTTTTCTTCTACTACATATTGGTTATTCTTGAAGTTTATTTCAGGGCATTGGTTTTGCCAAAATGATTATTTTCTTCTAGTACATATGTGTCATCTTTGCCAATTATTTTGGTCATTGGTTTTTCCAAAATGATCATTTTATTTCTAGTTTGTATGAGTCATTCTTTGCATTAATTTTTGTCCTTTGTTTTGCCAAAATGAGCATTTTCTTCATGTTCATATGGGTCATTCTTGACATTTATTTTGACCTTACTTTTACCAAAATTATCATTTTATTTTTGTACATATGGGTCATTCTTGACATTTATTTTGGTCATTAGTTTTGCCATTTATTATAGTCATTGGTTTTGCCAAAATGATCAGTTTCTTCTAGTACATATAGGCCATTCTTGACATTTACTTTGGTCCTTGGCTTTGCCAAAATGAACATTTTCTTCTAGTACATATGGGTCATTTATGGCATAAGACTGTGGTTGATATTGAGATTATCATTGTCTTGTAATACATATGTGTCATTCTTGGCATTTTTTGTTCAAAATATGTTAGAAATAATTTTATATTCCTGTTTTTGGGGTTTTTTTTGAAGGTATATTATGCCATTAAATTGAAAAGTAGGTCAATTCATCCATTCAGTCTAAAAATGCAATGTTAAGTTTTGAAATATATGAAATATCTTTTCTTAACCTATTATCATATGACAAAGTTTTAGACTGGTCTAAGTAAATGGAAGTTGCAGACAACAATATCAAGCTGTAAAAATTTAAACAATCAATTAGACAATTAAGACAATAAATAAACTACTTGTTAGGTTTTAGGCCGTGATGTCAAGGTCACACTAGGAGGCAAAGTTTGAATGGTCAAAATTCTGTAAAAGGTTTATGTTTAATGTGGTACAATTATTGAATTGTTCATTAACCCTAAAGGCCAAGGTCTTCCAGAAAAGTTCAAAGGTAAAAAATGAGATATAATTGTATTTCATTAATCATAGGTGACAGGGATGGTCTGTGTTTGCATGACAGGTTCTTTTAAATGTATTTAACAAAATACCACACAAAACCTCTTTTTGGCATCCTGAAGCTTTATACTTATGGACAACTTCTTTGGAAATGGGGAAATGGCTCTTAGCAAGCAATCTCCTTTGTTACTATGTTTTCTACCTAACTGGGCACTTTTTTCAATTTTAGCATACTCTGAAAAGTCTGCAATTTGGATTGGTCTAAATTATTGTCTTCTAGTAATGGGTTAATGTTGTTGTTTTTCAGTCTGACTGGTTACTTGAAAGACTTCAGAAAATGGAAAGCAGCAGTTAGTCAAGCTCAGACCCACCAAACTGGATGGTCTCCTTATATACATACATCAGGAAACAAGGGATAGATTTGTTTTCCTACTGTTCTCCATTGCAGATGATATTGCAATTAAATTGAAAGGGTCAAATTGGGTATAAAAACATTGTGAGGAAAGGAGAAATTGCCTGAAATGTTTTGTTTTATTTTCACAGTGTTTTCCAAAGTATAATTCTTTAATAAGGTTAAATTATGGGATTGTTTGGTAAAGAAGTTAACCCATTCCCACACAGTGACACGCCCCCAAGAAAAACAATTGGAAAAACATTGTGTATAATGAAGAAATTGCTTGTTACAAGCAATTTCTTCATTTTACACAATGTTTTCTACACAGAAAGTTGAAAAAATCTAAAATTTTATTAATTATACCCCCCACAACGAAGTTATGGGGGGGTATACTGGAATCAGGTTGTCTGTCCGTCCGTGGACATAATTTTGTGTCCTCTTCTCCTCCCACATTTTTTGACCAATTTTGCTGAAATTTTATCAGGTTGTTTCCTATCATATGAAGTTGTGCACCTGCAATTTTCATCTTGATCCAGTCGTTAGTTTCAGAGTTATGCCATTTTGAACTTTTTAATGGGGGGGGGGAGTAGTCAAAATTTAAAATTGCAAAATTCAGTAACCATAAGGGGAGTTACCAAATTTGGTAAGTAACATCATCTTGTTGACCTTTACAAAATATCGAACGGTTTATTTCCTGAGGTCAAATTTGACCCCGCCCCCCAGGGGTCAAAAATTTAACATAGGCTCATATTGACTTTTTGTGGATATAATTTTGTGTCATCATCTCCTCACACAGTTTTCTTTAACATAGGCTCATATTGACCAACCTTTCCTAATCAGTCAACTCTAGCAACAAACACAAAATCAGAAAGAGGTGGAGGGTTGGCAATTTTCATCCACCATGACATGCATGTAAATAAACAGCTTCAAATTCCACTCCTTCATAGAAAAGCCTTTTTAGCGGTGTGGGGGGTATTCTCGTCAGCCCTTGAGGGCGACAGCTCTAGTTTAAAATTGTCGTCTACAACTCCTTTAAATTTGGACTAGTCTAAAATTTGAGGTGTGGGAGTGGGTTAAACAGCTTTCAAAGTAGTCAAAGCCACATAGATCAACTCTGACTCAGCAAAGAGTAATGGTTCAATAAGACAGTACAAATATTATCATCGGTAGAAATCTAAAACCTTGTAACTATAGCTTGATCAAAGCTGATTTTACTACGCTTTAGAATTACACCTAAAAAATTTAGCCTTGCATCACCTTTGAAAGTTGGCCTTACTCAGGAAACTTAGAAATTGATTTAGATTGCTGCAAGCTACTTCATTCAAACTGAGATCCACTGCAGAAATAGACACTGATGTATGCATTTTGGTCTTTCTCTAAATTTGATTTAAAAAAGGGCACATGTAAATAAGACATAACCTTTTAGTTTGAAATAAGATGTTGCCTATAAGTTTGGAATCTGTTTATGAATAAAGACAAGCCCAATGTATACCCATTCGAACTTGTGACCTTGACACTTTACTTTGATTCTGAAGCGACCAAAAACATTTTTTTATCAAACATTTTTTATCTACAAATGCTGTTTGCTCAGGTAAAATTATTCCATTATTTGAATTTATGTGTATTAACCCATTACAAGACAAAGAGTTGCAAACATTAATTTATAGTTTATAAAATTCTAGTGGTTTTCACTTTTACTGAGTAGAAAACATTATGGATATTGAAGTGATTTCTTTTTACAAGCAATTTCTTCATTTTACACAATTTTTCCTAATTGTTTTTATTGTGGGGTATCGAAAAGCGTCATTGGGTGGGAATGGGTTAATATGTAACAAGGTTTTCTTGTACTTTGACGTCACAATATGCTAAAAATATATTTCTGATTGAGATATAAACATTTTTGTCTCAGTCTTAAAATCCTCAATCTGTGTCTGGGTGATAAGAGTTATAAGAGTGATTATTCTTGCCATACGGTATTAACCCATCCCCACACAACAAAATTTAACACTACGCATGGTCCAAACTGAAACAAGCTGCAGACGAAAATTTCAATTTGATGGAATTTTAAGTTTTTCCATCATTTGGGATAGAAAACATTGTAGATAATGAAGAAATTGCTTGTTATAAGCAATTCCTTCATTTTTCACAATGTTTTCTACAGTGTTTTTCTTGAGGCCCTTCAAAAAGTGTAACTGTGTTGGAAAGAATTAAGTTCCACTTAGCTTCTCCAGAAGATGACTTTAACCCAGTTAATTAGGAGGGTTTTCTTTCTCTTCTGTTTAAAATGCTTGCCAAAATGTTTATTTTTAGTTGATCACTGATTCTTCACTCATATGAAATAAAGATTGATGAGATGAAACAATCAAGTTCTCTATGTTTGATAATGGATCGCCCAAGGATCATTTGTGTCATACTTGGTTAATCTATTTCCACACAATATCACTTTTTGACGCCCCCCAAGAAAAACAATTGCGTAACAAGCAATATCTTCATTTTATACTATCTTTTCTTCCCAGAAAGTTGAGAAATCTAAAATTTCATTAACTTTACATTGTTGCCTGCTACTGCTTTCAATTTGGACCAGTCTAAAATTTTCTGTCTGGTTATGGATTAATATCACGCCACTAAGTTCTGAGGTTCACAGATACAAACACATACTGGGTGAAATGCTATGACAATAGCCAGTTAGTGTTTGTTAGAAGAACTTAAGAAACAAAAATGACGTAATTCAACTCTGCTTTGCCTGCAAACCCTGACAAGGGTTGAACATTTTTGCACCTCCATAAGGATGAGCCCAATGAAAAAAATGGAATGACCCATTGGATAAAAGGGTACCTAAATGGTAATTTCCATGTTTACACTCTATGAACCTTTATAAGCTCACCTGAGCACAAAGTGCGAGGTGAGCTATTGTGTTTGGTCATTGCCCATTGTCCGTCTGACTGTCCGTCTACTATTTCATTAAAAATCTTCTCCTCAAATACCAGTAGGCAAATCAAGGTGAATTTATACAGGGATGTCCCTTGGGTGAAGCTGTACAAAAGTTGTTTAAAGAATTTCATTCTGTGAAAAACTCTGGTTGCTGTGGCATTTGGAAATTGGAAATTTTAGTCAATCTTTTGAAATATCCTCCTCCAAAACATGTAGGCCAATCAAGAAGAACTTTATAGGGATGTTCCTTTGGTGAAGGTCAACAAAAGTTGTCCAAAGAATTTCATTCTGTGAAACCTCTGGTTGCCGAGGCATTTGAAAATGGAAATTTTAGCAATTCTTTGATTTTTTCCCAGAAACTACAAGGCCATAGGCATTTATATTTTATATGTAACTTAATCACATAGTTCTCTTCTAAGTTTGAAAACATTTAATTCCTTGGATCAATAATGGCCAAGCCCCAGAGGTCCGAAGTTTGGAAAAATGCTTAATTAGAGCAAGTTCAAAAGACTTCTCCTCGTAAACTATATGGCCTATAGGACATTCATAAATGGTATGTAGCATTACTAGATGGTTTTGTACCATTTCACTTAAAATTGTGCCTCTAGGGTAAAAAAAGCCCTGCAATAGGTAAACAAATTAGGGAAAAGCACAAAATTTGAGTAAGTCAAAAACAAATCTTCACTTTAAGGCCAGGGGTATTTATATTTGGAATGTAGCGAAAGTTGAAAGGTGATTAAATTATGCCTGTAGAGTAAAAATGCCTCTTCCTTGGATGTCCAAAGTTCGTAAAAATGATCTATTTACACCATGCTAAACAGTCTTCTACCAATCTACAAAGTCTAAGGCATTCATGTTTGGTATATAGCATACTGAGATGGTTCTCTACCATGTTTGCTAAAACTATAGCCCTGGGATAAAACATGGCCCTGCCCAAGAGATCCAGAATTAGGGAAATTGTCCAATTAGAACAACTTTAAAGGACTTGTAATGTTACAGGAAAATATGCCCTTTGGATTATAAAAGTCTCTGCTCCAAGAGTCGAAAATTTCGTAAATCGCTCAATTTGAAAAAAATCTTCTTCTTAAATATAGGACCTAGATCATTTATATAAAAAAACATAGCATAAAATTATTGTTATCTACCATGTTTCTTGAAGTTATACCCCTTTGTATAAAAATGTCCCTTCCCAAGGCTTCCAAAGTTATGAAAAACGCTAAATAAGAGCATGCTCAAATATCTTCCTCCCCCAATATATAAGTTGTAATGCAATTTTATTTGGTTTATAGGACATCTAAATTACACTGGTTGCTATAATAATGCCCATTGGGTCAAAATGGCCCCACTCCAGAGGCCCCAAGTTTGGTAAAATGCTCAATTAGAGCAGTTTCATTTTCTTCAAGATTAAAAGAAGCTGCAGACGGTAATCAAAGTTTGATTGAAATTTAAGTACAAGGAGTTTGTGAGAAATTGTCTCAAGCTGTGACTCTTTTACATAAATAAGTGTTGTGATTTGCAGATGCCTCAGGTGAGCGATTAAGGACCATCATGGCTTTGAAATATGAAAGGTTAATTGGAAAGCACTGAAAAGTGGCCTCTACGATATTGTTATTATTATTAGGGAAAATATTATTTGGCTGGCAGCCCGATTGTGATGAAAATAACTGTCAGGTGAAAAGAACGGACCTTTTTGGGGACAGGATTGTTCTTTAAAAAAAACAGGAAAAGGGCATTAATGACATTATCTTGTTTACACTCCAGGGGCTACAGTTTTGGCTATATCTCAATGAAAATTATCTGAACGATTGTTGGCAGCTAAGGATGAACCCTTTTGAAAATGGGACTGTTCCATTAGGAATGACATGTTTGTTGACACTCAAGAGGCCATATTTTTCAGACCGTGAACCGTGGTGAAACTTTTTAATGGGTTACCGAGTCTTTAGGATATATTGTTCATTTAGAAAACATCGAAGATAGGCCTTGCTTACACTATCATTACTCAAGAGGCAAATTTTTAAATTTGTTTAGGTGAAACTGGATCTGATTGTGTTAAGGATGAGCCCTTAATCTGTTACAATTTTCTTCTAAGAAGCGAAGCGATTATAAGTTTTCAACAAAATTTTATAGAAGTGATCCTCGGGTGACTCTTTGTCAGATTCCTTAGTAGAAAAATTGCTCAGCTAAAAATCATGGCTTTGATTGGGGCTTATGTTCATATATGGAATATGGCGACCAATTTGTACTGGAAAATGGTTTCCACCAAATTTCATAGGAATGATAAGTAAATTCAGCAACCCGATGGAGCGAATCAGTAACTCAAGCGCCTCCAGTTCTCTTACCAAAAGGCAAATGACAAGAAGTGCACCTTATGTAATGAGAAGCTGGTGACTCCCTTTGATGTTTCCACTGCCCCCTCGATAACGTAACGGGCGTTGTGATTGGTTGACTTGCTGATGTAAGCCACGCTTTCCTCTTCTACTGGTCGTAATTACTTGTTGAATTTACTCGTCAGTAACCATGTTGAACTTGAGCTATCAATCGAACTATGGTGACATTTAGAGGATAGTCGCTAATTTTTAAGAGTATGGGTAAAATTTAGAAACTATCATTTGGGCTATTGATAAAAGGACATGGCTTCGCACTTTGAGGGCAGGGCGCCTCTGAGAGAGCCTAGCTGGAGCACTGCAGAAGGCAAATTACTCACTTCATTATTGAAAGATTGCGCGATATTGGAACCTTGACCGCATCTACACTTTGACTAGCGAGCCTATCCTAATCTGACGATATAACCCCCCCCCCCCCGGAGAGCAGCGTAGATGGGACAGGTTTACCACTCTACATCTACACTGAGCAGGATATTGGTTAAACTGGTGAACCTGTCCATCTGCGTTGGACTCCGATATAGCATCGTCAGATTAGTACAGGCTTGCCAGTCAAGATATTGGTAGGTGTTTTTGTATGATGGAGTCTTTGCGCTCCCTATGAATTATATATAATCCTGGTATAACGCCATTTTCAAAATGTACAGTTGTTATGAGGAGACGGGTTTGAAAAATAATAAATCGACTTATTGGGCACAAATTCTCTTCTACTCTAGTAATACCCTACTGGATTTAACACTGGTCCACTACAAACGATGCGAGAGAAAGATATAAAAAGTAATTTCTCATTTTCCTACAAAGTTACAAGTTTTAAGACAGCACTGGCTTAGTGAAATATCTTTCTGGTCCTTGAAAATGGTAAACAATTTAACCATGGTATCAAATTACAAAAATACAGACGACACAATTGTTCGATAACGACAAAATTAGAAATAAGGGAGGGAATCGCACTTTATATAATATGTTGGAGTGTAAATGATTTCCTTGCTACTTTCGATATTGTGTAGAATACAAGTTGAAACAAACCTTTTGTGTGTCTTTCGAGGGTAAGTTTATATTTTTAGCTTTGGAGTGAGAGTCAGTCGTTTCATAGGCGTGATCTATTCTTAAAGATAGTCTATTGATTAGCTTTATTCGTAGAGTAGATATACCCAATACTGCAACACCGAAAATGAAAATCTTTCGAAACCGGGTTGTCGGCTTTCAGCTTTCCTGTCTTGAGGCAATTTTAGAAGAAGGCGACAGTTTATGTTATTAATAATCTCGGTGTTCCTTTCGGCACCTTCTTTTACCGTCCGTTATAGTAATGGCCTGTGGTAAGATTTATTGATTGTATTGATTTTGAATAATTCCATCATTGTGTCCAAATCAAGTGTTTAGATTCATACCCCAATGGATAGAATAATTATTCTTTTCATTTCTTGATTTGATGATCCCTGTTTCAAATTGGATGACGTATTGTGATCTGTCTGTGGCCGCTTCAATAATATTTTGTTATTTTTCAGTCTTGCATGCTTTCGAATAATGCTATTTCGAGAATATTTGTGCTTATTATTGATGGCTTAGTGCAAAAACATCATAAATCTCTATACAAAGTAATAGACTCTTATGATGTTTTTACACTAAGGTATCGTTATCTATTTGCACTTGGCATAGAGTTTGGTAAAGACCTATTTGTTGATAATTGAATCGATGTCAGAGGCCGTCATTATACTTCATCGGGGATAAAATTTCACTTGTTCACAAACAAAAAGCTTTAAAATCACAGCATTGAGGTAGGTCAGGTATAGTATATTAAAGTCTCGTTCATATACAAAGCATTTTTACAGTACGAACAATTGAAACATACAGACATATCATATGTCCATTCTCATTGACGAATGTGTCATTCTAACCAATCAGCCTTTATCGATAACTAATCAAGTGTTATCGGTTTATAACCCACAAAACTTTAACCCCGAATTATATATGCATGACTGTCCTATGATTATTTGCAACTTTCTGTCCGAAATCTTTAAATAGATTAAACGGATTTGTTGGCCATTTGGGAAATACCGGGGTTTTGTTGTTATTGATTCTAATAATATTCTCTGGTTTTTAACGCAACAATTATTGAGATGGAATGATCAAACAAACCCTTAAAATCCGACAAAAAATCGATACCCCCTTTCAACGAGATTATGATGGCATTACAATAGGGGTCTTGAGTTTAACAGTTAACGATCCATTCAGAGGACGACAAAAATTACAGTCTAACTTCGAATGAAAAAATATTTTCCCTTTCCCAAAGAAATGAAAGATGAACCTATCATACAAGAAAAACAAACGAACTTTCTGTTTCGTTAATAAAATAAAGGGTCAAATTATAATCTTTAGCTCATCTGAGCACAACGTGCTTAAGGTGAGCTGTTGTGATCACTCGGCGTTCGTTCGTCTGTCCGTCCAAATTTCTTTAAAAACCTTCTTCACATAATCCACTAAGCAAATTGGGATGAAATTATGTGGGAATGTTCCTTCGCCGAAGCTCTACTGAAGTTGTTAAAAACTCTGGTTGCCAAGGCAATGGAAAGGTTAAACATATATTGCATAAAACACAGAAGAAAATCTCTAAACCTCTTCACCTGACAAGCAGCAGAGAATAGAGTTTTGGTTATTTTCGATGTGGTATCACATGGTGGACCCAAAAATATTGTTAGAGGAATGCGAATCGAGTCCAATATTGGCATCACGAAGTAAATCAAAATTTATACCCCTGCAAAACGAATGTATCCGGGGTATACTGGAATCACTCTGTCCGTGTGTCTGTCTGTCCGTATGTGTTAATTAATGACACGTTGAAGCTTAGCAAGACGCAAAGTCTCAACACCCCCCCCCCCCTGCTAGATAAATGAAACAAAACAAACAAATTCCTTTAAATTTAGACACCTTTTGAATTTAACATAAATTTCAAGTCATTTTTGTGTCGCGAACTCCTCCTACAATTTTGCTTTTAAACTAAAAAAACAAAAAACCTTTATACATACATTGATCACATGTTGAAGTTTTGAATGACGCCATTTTGAAATCTCAACTCTCTCTGGCAAAAATTACACCCTTACTCTTGAACTTCGAAACTTTTTCATATTTTTCATAAGAATTTAAATTAATTTGTGTCGCAAACTCCTTCTATAATTTTATTTTAAAAGTAATAAAGCTTTATACATACATTGATCACATGTTGAAATTTTGAAAGACGCCATTTGAAATCTTGTAGTGGTAGAAAAATTATTTCCCCTGTAGTAGGTAGTGCACTCGACTTCGAACCTAAAGATCGCGCGTTAGAGCCCCAGACTGACCCAACTTACAAAGTAATTGTCTTTCGGATGACACGTCAAATTATCGAGCACGTGAAAGAACCAAACAGGACTCCCAGTGGTTGCGAGCAGTATCCTAATACGATCCCCAATAAAAACTAACCGTCTTCGTGGGGTACCGCTCTGCTATGGTAGTGACAATAGATAAACGAATACACGCGATTGCTTTTCGGAAAAAATTGGTTTGCTAGTCGGGTTGATTTCATGCACAATTTCTCCTCTTCTAAATGGAACCACTTTTCGATTGAATAGATATAGTATATTGCAGAAACCCTCGTTGTTACTTGTACATTACATCTACATAAGATATTTCGAAAGCGGGACTGAGATTTCTTTTTAGCTCATCTGAGCACGATGTACTCTAGGTGAGCTAATGTGATCGCCCAACTGTCAGGCGTGGAGCCTTTGTCAACAATATCTTTGAATAAACTTCTCTCTCCCCTCCCCCAGAAACAGAGGACCACTCTTGATGGAACCTGGCAAGGATGTTCCTGGAGTGAAATTATTTCAAAGTTGTTCAAATAATTTAAATCTACTCTTAACTCTCGTTGAAATAACAAAATAGTGAAAATATAGAAATCTTAAACAGCAGACTGAGAGCTTTGATATTTGGTATGCAGCAACTCCTAGGAGACATCTATCAAGTTTATTCAAATGATACTCATTGGGTTATATTCCGGCCCGCCCGAGCGCACCTCATCTTGTATTGAAACAAAGAAGGAAAACTGAAAATATTCTCTGAAACCAGAAAGCATGATAAATGATATTTGGTATATATGTAGCATCTATTAGGTGACCTCTATCAAGTCCGTTCATACAATGGCCCTTGGGTCATTTTTTGACCTCCGTCCAGCCATATCAGATTTTAACAAAGAAGGAAAAATTGTAAAAAAAAATATTCTCAGAAAGCATAGAGTTTTTGTTTTTGGTATATAGAATCTCCCTATGAACCTGTACAAAGTTTGTTCATGTGATGCCCTTGGGTCATATGTTGGATCCCCTCGGGCGCATCCAATTTTAATATGGAAATCTTCAAAAAACTGTTTCTCTGATATGTGAAAGCATAGAGCATTGCTATTTGATATGTAGAATCTTCTGCCCGCTTGTTCATATGTGATTCGCTTTGGGTAATATTTGGACTCCGCACGGGCGCAACCGAATAGAGAAATATAGAAATAAAACAGAATAATTTACAAATCTCACACACCCCTCCCGGCACACCCTTTTTCATATTTCAAAGAAAGAGACGTTTAAAAAAACTTCACCTTGATTACCAGAATTTTTTTAACATTGTTATTTGGTATTTAGAATGTTGAGGCGAACTTTTAGAAAAAAATGTTCTTGTGGTGCCCTTTGGTCATACTTGGACTCCACTAATAGATCCTACCTATTTACATAGAAATTAAGCGGAAATTTAAAAAAAAAAAAGAAATCTAATTCAGAGCACACCTTAACTTATACGGAATCTGAGAATAGCGCAAAGGGAAAAAGGCTCAAGTTCTGTAAAGCTCTGATGTGAGCAAGAAGGAGGAGGAAAAAAATCTTACATGGTCGAAATCAGAAAGGAAAGGAGAGAAATAGCTTAGTAAAAGCAATACCCCCTTTTCCACGTTTATCTAAATACAATACCCAAATGTTGCTGCACAGAAAGGGGTATGGCGCATAGCACAAATCACATGTCTTTCAGTATGCTTGCATCGTAATCTACAGTTATCAGAACTTCGTGGCTCTATTACCACACGCACTTTGTATAAATATAAATTTTCTCGAGTTTTAGTACGTTGAACAAAAATATAAATTTTCTCAAGTTTCAGTACGGTGAACAAAAATGTGAATTTTCTCAAGTTTCAGTACGGTGAATAAAAGTATAAATTTTACTCAAGTTTCTGTACGTTGAAAAAAAATATAAATATTCTCAGGTTTCAGTACGTTGAAATGTAAATTTTTCTATAGAATGAAAGTCTAGTTGAAGGCAACTTAGATGGACCCAATGAGAATGTAATAATTCAAAAGGTATGATAAAAAGGCATGACAATTATTCACATAATACCCCACCAGTTCTGACCTTGGCCCTTCCATCGTATTACCCAGGAACTTATGTTCCCCTGTAGTTAATAACCCCTCAGAGATTCTTGGGATGAACCTCGGCTGTTAGTCTGCCACTTATTTCTTCCCCGCCGAATATCTAATGAAATCTCTTTATGTCGTGTATGTGTAGTGTAGAAAAACTATTACTAGAATCCGCCTCATTTTTCCTTAACCCTTCCCTGTATACTTGTTTTTACGTTCATGTGATTTTATACTTGAGAAATCATTGTGGAAAAAGAAGAAATTGCTTGTGACAAGCAATTTCTTCTTTTCCCGCAAAATTTTCTAACCAGTAGGTTGGTCACTTTTCAAATTTCAATTACTTTTAAATGTAGTCTATACAACTTCTTTCAAATTGGATCAGTCTAAATTTTGAGAAACGAGAAAGGGTTAACCTCTGGATAGAGTGCGATGAATTCTTACACAAGTGTTGCAGTGCAAGGGAACCATAACTCTTAAGTAACTAATTCGGGAAGTATTGTCCTTTGATCTTCCCCCCCCCCAAAAAAAGTCTTGTTCGATCCATATCTGCTAAACCCCTGGGTAAGATTACGGGAAACTGTTAACAAATAATTACCGCATTGAGAGGGTGTACACTTAACAAGAACCACAACTCCTATCACATTTTGTTTGGAGTCATTGTTCTTTTTGAATTCTTCGAAAGGATATTCTTGTCCATCCTACTTCTCCCTAAACCCTTAATAGAATTTCATGAAATCTGCACACAAGTATATTTCTGTCATAGAGTGTGTATAAACAACAACAATCACCTGACTAAATTCAGTTATATATTCTTTTTTTGAAATTCCAAATGAAGAAGTTAGTCAGCCCTGTGATCCCTCCTCCCGGGAACAGACCCGCGTATTCCCCTGGGTCTGAATCCGGGTCCTTCGGCGGGCTACTCAGGGGGGGAGGTGAGGTATTTATTTTACCCTCGGATGTCGGTAGGGAACCATTTCCCGAGCAGCTATCGTATACTTATGTCCTGTGATGTATGTATGCATTTCCGTTTATTTATCGTCGCTACCGTAGCACATGCCCATATGAGCGACGCTCCCAGATGACGGTTAGTTGTTACGGGAGATAGTGCAAGGATACAGAACGAAACTGCTGAGAGCCCCGTCTGGTTCTTTTACGTGCTCGATGGATAGCACCGTCACACGGGGCCTCGGTTTAACGTCTCATCCGAAAGACAGTTAGTCGTGTTAGTTGATATGGTCAGCCCAGGGCTCGAACCCGTTATCTTGAGGTTTGAAGTCAAGTGCTCTACTAACTGAGCTAATCGGGCTGACGTGTCCTGTGATAACTGGTAACTTGTTGTTCCCCTCCCACCCGATGGCCTCCCCGGCTTTCCCCCCGGGTCTGAATCCGGGTCCTTCACCGGGGTGCAAGGCTGGGGGAGCGTTTTTTATACCCTCGGCTTTGACTGTTGTCATATGGCGAGCAGCTATCGTTGTATATGTCCTGTGATGTGTGTGTGTTTCCGTTTATTTATCGTCGCTACCATAGCACATGCCCATATGAGCGACGCCCCCAGAAGACGGTTAGTTGTTACGGGGGGTAGTGCAAGGATACAGGACGAAACTGCTGAGAGCTCCGCCTGGTTCTTTAACGTGCTCGATGGATAGCATCGTCACACGGGGGCTCGGTTTAATGTCTCATCCGAAAGACAGTTTGTTAGTTGATATGGTCAGTCCAGTGATCCCCTGATCCCTCCTTTTTATAACAAGCATACATACGGGTAATCCAATCATCTACTTCTACCGTGACATTTGTCAATTGACCAGTCGCGGCTGTCAATCTAATACTAGTAATCAGTCGGCCAATGAAATCGTTCATTTAGACCAGGAGTGAATTTTGAGCTCCAAAAATGGACGCCATTTTATTATTCTTTTTTGTTGGATGAGCGACTTAAACGTAGTAGATACAGCTTATCCATTTCTAGACAAGCCCTCTTCTTTACGTCCCCCAATTAAAACGTTTTTGAAAACATTTGTGGAAGATCAAGAAATTGCTTTTATCAATATCAAGCAATTTCTTAATCATCCACAGTGTTTTCTATCCCAAAATAAAATAAAAAGAATGAATTCCATTAACTTGACTTTGTCGTCTGCAGCTTCTTTCAATTTGGACAAGTCTAAAATTAATGGGTTAATGGGAAGTTCCCCTACTAGCGCGTCATATTTTTCAACACAGAATCTATATTTGTGGAGAATAATTGCCGGACTCGGTATTTACCTTATCTCTTTTGCGCTGTTCTCAAAGTCAAGAAGACTCGATTTCCATTTCAAATCGATTTTGGGCCTTTAATTGGTCCACATAAGCAAAATTACTCAGGGAAAAAGACTAACAGGGGCCCAGTTGCCCATGGCCCCTAGATTTTGGGCTTGGCCCCAGATGTTTTGAGAAAATGCCCATACTCCTAATGTTGAATATTGAATTTTGACAGTGTGGGCCCCTAAGTTACAATTGCCAGTCCTTTTCCCTGTTACTGTTGTATTCTTTAGGAAAAGCAAAGAAAAATTGTGTGAAGTTGTTTCTCAGTAGATTTGAAATATCCTTACAGTATTTGACGTTCTGCCTTGTGGTCGACACCTTGGTGCCATTGTCTGAGCAGGTCCTGAAATGCTGGATTGACGAGGTGATAGCTTGATTCAATTTACTGAACTATGGAAATTGTTTGGCTAAAATAGAATATATCGCGACTGGTAGTACAATGAAGAAATTTCATTTTTGACGGTTGATTCAAAATCTTTACCCCAACTCTAACAAAAGCAAATGTTTCAAAATGATATCAATCTTGGGTTTGAGGTGACTTGTTTTAGGGTATTAAATTTCTTTTATGTCAGTTTGATTCTTAGCAATAAATAGGGAATATTACAACAGTGAGTTTTTCTATGCGTTGTTATCGTGCTCGAGAATCGTGTGTGGGTATTTTTTATTGAATGAGACCGAAGGTCGAATCCAATAAAAATACCTAGAACACGATAACAACAAATAGAAAAACACGCTGTTGTAATATTCCTTTTATTATATACCGATTAGGACATGACATTAAGAAAATTCTTTTGAATGATTAAGAAATAACCATATTTCCAAAAGAAAAAAAACCCGAACGTCAATACACAAAAAAGTACTCCGTGTTTAACGGTACTCGACGAATACGGATTTTTTGGTACACACCGAATGTTGATTTTTCTTTTCTGTCGAGTTGTATTTTAATCCATATCTTTTATAGGTACATAATAAATTTTCTTGGCGTCACGTTTTTTTAATCGCTTTGTATGTTTACGCAATAAGAGACTTACCTATATAGTCACAATAGTGAAACTATCAACGAACAATTCAATCTGTGTCAGTGTTGCATCGTGGAACGATTCTTAATGTCATAACTAACTCATTCCCACACAACCTCCCATTTTCAAGCCACTAAAGGAAGAGGTTTTGCAAAACATTGTGGATAACGAAGAACTTGCTTGTAACAAGCAATTTCTTCAGCGTCCACTGTTTTTACCCAACAAGGCAAAGATTTTCTTATTTCCACCAATTTGAAATTGTCGTCTTCTACTTCTTTAAATTTGGACTAGTCTTAAATTTTGTCGTGTGGTAATGGGTTAAATCTTAGTATAAAAGTAGTCACTACTAACACTTGTCTCTGTTGGTCAGTGTCACATCGTATCAAAAGCGTGATAGCGTAGTACTTCTTTGAATTTGGACTAGTCTAAGATTTTGTCGTGTGGTGACGGGTTAAAGCTTAGTTTAAACGTAGTAAATACTAACGCTTGGCTGTGTTGGTCAAGATTACATCGTATCAGAAGCGTGCTAGCAATGCATTGGGCGTAGAAGCATCATCCAAAGTGTTTAGTTTAAATTTTCTCCATTCCAGTGCCTGTCAGCCCTGATGCATCTTCGCTAGCCAAGGGTTCTGTCGCTCTGGCAACGTTCTGAAAAAGTATTAAAAATCTTCGCTAGCCAAGGGTTCTAACTCCACCTTGTTCCTGCGTAAGGAACAAGGTGGAGTTAGAACCCTTGGCTAGCGAAGATTTTTATCACTTTTTCAGAACGTTGCCAGAGCGACAGAATCGCACAGAGATCGTAGTTGTGTGAAATCGGGATGGGGGTTGAACGACCTTAGTTTTCACCAGTTTATGTCGTTTTAAGGCATTTATTAAAAACACAATTTTTAAGATAGTTAATACCGCACTCTTCACATGTTTTGTTTTCCTTAGAAGTATACAATTTGGTCCGGAAGCGGAATTTGCTTTCATTCTGTCAACTAATTGTGCAATTTTCAAACAGAAAGGTTTGGAGCTAGGTATAAGAACAACCCTAGAAACGACCACTGACTTAAATGGCCACGCTTACTGACCCAAGGAACATGAAACAAAAAAAGTAAAATTGCTGGCTGCTGACTTGATAAACGATAGATTAACGACGAGTCGCCAAACAAATAAAATCACTTCACATAAATGCTGGCCAATATTTGAGATTAGTCGGGTCGGAAAAAAATGATTTGATTGGTCGAATGATAGGTTGATTGACAACTGTGATCTGTCGGTTGATAAATGGCTTCTTTTGAGCTCGATCATTGCTGGGAAATTCGTTAAGAGATGAAGAGAATATTTTTTGTTTTCATGGAGGTATGAACCGAAAAAACTAATCACACTGTATGAATTCGCGAAGCGGATTCATACATTGTGTGGTTTGTTTTTTCGGTTCATACCTCCATGAAAACAAAAAACATTCTCTTCATTTCTTATGATTTAATAGCATCGAACGAAAAACAAAAAGCTGTACAAATTTTGATACCTTTTTGTATGGAACTATTTTATGCGAAAGCATACAAAACGGCTGCGTAATCAAAATTTTGTTCATGGAGGTATGAATTGAATTTTTCGACCAATCAGAACGCTCGTTTTTGAAAGACGAAACTAACAATTAAATTATTCAACCGTGAACGATTTTTCTGCAGTCTCTAGAGAAGTAATCATAGAAGGTTTCCCCATAACGCGTTCATTTCGATTGTCCAGGCATTCAAACTTACTCAAAATTGACTAATCGCGGCTGTCAATCAAATAACCTGTCCACCAATGAAATTATTCATTGCACTGAAATGAGTTTTGAGCTCCGACAATGGACGTCATTTTTGCAACATTTTTTGTTGGCTTCAAGCTGTAGTTACGTTTCTTAGGTCGCCAACCAACTATTGTTTCTCTTTGTTACATGCTACTGGTCATAAATTTTAACAAATAATCCGTTTAAAATCGAAAGGGGATTTCCTGTCGGAGACAATGGGCGGGGCTAACGAAATTAGTGGGTGGCGATCGATCAGTTACTGTATCCAGCATCGGAATGTTTGATAAGTTCTAAAGTAATTGTTCTTCGTAACTTTCAGATAGCTGGATGAAAATGGAGGATGACTTCTCTCGATATTCTCAAACGATAATTCAAATGGGGATCGAATGTGACTAGGGTGTGGTTTTGTACCTGGACTCCTGTTAATATTAATGCATTTGAAGGAAAGCCGTCTCGTTGAAAGTACCACAAATCACAATGATTTTAGAAGAAATTCGAATTATAAACTTTGTCCGTTTCAAGGATGTTAGCCTGAAATTTGAAAATAGGGGTCTTTATTTTTTACTTGGTGGAAGTGGCGTCGGAAAGACCAGTGTTTTTGAGGCACTTCGTAATTGTTTAGAAACAACAGATATTGAAAGACCTTCCACTAAGCACGATGAAAGACGACCGTCGATGATAATATGTAGATTTCGAGCTTTCGGGGGTTCCAATAAAGTAGATTTGGTATATTTCTATCAATCCCAAAAGTTGATGGATAAGGGCAGTGTACCTAGTTAAAGGAATAAAAAATTCGAGGATGATGCTGAAGGAGTAAAAGATGCGGACAAAAGTGAAAAAGATGCGGACAAAAGTGAAAAAGATGCGGGGGGCCATGAGGTTAAAAACAGAGCCACAGAAGGGACAGATGAAGCCAAAGAATGTGATAGAGAAAACGTCGGGAACACTAGAGACAATCGAAAGAATGTGGAAGAGAACAAGGAGAAACGTGATACTTTCATGGTTAAAATTTTCATCGACTATAAAAATGTTAAGTCGTGTGCTGTAAGAAGCTTTGACAGATGTAAAACATGGCAACCTTCAGACATATCGAGGACAAAAATTGAAAAAATTCCTATATCAGAAAATGAAATGAATATAGAAAGTAAAATCATTCAAATAGACCAAACTCTTGGCTATAATGCTGCTACTACAGATGTTTCCTTCTTTGACAATTTAATCAGAGACACAATTGATATACAATTTGTACTTCCTCATAGAGGTATAAGTTATACACAATCAGCTGAAGCAAACGCCAGCATTTTCATTACATCCTCTAAAAATGCAAATGTCCTACTACAATACTGCCAAGTCGCATGCTCTAGTAGTACAGAAGATATGAGGCTAAATTGTCAAGAAAATGAATGTGACAGGTCAGAGCTTGAGAAAAAATATTTCACACAGATAAGCAATGAGTTGAAACATAAAGTTTATATGAAAGAGGATGGGGAAATTTTGTTGGATCACGGGCTCTTTGCAGGCAAAATACCTGTATTGCGTATGCCAGAGGCAATGGTTGGTGCAAAAGTTCTGTCTATTATGATGTCAAGCCAAAAGACGAACATATTATGCATCGAGGAGCCTCAAAGAGGAATGGATAAACAAATAACAGCAAATCTAAAGAATTTTCTACAAAGTAAGCATGATGAATTTACTTCAGCTGTTGGGCATAGTGGTAAACTTGGGCTAATTATTGTAGCAACTCATGACCCATCCTTCTTTACTTATTGGTCAGTAAAGAACAGCTTTTTTTTCAAAGAGGCCAGACGTGAGTGTAAGATACTTGCAGGAAATAAGCTGGATGTAGATGAAAAATCCCTTAGGCATTTAACTTCTTATCCACTTAACTCTATACCATTTTCAAAAAAGGTACTTTTTGTTGAAGGCCCATCTGACTTATTGCTCTGCCAGGCAATACAGCGGGTTTTGTCCAACCAACTTGCTTTAGCACAGGCTACTTTAAGTAAACTTGGATTAAATGTCACTGCACCTAACTTTATGAATTTGTTCTCATCATTGTCAATTATAGCTATGGGCTCCAAATCCTATGTGCCAAAGGTAGAAAAGATGTGCGAATTTTTGAAATTACAACAGTCCCATAAACGATTCTACCTCCTGGACAGCGATGCACAAAATAGCAAAGACATTCTTGATGCACTAGGCATTCATGAGGTGAACACATCATTAGCAAAAATCTCCGAGAAGGGAATCTTTATTTGGGATAAGGACCTAGAAAATGGAGTCATTGACTTTTGTATAAGGAAAGAATGCATATATATTCTAGACCAAAATAAAGTTCCAACAACAAGCGTGAACGATGAATATAGAATATGCACAGCTAGTGAAATAAATGCCAGTCAGAAAAAGAAGCAGAAAAGCACAAAAGGTAAGGGTAGGCCTACAAATAAACAAGGAAAGTTGTTTTTAGAATCAAATGATATAACTGATGCAAATATCAGAAATGTCATAGAAACAATTTTGGAAAAGTTGGACAGGCGTGATTTTGACCGAAACGAAAATTATCTAGGAACATTCCCTAATCTTATAGATTTTTTAATCAAACGAATTGTTTGTCACTGGGCACAGTAAAATCAGTATATCCCCAGGGCAAGTACAACTAATTACCATATCTATTTCTACCAGCCACCTGATCACAACATGCTTCTGGTGAATATTTGTGATACTTGAATGATTGTATGGCCACAAGGATGATCTGTGTCGATTATTTCGACATTCTGACAATGTTTTGCTCTGAGAATCAAATACCCGTATTATGTGCCACAAATAAGTAGTCCCCTACCAGTATTATTTTGTTCTGTGAATCCAATATACATATTTTGCCAAGAGGGTCATTGGGCCTAAAGCGCTCACCTGAGTTGACGACTACAAAAGCCTAAGTAAATTAATTTTGGCCAAATGTAACCCGCTATCAAATCATGTCTTGAAATCAAAAGTAAACATTCTTACAAAATATTAAGATATTTATGCGACGAAAGTAACAAAGAAGATTTCTTTAAAATAGATCTAGTGACCTAGCTTTTGACCCCAAGTGACCCAATATAAAACAAGGTGCCAAACTGTCACAAGATACGCCCGTCAAACTGCTTAACATTAACTGGGGGTTTGAATAGAACTGAGGTTATTTTGAATGAATTTTTTTGTCAAACAAAGTATGAAAAACAACAAAGGGCAATAACTCAAAATATACGCTAGGTAGAGTTATGGTTCTTGTACACTGCACTCCCACTTGGTGAGCTCTATCCATCCATGAAGTTTCATGATTCTAGCTATTATAATTTTAGAGATATACTCCAAACAAGATTCAAGTATGAAAAACAACAAAGGGCAATAACTCAAAAAATAGGATAGGTAGAGTTATGGTTCTTGTACACTGCACTCCCACTTGGTGAGCTCTATCCATCCATGAAATTTCATGATTCTAGCTATTATACTTTTAGAGATATACTCCGGACAAGATTCAAGTATGAAAAACAACAAAGGGCAATATCTCAAAAAATAGGCTAGGTAGAGTTATGTTTCTTGTGCACTGCACTCCCCCTTGGTGAGATCTATACACCCATGAAGTTTCATGATCCTAGCTATAATACTTTTAGAGATATACTCCGGACAAGATTCAAGTATGAAAAACAACAAAGGGCAATAACTCAAAATATACGCTAGGTAGAGTTATGGTTCTTGTGCACTGCACTCCCCCTTGGTGAGATCTATACACCCATGAAGTTTCATGATCCTAGCTATAATACTTTTAGAGATATACTCCGGACAATATTCAAGTATGAAAAACAACAAAGGGCAATAACTAAAAAAATAGGCTAGGTAGAGTTATGGTTATTGAGCACTGCACCCGTATTATTGAGAAGAATATAACTGCCAAGTTTAAAGTCAATCGGACTTACGGTGACAGAGTTATGCTCCGGACAAAGAAGTGGACACCGCCGGACAACCAGACACCCGGACGACCGGACGCCTGGACGGCCGGACACCACGGGTGATCCCATAATACGTCCCGTCTTCGACGGGCGTATAAAAATGACTGATAATTTTATGGAGACAAACAAATATCAAGTCTATTGAGCAAAAATGCGGCCTCTAGAGGCCTAAGATACATTCAAAGAATTTTGATTGGATGTAAAGATAGCGGGGCGTATTTCTAAATATTGTATAAGCCTTAAAAATGGTCTCAGAAACCAGTTGATTTCAAATTTTACGGGAATGATCCTTGGGTGACTCTACATCATCTTGAAATTGCCACATACAACATCTTTCAATCAAAAAAATTGTTGTCTATTCATAGGTTAACCCATTCCGACTTAATGACGCTTTTGGACACCTCTCAAGAAAAATGCTTTGAAAAACATTGTGAAAAATGAAGAAATTTTTTTTTACAAGCAATTTTTTTCATTATCCACATTGTTTTCAACCCCAAAACACTGAGATTTTTAAAATTCCTTTGACCAAATATTTTTGTCTGCAACTTCTTTCAATTTGGACCAGTCTAAAATTTTGTCATCGGGGAATGGGTTAAATAATCTCCCCCACATTTCTTATATGGACTTCATTTCCTTTTTTTGTAATCAACCAACTATGCATGTAGATATGAACAACAAGTCGTACATCTGCCACCAAGGACGTTTTGATCCCAATATTTTATTTAAGACATGAAGATGATATTTTTTGTTTTCATGCAGGTATTCATACCTCAGTGTGATAAGGTTTCTCGGTTCACACCTACATGAAAACAAACAAATATTCTCTTCATATCTTATAATTTAATGACATGAAGCATAACAAAGAAATTTATGGAACTATTTTTTGCAAGCATACAAAATAGCTGCGTGCTAAAGATTTTGTTCATGGAAGTATGAATAATTTTTTTCAACCAATCTGAATGCTCGTTTTTGGTAGACGAAACATAAGACAATGAAATAATAAACAAAATATTTGCATATATTATTAAAATAATGGAAATGGTTTTAACACTTTATCTTCATAAACATTGTTATTTCAAGATACAGATATGACTGTTGGGAAAGGCTAAAATTACAATTTTGGTTAGTTTTGACATGCTTTGGTCATAATAAGGTTTGGTTTATTAATCTTCACTCTTTCTTGATAGGTGTAAAAATGGCATAATGTGCTACTAGCTATGTTTTGAGACACCAGTATCTTTTGTTGTGATTGTTTGATTATGTTTCTATAGATAAATTTGATGAATAGATGCCATTGGACATTTCCAGTCACTAACTTTGTAAATATTAGACAGAATAAAAAAAAGTTGCTTCAGCTACATAGAGAATGATAATATTCAAAATTTCTAGATAACACTTTGTTACTTAAAGCTCTAACACTATTAGATTTCTCTACTTGAACACTTATTTAAACTGATTATTATTTAGAAGTATATTTTCAAATAATAAATTTACAACATTTTGAAATTTTTAACATAAATATTTGTTGTGATATTTGAAAATCAGACTGTGTTTGTTTTCATTTATTCCTGAATTAATGTGTTCGAATACAACTGATTGATGGGAACTTTGTCATCAACCGCAGCTTCCTAGCTATAATCATTGGACACTGGGGTGCATGCTAATTCCCCAACCAATCTGAACTGCTGGCCAATACCTTGACGACTGCAGCTCTACCATGGAAGCCCCAGGTCAGATGGCTAGGGAGCTAACCAACTAACCAAACCAGCTGCACTCTGTTCAAAGAGAAGCCCAATCAACGATTTCATCTATTCATCTACTGTATAAGGGCTATAATCCATTTGTTTAAATATTTTGACAAGTAGCAAGTTGTCTCTCTTGTACCAACATTGAACATAATTTCTTTAATGCTTTCAGGTAGATTATTGAGAAACAACAGAAGATAATCATTTGATAAACTCACCGCCTATCCAGTGAAATTATCAAAAACTTATGCCCCGCTTTTGTTCATTTCACCCTATCTGACGTTATCTAAGCAGAGCCAAATAAGTGACGTCATCATAAGCGTAGCATAGCAGTCACGTGCAAAATGACACGCTTTAAGAAAATTTGTCATATAATTTTCGCATTTTGTCTAATTTTTTCATTAAAGAACTAGAACAATTGTTTGTTTTTTCGAGTAAGATCGATTTATATTTCATTTTGTGAACAACAAAAGCTATATTTTCACTCGTGGCTTTACCATTCGTGAAAATAAAGCTTTTGTTGTTCACTCAATGAAATATAGATTGATCTTACACTGAAACAAACGATTATCCTCTATCTAATAGCCAAATATGGAAAATAAGCCCTGCCAGTAATAGCCATGATTGTTTTTTTATTCATTTTCCACAATGTTTTCTCCCAACATTTCTAAAATTTTATCAAGTAAAATTCATCATATGCAACATTTTTTCATTTGGACCAGTCTTAAATTTTATTTTCTAGCAATGGATTACACAAATATTAATATACCTTTTCCTTCTTTTTTATCAACTGTCAATATAAACAAGCCTAGGATACAAGGCAGATAATCCTTATATTTGACTAAATTTCTCAACAGTGTATGTTGTCTCCATTTGACAATTTATTAAATACAATATAGCAACTTCATATTTTTGCCATGAAAGGATAAAAAAGCCTTGCCCATTTGACAAATCTACAGAATAATGAAACAAGAGCTGTCAAGAGTTGGATTATGTTCTGTCAAAAAAGGTATGAAAATAAACATGGTTAAGGGTTTAGACTGACAGACAGACAAAGCACTGATTATATGCTTGCCCTTCTGAGAGCATAATCAAATGAGGAGTTTGATATAAAATAATTCTTAAAGGATTTCTATTTTGGTTGAATTCTGCACAGAACATTGTTTGAAGAAATCTGAGAGCCATCTAGGGAACAATTCTGTTTGGTGAGATCTGACCAATAGTTTCTGAGGAGAAGATTTTTTTGTATAAGTTTACCCACTAATGGATGGTTGCATCGATGGATGCAACAAACGAAACAACACCTCATCAATAGCTCAGCTGGCCAAAAAGATGAGGATTTAATTCCTGCTTACTCTCTTTCTTCCTTGATGATTTTCATTTAGAGCACATAATAAAGCTTTGCTGGTATTATCAAGTCTAAAAACACAAACAATAAACCCTTTTTCTCCATGTCAGTTGTAAGAGGTATTTGTCGTTTTAAGTCTACAAGGTATCTACTGATGGTAAGGAGATGTTAACCCATTACCAGACGGTAAAATTTTAGACTGGTCCAATTTGAAAGTAGTTGCAGACGACAATTTAAAGTTTATGAAACTTTGGATTTTTTCAACTTTCTGGGTAGAAAACATTGTGTGAAATGAAGAAATTGCTTGATTCAAGCAATTTCTTCGTTTTACACAATGTTTTCACAATGTTTTATTCTTGAGGGGCGTTCAAAAGTGTCACTTTGTGGGAATGGGTTAAAGACTTTCTAAATTTTGCCCAGCTGAATGTATCAACTACATGAGCTAGAGGCAGTTGACCAATAGTGGTTGTCAATCAAATGATCAGTCGACCAATGAAATCATTCATTTAGACCAAAAATGAGTTTTTAAATCTGACATTGGCCGCCATTTTTGTTAACCTTTTTTGTTGGGTTGGCAACTTAAACGTCGTAGCTATAGTTACGGTGTTTAGGTTGCCAACCAAGTATTCTACATTTTGGTTACATGCTACTGGCCGTATATTTTGCAAAATAACACTCTTTAAAATTGAAGCGTGACCTCCTGTCGGAGTCAGTGGGTGAAGCAAAAAAAGTGGCCAGCGCTTGGTCAATTGAGCATCTGATTCTCTTGGCTGGTCTGAATTTACTTATCCGGTATTATTTCTTCATCCGTTCCTGTTTTGAAAAATTTTAGACCTGCCTGAATTCAAAGGTTTTGCAGACGAAAATATAAAGTTGATGATATTTGAAAAATAACCATTCAGTAGGGAAGAAAATATTGTGAAAAAAGAAGAAATTGCTTGTTACAAGCAATTTCTTCTTTTACTACAATGTTTTCCCAGTTATGAGATCTTGGGGACGTCAAAACCAGGGATTGAACAGGAAAGGGTTAAATATAAGAGATAACTCATTTAAAATTATCTTTTTCAATTTCATTTATGAAGGTTACTTTCCTTTAAACAACAAATATTCTCAGTAAAGCAGTAATAATTATCATTTCCCTTGCATCAATGTGTCATCTCTACCGGGAATTTGGTCATTCCTCCAAAGCGCTATCATTTTATAAATTAAAATATCTTCAGAAAATGTGTTCAGAATCACCAAATACCATTTCCATAAAATATGGTGAAAATCAACCCTTTGAGAAGATTTCTATGTCGCATTAACCCATTCCCAAACAATCCCGGTTTTTTACACACTCAAGAAAAGACTTAAATTCTTCATTTCTTGAAAGTGTTTTGAATGAGCTTGACCTACGGATCATTTCTGTGAAGTTTGATTGAAATACCATGGTTAGTTTAGGAGGAGAAGATTTGTTTTTATAACAGTGAACGGTTTGACTGATAGATGGATGCACGAAAGCCTACAATGACCTATCTAGATGAGCTAATAAGGTTGAAAATGAAAGTTTACAAGCAGTTTCTTCATTTTTATCCTTGTTTTACTTAAAAAAATACCAAAGTATTTAAAATTCTCTCAAAATGAAAGTTGTCTGCAACTTCTTAGAATTTGGACCTGTCTATAAAGTTTTGCAGTATGGTAATGGGTTTATCAATGGAATGGAAGAATTTTGCAGTATGGTAATGGGTTTATCAATGGAACAGAAGAATTTTGCAGTGTGGTAATGGGTTTGTCGATGGGACAATAGAAAAGACATGCTAGAAAGTTACCCAGGGACAACATGGCGAGCCAGCTGTATATTTGACCTTGAGTTGTGACCTTAACCTTTGGTTTAACTGAATATTTGTTTCAAATAGTATAGGAGTACATTTCATTTGAAATTCAGGCGCAAAAGCAGAAAATACAGTGTTGACAAGCTCAATTTGTATGATTATCTAGTTTTTATTCAGGGTGAACCAAGTTTTACCTTGACATTCTGCAAAGAGTTTATCATTTTTTGCTAAGTAATTCTAATAATTTAGTTCTATAATAACTCACAAAGATTGGAATTAATAGCCAACATTCTGTAAGATATATACTCTGAACAAAATATCAGATGACAGAAGGACGGACAGACTAAGCGGCAGCTATATGCTCTCCCTTTGGGGAGCATAAAACAAGAGGACCATGATGGTCCTAAATCGCTCACCTGAGGCATCTGCAAATTACAGTACTTTTTTGTATAAAAAAGACACAACTTGAGCAAAATAAATAAAACAAATATAAGATTTTGGCTTTGTACAGAACAATCCAGTAATGCTTTAAAATGAAAATGAATGCCTTTGGCTTCATAGTTTAATCGATTACCAAACTATCCCAGAATTTGTCACCCTCAGGGAAAAAGGTTTAAAAAAGCATTGTGAGAAAGCAAGCAATTTCTCCATTTCTATTTAAGAAGAATCCTTTCAATGCGATTATGCAATTTTCAATCCCAGGAGCAGAGACATTTCTTATCCTAAGAGCATATTTTCCTGTAACATAGTACAAAATTATTTAGTCATGCTACATACCAAATATGAATGCCCTTCATCTTATATTTCAGAAGGAGAAGACAAGTTGCTCTAATTGGGTGTTTTCAAAAATTTTTGACCTCTGGGGCAGTGCCATGTTTTATCCCAGGGCTAAGATTTTAGCTAACATAGTAGAGAACCATCTGGTTATGCTATAAATCAAATATGAATGCCTTAGACTTTGTAGATTGTGAGAAGACTGTTGAACATGGTCTAATTGAGCATTTTTACAAACTTTGGACACCCAGGGAAGGGGTGTTTTTAACCTACAGGCATAATTTAATCAAAATTGATAGATAACAGCCAGGCTATGCTACACTCAAAATATAAATGCTCTCCGCCTTAAAATGAAGAATTTTTTTCAACATACTCAAATTTTGCGTTTTTCCAAATTTTTGGACCCCTAGTCCAGGCTGTTTTGACCCTTGGATGAAAACTTTTTGTGATATAGTACAAAACCATCTAGTTATGCTACATACCAAATATGAATATCCTAGACCTTATAGTTTAAGAGGAGAAGCCTTTTGAAATTGATCTTATTAAGAATTTTTCCAAACTTCAGACCTCAGGGGCAGGGCCATTTTTGACCCCAGAGATTGAATATTTAAAAACTTGGTAGAGAACCATATGATTAAGCTCTTTACAAAATATAAAGGCCTTTGGCCTTGTAGTCTATGAAAAAAACAACATCAAAGATTTACTAAAATTTCCAATTTTCATATGCCTCGGTTACAAGAGTTTTTGACGGAATTAAATTCTTTTGACAACTTTTGAAGAGCTTCACCCAATGAACATCCCTGCAAAGTTTCAGCTTGATTGGCCTACTGGTTTAGGAGAAGAAGATTTTTAAAGATATTTAAAGAATTACTAAAGATTCCCATTTTCATATGCCGCAGCAGCCAGTGTTTTTGACAAAATTAAATTCTTTTAACAACTCTTGAAGAGCTTCACCTAATGAACATCCCTGCAAAATTTCAGCTTGATTGGCCTACTGGTTTAGGAGAAGAAGATTTTTAAAGATATTTAAAGAATTACTAAAGATTCCCATTTTCATATGCCGCGACAAATTTTTGACGAAATTAAATTCTTTTAACAACTTTTGAAGAGCTTCACCCAATGAACATCCCTGCAAAGTTTCAGCTTGATTGGCCTACTGGTTTAAGAGAAGAAGATTTTTAAAGATATTTAAAGAATTACTAAAGATTCCCATTTTCATATGACGCGGCAACCAGAGTTTTTGACAAAATTAAATTCTTTTACCAACTTTTGAAGAGCTTCACCTAATGAACATCCCTGCAAAGTTTCAGCTTGATTGGCCTACTGGTTTAGGTGAAGAAGATTTTTAATGATATTTAAAGAATTACTAAAGATTCCCATTTTCATATGCCGCGGCAACCAGAGTTTTTGACGGAATTAAATTCTTTTAACAACTTTTGAAGAGCTTTACCCAATGAACATCCCTGCAAAGTTTCAGCTTGATTGGCCTACTGGTTTAAGAGAAGAAGATTTTTAAAGATATTTAAAGAATTACTAAAGATTCCCATTTTCATATGACGCGGCAACCAGAATTTTTGACAAAATTAAATTCTTTTAACAACTTTTGAAGAGCTTCACCCAATGAACATCCCTGCAAAGTTTCAGCTTGATTGGCCTACTGGTTTAGGAGAAGAAGATTTTTAAAGATATTTAAAGAATAACTAAAGATTCCCATTTTCATATGCCGCGGCAACCAGAATTTTTGACGAAATTAAATTCTTTTAACAACTTTTGAAGAGCTTCACCCAGTGAACATCCCTGCAAAGTTTCAGCTTGATTGGCCTACTGGTTTAGGAGAAGAAGATTTTTAAAGATATTTAAAGAATTACTAAAGATTCCCATTTTCATATGCCGCAGCAGCCAGAGTTTTTGACAAAATTAAATTCTTTTAACAACTTTTGAAGAGCTTCACCTAATGAACATCCCTGCAAAGTTTCAGCTTGATTGGCCAACTGGTTTAGGAGAAGAAGATTTTTAAAGATATTTAAAGAATTACTAAAGATTCCCATTTTCATATGCCGCGACAAATTTTTGATGAAATTAAATTCTTTTAACAACTTTTGAAGAGCTTCACCCAATGAACATCCCTGCAAAGTTTCAGCTTGATTGGCCTACTGGTTTAGGAAAAGAAGATTTTTAAAGATATTTAAAGAATTACTAAAGATTCCCATTTTCATATGACGCGGCAACCAGAGTTTTTGACAAAATTAAATTCTTTTACCAACTTTTGAAGAGCTTCACCTAATGAACATCCCTGCAAAGTTTCAGCTTGATTGGCCTACTGGTTTAGGTGAAGAAGATTTTTAAAGATATTTAAAGAATTACTAAAGATTCCAATTTTCATATGCCGCGGCAACCAGAGTTTTTGACGAAATTAAATTCTTTTAACAACTTTTTAAGAGCTTTACCCAATGAACAACCCTGCAAAGTTTCAGCTTGATTGGCCTACTGGTTTAAGAGAAGAAGATTTTTAAAGATATTTAAAGAATTACTAAAGATTCCCATTTTCATATGACGCGGCAACCAGAGTTTTTGACAAAATTAAATTCTTTTAACAACTTTTGAAGAGCTTCACCAAATGAACATCCCTGCAAAGTTTCAGCTTGATTGGCCTTCTGGTTTAGGAGAAGAAGATTTTTAAAGATATTTAAAGAATAACTAAAGATTCCCATTTTCATATGCCGCGGCAACCAGAGTTTTTGACGAAATTAAATTCTTTTAACAACTTTTGAAGAGCTTCACCCAGTGAACATCCCTGCAAAGTTTCAGCTTGATTGGCCTACTGGTTTAGGAGGAGAAGATTTTAAAAGATATTTAAAGAATTACTAAAGATTCCCATTTTCATATGCCGCAGCAGTCAGAGTTTTTGACAAAATTAAATTCTTTTAACAACTTTTGAAGAGCTTCACCTAATGAACATCCCTGCAAAGTTTCAGCTTGATTGGCCTACTGGTTTAGGAGAAGAAGATTTTTAAAGATATTTAAAGAATTACTAAAGATTCCCATTTTCATATGCCGCAACAAATTTTTGATGAAATTAAATTCTTTTAACAACTTTTGAAGAGCTTCACCCAATGAACATCCCTGCAAAGTTTCAGCTTGATTGGCCTACTGGTTTAGGAAAAGAAGATTTTTAAAGATATTTAAAGAATTACTAAAGATTCCCATTTTCATATGACGCGGCAACCAGAGTTTTTGACAAAATTAAATTCTTTTACCAACTTTTGAAGAGCTTCACCTAATGAACATCCCTGCAAAGTTTCAGCTTGATTGGCCTACTGAATTAGGTGAAGAAGATTTTTAAAGATATTTAAAGAATTACTAAAGATTCCCATTTTCATATGCCGCGGCAACCAGAGTTTTTGACGAAATTAAATTCTTATAACATCTTTTTAAGAGCTTTACCCAATGAACAACCCTGCAAAGTTTCAGCTTGATTGGCCTACTGGTTTAAGAGAAGAAGATTTTTAAAGATATTTAAAGAATTACTAAAGATTCCCATTTTCATATGACGCGTCAACTAGAGTTTTTGACAAAATTAAATTCTTTTAACAACTTTTGAAGAGCTTCACCAAATGAACATCCCTGCAAAGTTTCAGCTTGATTGGCCTACTGGTTTAGGAGAAGAAGATTTTTAAAGATATTTAAAGAATAAGTAAAGATTCCCATTTTCATATGCCGCGGCAACCAGAGTTTTTGACGAAATTAAATTCTTTTAACAACTTTTGAAGAGCTTCACCCAGTGAACATCCCTGCAAAGTTTCAGCTTGATTGGCCTACTGGTTTAGGAGGAGAAGATTTTTAAAGTTATTAAAGAATTACTAAAGATTCCCATTTTCATATGCTGTGGCAACCAGAGTTTTTGACAAAATTAAATTCTTTTACCAACTTTTGAAGAACTTCACCCAATGAACATCCCTGCAAAGTTTCAGCTTGATTGGCCTACTGGTTTAGGAGGAGAAGATTTTTAAAGAAATTGTGGACGGACGGACAGACGGACAGACGGACGACGGACAACGACCGATCACAATAGCTCACTTCGCACTTTGTGCTCAGGTGAGCTAAAAATGGAAGGAAATAACTTCAAGACTAGAAATATCTCCTCTATAAACTGTACTTCTACTCATTGAGTTCTAACAACCAACAAAATTTGATATTTATAGCAATGTTTTTTTTATGAGTTGTACCATGAACACTTTTATGAGAAGTAACCTTTCATATAATTATAGGGTAAAGGGTTAGATATTTCACTTTGACCTTCTGCATATGAGGTAAACCCAATCATGGGGTCAAGGGTTAAATATTTCATCTTGACCATCAACATATGTGTTCTTTCCGTCAAAGTTATCAATGAAAAATGCCTACATACAACAGATGGAGACTGAGTCTAGAAGAAACAATAGACTGATTTATTTTAGAGTAGGAAATATACAAAATATAAAGCTACATGGCAATAAGCCCCATTTTAGCACTTTACAGCTTCATCGAGTCAAAATATGAAATAAACATTACATAGGTCATTTAATAAACAACATTAATGTAAAGTTACACGAAATATCCACATTGGTAAAGGAGGAAATTATTCAGCTTGACAACATGACCTTGACCAATGACCTTGATTTTGGTATCTGCTGTAATGTCTTTCTACAAGTAATAAACATTTAAAATATGAATATATCATTTACCATTGCAATTTTATGGACAATGTAAAAGGTTTAAATTTTCCAAATTAGGACCTTGAGAAATGATCTTGATCTTGGAGCCAACGGAAAGGTTTTGTCATAAGCTATACACATGTGAAATATGAAGGCTATATTTCTTACTAATCAAAAGTTGTGGCCAATTTTAGTTTGTTGATGAGACACGGAGAGCTAACATAAAGCTAAAAAACATTAAGCCCCCTTTTTCCATGACATATTTTCTATATGCAAATTTCAAGTAGTTTATGGTCAAGGGCATCTGATTTGCTACTCAAATATGCAATTTCATCAAATTCTGACCATTAGACTAGGAGAAATTAGAGAAAAACTGTAATTTACCCTAAGTCCCCTTTTCCTGTAACAAGGCCTCAAATCCAAAAAAACGGAAAAATACACTTCGGCATTATATCATAGGGAGTTCACATGGTAAGTTTCATTTGATTTGGTCTAAGGGTTATGGAAAATCCCTTCAGACGGACCGTCTTGCAAGCAATTTTTTCATTTTCCACTGTTTTTCCAATTGTCTGTCTTGAGGGGTGTCGAAAGGCATCGATGTGTGGAAATGGGTTGAACAAGAAATGCAGCCTCTAAACTTTATACAAAGTTATTTTAAGGTTTGACTAAAGACCTAGTTTTGAACCAAAGTGACCCAATATTGAACTTGATCTAATTATCCCTTTCCTGTTTTATGAAATTTTAGACTGGTCCAATTTGAAAGAGGTTGCAAACGACAATGAAAATTGCATGCAATTTGAAATCTGACCATCCTATGTGGTAGAAAATATTGTGGGAAAAGGAGAAATTGCTTGTAACAAGCAATTTCTCCTTTTTCCACAATGTTTCTCAAGTACAAAATCACAGTGACGTAAAATCCCGGATTTGACCAGGAAAGGGTTATCAAAGAGACAATCCTTTTGACAAATATCAAGGCATCTGAGCCTGAAATACATTAGTGTCTAGAGTGTACACAAGGTATTTTATAAGATTTAACCTATTTACAAACTTTTCACAATATCTGACCTAATGTGGAAATTGGCAAAAATATTATGAAAACAAACCTTCTGATCAATTATTGAGACATTTCAGCCAAATTTTGGTCTACAGAGTGTACACAAAGTAAGTGTAAGATTTGTCCTAGTGACCTACACTTATGACCACATGTTACCCAAGATCAAACTTCCCTGAGATATAATGCAGACAAATATTCTGACCAATTTTGAAGACACTTTAGCTAAAATTGTGGCTTGTATAGTTCACTAAAAATGTTGACACAAGACAGGCCATGAACACAGCTAGATCATAAGAGCTCACCTTGAGCAATTTGTTCTTATTCAATGATAAACTATTTTCCTATGGCTTAGAGCAAAAACATCATAAATGTCTATACAATGTTTACACACTTACATTTTTTTACATTTAGCTATAAATGTAATGAGAAATCTCAAATGAATTTAGCTACCTTCCTGGCATTAATAATTTTATCTGCTATTATGTTTGATCCTTTTAATTAATCTTTCGATTCATCATTATATATTTGGTATTGTTGAAAGCTACCAACATACCAAATATGTATAACAAGATCCATCAATGGGGGCATTAAAAACAAACTGGTGATTAGAAGTCTTTAGTTATTGCTTTTAACCCTTTACCAGACGGCAAAAATTTAGACTAGTCCTAATTGAAAGGAGTTGCAGACGAAAATTTAAAGTTCATGCAATTTTAGATTTTTTCAAATTTCTGGGTAGAAATCATTGTGGAAAATGAAGAAATTGCTAGTATAAAGCAATTTCTACATTTTCCATAATAATTTCCCATTTCTTTTCTCGGGAGCATCCAAAAGAGTCATTGTGTGGGAAAGGGTTAAGTGGCAAACTAACAAAATGCTTGACATATATGTCAAATGTAAATATTCACTAGAGGGCTATTAGAATAATCTGATTGGTCGCTCATTTTTTTTAAAATTGAAAATAGCAATTTAATAGCTATAAGGCTTCAAATGGACATTTTAGTTCAAACAATTTGAAAAATTTTACTTTTTTTTATTTTTCAATTTTACACAGTCTTTGACAGTTTCATTTGAAAAGTTATTGGCAAACTGTATTTCCATCACAATGGCATATTTGCATGTTTCTTCCATGGATTATCAAGTTTTTTACTCGATAACATGTCTAAGTCCTTACAGATCTGTCTTCGGGTTGATCTTGGCTCTATAATATCATCAACAAAACCTGAAGGGAAAACAAAACATTACTTGGACTATTACAAATTCTATCACAATGTTATAAGAATTTGCATGTTTAACCCATACCCTCATGAAATATGCTAGAATGGTCAAAATTGGAAGAAATTACATGTTGCAATTTAAATCCTCTAGGAATATTCTTATTACATGTATAGTCCAAAATTACATGTTGCAATTTAAATCCTCTAGGAATATTCTTACTACATGTATAGTCTAAACTGAAAGACAATAAACAAGAGAACCATGAGTGCATGAGGTGCTCTCCTGACCATCAAGTTTTCCCTTAATTATTACATAATATCTAAGGTACTTAATTGCTTAAAGAAGAATGCATAAAATAAGTAATACCTCAGTTTTTCTCCCTTAAAAAATAATGCTAACTAATAATTTCTTTAGATACATTACCTCTGGTAGCAGCTGGAAATGGATTGGCAAACTTCTCAATATACTCTTGTTCATTCTTTGTTTGATCTTTGCCTCGGAATATGATAGATACAGCTCCCTTGATAAAAAACAAAATATCTTTGTTTAAACTCAAAATTACAATAAAGTAAAAAGTTCTTATTTCTTAACCCATTCCTACACAATGACACTTTTTTGACGCCCCTGAAGAAAAAAATTGGGAAAACATTGCATCAAATGAAGAAATTGCTTGCCACATGCAATTTCTTCCTTTTTGACAATGTTTTAGACCAAAAGGTTTGAAAAATCTAAAATTTCACAAACTTTAAATCAACACATGCAAATCCTTTTCATTTGGACCAGTTCAAACTAGAAATTGTTGCAAAGCAGACTAATACCTCCTAACAGCACTTGTCCATATAGAAGTGCTTTCCGCCAAAAGGCTGTAACAAAAAGTGGACTTTTTAATTAAAGGGAAATAAATCAGTCAAAAATACATGGACAATAACCAAAATAGGATATGCACATGTCTGACTTACACTGAGTCTTTCTATGAAATTTGAATCAAATCCGTCCAATGGTTGCTGAGAAATTGAGTGTCATGATTTTTCAACAAAGGGCCATAACTCTGTCAATTATCAATGGACCGTAACTAAGGTAAAATATGCACATCTCTGCTTGATACTGATTATATCTGTAAAGTTTGAATAAAATCTGTCCAATAGTTGCCGAGAAATTTAGCAGACACGAAAAAAGCTACAGACACATGGACTGACAGACAGACAAGCTGACTCCTATATACCCCCCAAACATAGTTTTGGGGACATAAATATTGCCATCCAGTGATGGGTTAAACTATTGCCAACCAATAAAATTAAAGAGTAGCTGAAAATGAAAGATTATACAGACAGCAATCTAAAGTTCAGGATTGATTTCTAAGAGGGTCTAAAACAATGTCGGAAGTGAGGAAATTGTTTGTCTCAAGCAATTTCTTCATTTTCCACTATGTTTTCCAATTCTTTTATTTCTTCAGGGACTTAGAGATGCTAAATAGTGTGGGAACGGGTTAATTTGTTTTATACATGGTTTAACCCTTTCCTGTTCAATCTCTGCTTTTATGACCCTATGATTTATAATTGAGAAGACATTTCAGAAAAAGAAAAATTTCTTGTACTAAACAATTTCTTCTTTTTTCCACAATATTTTCCACACTGAATAGTTATTTTTCAAATTAAATCCACTTTAACCCTTTCCTGTTCAAACCCTGTTTTTTAAGTCCCTACATTTTTATACTTGAGAAGACATTCTTGATAAAGAAGAAACCACTTGTGAGAAGCAGTTTCTTCTTTTTTCACAATTCTTTCTATCTTACAGAATAACTTTTTTAAATAAAATCAACTTTGAATTGTCCTCTGCAAAATCTATGAATTTGGACAGGTCTATAATTTTTAAAAGCAGCAAAGGGTTAAAATTGTAACAAGCAATTTCTTAATTTTCCACAATGTTTTCTAAACCTTTCTTTCTAGGGGGCGTCTAAAAGTGTCTCTGAGTGGGAATGGGTTAATTCGGACAGGTAAAAAATTTTGTAAAACAGCAAAGGGTTAAAACTGCTTTCAACCATACTGGTTTTATATCCCGGAAAAATTCATCAGTAGAGCTAAGGCTCCTGCATGACTTGTTCAATAACAGCTAGGGCTCCTGCATGACTTGTTAAAGATCAAACAGTGGGGGCAAAAATTATATCCGAGATAAGCAAATCATTATCCTATCATTCAGTTAACCAATCACAGCTGTCAATCAAAGAAAGTAGAGGTGCTCTTGCACCTATTTTGCTCCAAAGGTCTGAATGTACTGATTAAGTAAAAGGGTTTTCAAGGAATTCAATATAAACTGAATCATCTTTGCCATATCTGGCAGATAAATCTAATCACTGAATTCTTTGAAATAATTCTAGAGAAGAATTTCTAACTTTTCACAAAAGTCAACTTAAGTTACGTAAAATTCATTAAATAATTCAGATGAAAATGTAAGAGCATGACTTTCAAAATTTTCATAAATACCATAAATAGACAGATTGATTGACTGAATTGGGTTTAACACCATTTTTAACAGTATTTCAGTCATATTGTGACGGCTTGAGCATCCTGCATAGGTTTACAATTATCCAACCATGGGTGAAAGACAAATGTCGGAAAGAATATGTGCCACTGCTGGGGATCGAACCCATGACATAAATGGACAGAAGCAATGACCATAAAAGCCATGTTTTTCATACAATCATAATAACATGAAGGAATCTGACAAAGAGTCCAATGAGGATTATTCCTTTGGAATTTGGTTGGTATCCAGGAGTTCAAAGTTCGCCATAGGTCTAAACTAGAGCTGTCGCCCTCAAGGGCTGACGAGAATACCCCCCACACCGCTAAAAAGGCTTTTCTATGAAGGAGTGGAATTTGAAGGGGCATTTTATGACCCCTTTTTAAGTAGGAGTGGAAAAGTAGCAATTGTGTATGTAATTATGTTTTCAGCTTCTCTCCCCCCCGATTGCGTCTTTCTTTTGCAAGTCTCTCTCTCCAACACTTCTGACCCTTGAAAGCTATGTACCAAGTATTAGAGAGGACGGAATTGTTCAGTTAATTGTTACTGTAAATAACTTACAGCGTTTTGATGTCAAACATGTATATATACAAGATGATGTTACTTACCAAATTTGGTAACTCCCCTTATGGTTACTGAGTTTTGCAATTTTAAAATTTTGACTACTCCCCCCCCCCCCCATTAAAAAGTTCAAAATGGCATAACTCTGAAACTAACGACTGGATCAAGATGAAAATTGCAGGTGCACAACTTCATATGATAGGAAACAACCTGATAAAATTTCAGCAAAATTGGTAAAAAAATGTGGGAGGAGAAGAGGACACAAAATTATGTCCCCCCCCCCCCATTAAAAAGTTCAAAATGGCATAACTCTGAAACTAACAACTGGATCAAGATGAAAATTGCAGGTGCACAACTTCATATGATAGGAAACAACCTGATAAAATTTCAGCAAAATTGGTCAAAAAATGTGGGAGGAGAAGAGGACACAAAATTATGTCCCCTCCCCCCCATTAAAAAGTTCAAAATGGCATAACTCTGAAACTAACGACTGGATCAATATGAAAATTGCAGGTGCACAACTTCATATGATAGGAAACAATCTGATAAAATTTCAGCAAAATTGGTAAAAAAATGTGGGAGGAGAAGAGGACACAAAATTATGTCCACGGACGGACGGACAGACGGACGTACGGACAGACGGACGGACGGACGGACGGACAACCTGATTCCAGTATACCCCCCCATAACTTCGTTGTGGGGGGTATAATGAATGAATGATTTGATTGGCTTTTTTGATTGACTGTCAATCCATCAATTTTTAGTGTTCGTTACCTTTGCTCCCATGACTGCTACTTCAGCTGTAGGCCAGGCATAGTTTGTATCTCCTCTCAAGTGTTTAGAACTCATTACGTCATAGGCTCCCCCATATGCCTGTAGATACATCGGAAACAACAGACATAATGAAAAAAAGAATTTTGACAATAAGTCTACTTTTTCCATGACACAACAATAACCCATTACAAGACGACAAAATTTTAGACTGATCCAAATTAAAATGAGTTGCAGACGAAAATATAAAGATCATGAATTTTTACATTTTTTCAACTTAACCCATTCCAACATATTAAATTTTTAGACCTGTCCAAATTGAAAGATGTTGCAGACGACAATGTTAAGTTTATGAAATTTTAGATTTGTTCCATTTTCTTGATAGAAAACATTGTGTAAAATGTAGAAATTGCTTGTTACAAGCAATTTCTTCAGTTTTACACAATGTTTTCCCCATTTGCATTTCTTGAGGGGCGTCCAAAAGCGTCGCTGTGTGGGAACGGGTTAATGGTCAGAAAAGATTGTGGAAAATGAAGAAATTACTTGTTGCACTGTCACACTGCTTAATATTAACTGGGGGTTTGAATAGAACTGAGGTTATTTTTAATGAATATTTTTTGTCAAACAAAGTATGAAAAACAACAAAGGTCAATAACTCAAAGTATACGCTAGGTAGAGTTATGGTTCTTGTGCACTGCACTCCCACTTGGTGAGATCTATCCATCCATGAAATTTCAAGATTCTAGCTATTATACTTTTTGAGATATACTCCGGACAAGATTCAAGTATGAAAAACTACAAAGGGCAATAACTCAAAACAAGAGGGCCAGAATGGCCCTAAAATCGCTCACCTGACTAATGTAAGATGATTCAAAATTGAAATTGGCCCAATGGTTACTGAGGAGAAGATGTTTAAAGATTTCAAAGTCAAAAACTGCCCTACCCTTCCAAGCCCTTATTTGGTCATCAATCAAAATTCTAGAACAACTTTTGAAAAGGGTCACTCAAGGAACATTCATACCAAATTTGGTTGAAATTGGCCCAATAGTTACTGAGGAGAAGATGTTTAAAGATTTCAAAGTCAAAAAAGTGCCTGACCCTGCCACGCCCATATTTGGGCATAAATCAAAATTCCAGGAACAACTTTTGAAAAGGGTCACCAAAGGAACATTCATGCAAAGTTTGGTTGAAATTGACCCAACTGTTACTGAGGAGAAGATGTTTAAAGATTTCAAAGTTAAAAAAACTGCCAAGCCCATATTTGGGCATAAATCAAAATTCTGCGAACAACTTTTGAAAAGGGTCACCCAAGGAACATTCATACCAAATTTGGTTGTAATTGGCCCAATAGTTACTGAGGAGAAGATGTTTAAAGATTTCAAAGTCAAAAACTGCCACGCCCATATTTGGGCGTGAAACGAAATTCTGCCGAACAACTTTTGAAAAGGGTCACCCAAGGAACATTCATACCAAGTTTGGTTGAAATTGGCCCAATGGTTCCTGAGGTGTAGATGTTTAAAGATTTCAAAGTCAAAAACTGCCACGCCCGGCCACGCCCATATTTGGGCATAAATCAAAATTCTGCGAAGAACTTTTAAAAAGGGTCATCCAAGGAACATTCATGCCAAGTTTGGATGAAATTGGCCCAATGGTTACTGAGGAGAAGATGTTTAAAGATTTCTAAGTCAAAAACTGCCACGCCCTGACACGCCCATATTTGGGCATAAATCAAAATTCCATGAACAACTTTTGAAAAGGGTCACCCAATGAACATTCATGCAAAGTTTGGTTGAAATTGGCCCAATGGTTCCTGAGGAGAAGATGTTTAAAGATTTCTAAGTCAAAAACTGCCACGCCCTGCCACGCCCATATTTGGGCGTAAATCAAAATTCCACGAACAACTTTTGAAAAGGGTCACCAAAGGAACATTCATGCCAAATTTGGTTGAAATTGGCCCAATGGTTACTGAGGAGAAGATGTTTAAAGATTCCTAAGTCAAAAACTACCACGCCCTGCCACGCCCATATTTGGGCATAAATCAAAATTCCACGAACAGCTTTTGAAAAGGGTGACCCAAGGAACATTCATACCAAATTTGGTTGAAATTGGCCCAATGGTTACTGAGGAGAAGATGTTTAAAGATTTCTAAGTCAAAAACTGCCACGCCCTGCCACGCCCATATTTGGGGGTCAATCAAAAATCCGCGAACAACTTTTGAGAAGGGTCACCCAAGGAACATTCCTACCAAGTTTGGTTGAATTCCGCCCAGTGGTTACTGAGGAGAAGATGTTTAAAGAATTGTTGACGACTTCCGACGCTTGACGGACAAAAGGTGACACCAAAAGCTCACCTTGAGCACGTTGTGCTCAGGTGAGCTAAAAAGGCAAGGAAGAGTTATGGTTCTTGTGCACTGCACTCCCCCTGGGTGAGATCTATACACCCATGAAATTCATGATCCTAGCTATAATACTTTTAGAGATATACTCCGGACAAGATTCAAGTATGAAAAACAACAAAGGGCAATAAGCAAAAAAAAGGCTAGGTAGAGTTATGCTTCTTGTACACTGCACTCCCACTTGGTGAGCTCTATCCATCCATGAAATTTCATGATTCTAGCTATTATACTTTTAGAGATATACTCCTGACAAGATTCAAGTATGAAAAACAACAAAGGGCAATAACTCAAAAAGTAGGCCAGGTAGAGTTATGGTTCTTGTGTACTGCACCCACCCCCTTGGTGAGATCTATACATCGATGAAGTTTCATGATCCTAGCTATAATACTTTTAGAGATATACTCTGGACAAGATTCAAGTATGAAAAACAACAAAGGGCAATAACTCAAAAATAGGCCAGGTAGAGTTATGGTTTTTGTACACTGCACTTCAACTTGGTGAGCTCTATACATCCATGAAATTTCATGATTCTAGCTATGATACTTTTAGAGATATACTCCGGACAAGATTCAAGTATGAAAAACAACAAAGGGCAATAACTCAAAGTATACGCTAGGTAGAGTTATGGTTCTTGTACACTGCACTCCCGTTTGGTGAGCTCTATCCATCCATGAAATTTCATGATTCTAGCTATTATACTTTTAGAGATATACTCCGGACAAGATTCAAGTATGAAAAACAACAAAGGGCAATAACTTAAAAAATAGACCAGGTAGAGTTATGGTTCTTGTACACTGCACTCCCACTTGGTGAGCTCTTTCCATCCATGTAATTTCATGATTCTAGCTATTATACTTTTAGAGATATACTCCGGACAAGATTCAAGTATGAAAAACAACAAAGGGCAATAACTCAAAAAATAGACCAAGTAGAGTTATGGTTCTTGTGCACTGCACTCCCCCTTGTTGAGATCTATATACCCATAAAGTTTCATGATCCTAGCTATAATACTTTTAGAGATATACTCCGGACAAGATTCAAGTATGAAAAACAACAAAGGGCAATAACTCAAAAAATAGGCCAGGTAGAGTTATGGTTCTTGTGCACTGCACTCCCCCTTGGTGAGATCTATACACTCATAAAGTTTCATGATCCTCGCTATTATACTTTAAGAGATATACTCCGGACAAGATTCAAGTATGAAAAATAACAAAGGGCAATAACTCAAAAAATAGACCAGGTAGAGTTATGGTTCTTGTGCACTGCACTCCCCCTTGGTGAGATCTATACACCCATAAAGTTTCATGATCCTAGCTATAATACTTTTAGAGATATACTCCGGACAAGATTAAAGTATGAAAAACAACAAAGGGCAATAACTCAAAAAATAGGCCAGGTAGAGTTATGGTTCTTGTGCACTGCACTCCCCCTTGGTGAGATCTATACACCCATAAAGTTTCATGATCCTAGCTAAAATACTTTTAGAGATATACTCCGGACAAATTCAAGTATGAAAAACAACAAAGGGCAATAACTCAAAAAATAGGCCAGGTAGAGTTATTGTTCTTGTGCACTGCACTCCGTATTGATGTGAAGAATATAACTGCCAAGTTTAAAGTCAATCGGACTTATGGTGACAGAGTTATGCTCCGGACAAAGAAGTGGACACCGCCCAGACGCCCGGACGACCGGACGCCGGGACACCACGGGTGATCCCATAATACGTCCCGTCTTCGACGGGCGTGTAAAAATAGGCTAGGTAGAGTTATGGTTCTTGTACACTGCATTTCCACTTTGTGAGCTCTATCCATCCATGAAATTTCATGATTCTAGCTATTATACTTTTAGAGATATACTCTGGACAAGATTCAAGTATGAAAAACAACTAAGGGCAATAACTCAAAAAAATGGTTAGGTAAAGGTATCGTTCTTGTACACTGCACTCCCATTTGTTGAGCTCTATCCATCCATGAAATCTCATGATTCTAGCTATTATTTTTTTAGATATATACTCTGGACAAGATTCAAGTATGAAAAAAAAAGGGCAATAACTCAAAAAATAGGCCAGGTAGAGTTATGGTTCTTGTGCACTTCTCTCCCCCTTGGTAAAATCTATAAACCCATGAAGTTCCATGATCCTAACTATAATACTTTTAGAGATATACTCCGGACAAGATTCAAGTATGAAAAACAACAAAGGGCAATAACTCAAAAAATAGGCCAGGTAGAGTTATTGTTCTTGTGCACTGCACTCCGTATTGATGTGAAGAATATAACTGCCAAGTTTAAAGTCAATCGGACTTACGGTGACAGAGTTATGCTCCGGACAAAGAAGTGGACACCGCCCAGACGCCCGGACGACCGGACGCCGGGACACCACGGGTGATCCCATAATACGTCCCGTCTTCGACGGGCGTATAAAAATAGGCTAGGTAGAGTTATGGTTCTTGTACACTGCATTTCCACTTTGTGAGCTCTATCCATCCATGAAATTTCATGATTCTAGCTATTATACTTTTAGAGATATACTCTGGACAAGATTCAAGTATGAAAAACAACTAAGGGCAATAACTCAAAAAAATGGTTAGGTAAAGGTATCGTTCTTGTACACTGCACTCCCATTTGTTGAGCTCTATCCATCCATGAAATCTCATGATTCTAGCTATTATTTTTTTAGATATATACTCTGGGCAAGATTCAAGTATGAAAAAAAAAGGGCAATAACTCAAAAAATAGGCCAGGTAGAGTTATGGTTCTTGTGCACTTCTCTCCCCCTTGGTAAAATCTATAAACCCATGAAGTTCCATGATCCTAACTATATTACTTTTAGAGATATACTCCGGACAAGATTCAAGTATGAAAAACAACAAAGGGCAATAACTAAAAAAATAGGCCAGGTAGAGTTATGGTTCTTGTGCACTGCACTCCCACTTGGTGAGATCTATACACCCATAAAGTTTCATGATCCTAGCTATTATACTTTTAGAGATATACTCCAGACAAGATTCAAGAATGAAAAATGACAAAGGACAATTACTCAAAAAATAGGCTAGGTAGAGTTATGCTTCTTGTACACTGCACTCCCACTTGGTGAGCTCTATCCATCCATGAAATTTCATTTTTCTAGCTATTATACTTTTAGAGATATACTTTGGACAAGATTCAAGTATGAAAAACAACAAAGGGCAATAAATCAAAAAATAGGCTAGGTAGAGTTATGGTTCTTGTACACTGCACTCCTACTTGGTGAGCTCTATCCATCCATGAATTTTCATGATTCTAGCTATTATACTTTTAGAGATATACTCCGTACAAGATTCAAGTATGAAAAACAACAAAGGGCAATAACTCAAAAATAGGCCAGGTAGAGTTATGGTTCTTGTGCACTGCACTCGGCCTTGGTGAGATCTATACACCCATGAAGTTTCATGATCCTAGCTATGATACTTTTAGAGATATACTCCGGACAAGATTCAAGTATGAAAAACAACAAAGGGCAATAACTAAAAAAATAGGCCAGGTAGAGTTATGGTTATTGAGCACTACACTCCGTATTGATGAGAAGAATATAACTGCCAAGTTTAAAGTCAATGGTGACAGAGTTATGCTCTGGACAAAGAAGTGGACACTACCGGACAACTGGAAGCCCAGAAGCCCGGAGGCCCGGACGCCACGGGTGATCTCATAATATGTCCCGTCTTCGATGGGCGTATAAAAATTCATAAAACAAGATGTGTTTGTGAAACACAATGCCCCAACAATGGGACTCAACGTTTGACCTAGGTATGTGACCTTGACTTTGTCACATGACCTTGACCTTGACATGAGGAGATGCATATTATGGAGAAGTATCATCATGTCAAATATGAGCATTGTATCTTGAATAGACTGGTAGTAATTGGAAATGTTAAGTTTTTGGTTAAGTTTTGCAGACAGACAGACTGACTAACAGATGGAAAAACGGACAGATGGACAACAGTAAAACAGTATGCCCTGATCTTTCAATGCGAGACATAAAAATTATTGAGAATTTTAGAAGTAGATGGGCACACAAAAATTTTGACTACAAGTCTCTTTTTTGCATGATGCAGTATCAAAGCACTGACGGCTAATCATATGACTTTGGCCACATGAAGACAAACATTTTGCGAAAATTTCATTGGATGCCATTAAGAGTTTTAGGAGTAGTTAAGCACAAGAATTCGGCAATAAGTTTCCTTTTTGCATGATACAGCATTTAATCACAAACAAGAGGGCCCTAACATCGCTCACATGACTAATTTAAGATGACTGAAAAAAAACTTAAAAGATTGACCTTGAGCTGTGACATTAAAGATTTCAAAGTAAAAAACAGCCCCGCCCTGCCACACCCAAAATTGGGTGTCAATCAAAATTTCGCAAGCAACTTTTGAAAAGGGTCACCCAAGGAACATACATGCAAAGTTTGGTTGAAATTGGCCCAATGGTTAGTGAGGAGAAGATGTTTAAAGATTTCAAAGTAAAAACTGCCCAGCCCTGCCACGCCCATATTTGGTCGTCAATCAAATTTTTCGCCAACAACTTTTTAAAAGGGTCACCCAAGGAACATACATGCAAAGTTTGGTTGAAATTGGCCAAATGGTTAGTGAGGAGAAGATGTTTAAGATTTCAAAGTCAAAACCTGCCCTACCCTGCCACCCCATATATGGGCGCAAATCAAAATTTCACGAACAAATTTTGAAAAATGTCACTCAAGGAACATTCATGCCAAGTTTGCTTGACATTGGCCCAATGGTTACTGAGGAGAAGATGTTTAAAGATTTCAAAGTCAAAGTAGGATTTTCTACATCACCTTTCTTGTAATAATGGTAATCTTTGGTACTGTAGCTTCAGCATACGCAAACAACAATTTTGCCCCATGACGAATGATTCCACCATATTCTTGATGCGTACCTAGAGTCAGAATTAATGTTTTAATTTGTGATCTTTGCAAAATTTAATAAAAAAGTACAACCAGTAATGAAAATGTGTCAAAAGACTACCAAAGGAATAGCTTTTAACTTATCAACCAGAAGATAATATTTTAGACTGGTCAAAATTCAAAATGTTGTTGATGACAATTTTAAAATCAATTAAAACTTAAAAATTGTTGTCTTCAGGGGTAAAATAATTTCAAAAAATGAAAAAAAACCCCAAAAACAAACCCCAACTAATAACAAGCAATTTTCCATTTTCCACAATTTTTTTCCAAAGCATTTTTCCTTTTGGTAGTAGAAAAGGCTGTGAAAAGGACTGTGTTGGAATTAGTCAAGGATGATTCTAAAATTGATGTATATATTGAACAAAAATTACACTATTGAAGTTTCCCATGTTTTTGTTTTCCTGTGTAAAAATCAAAGGACTAAAGGTCCTGAAAATCATTATATTTAGAATGTTTAGACCATACAAAAGGTGTTGAAGAATTACAAATCCTGAGATCTGCGAAACATCTATCTTTACAGACAGAAAATTTTAAGACTAGTCCAAATTGAAAGAAGTCAAGACAACATATTTTCCCGTTGTGTGTCATATAGGGTAGAAAACAGCGTTAGAAAATAATAAATTGCTTGTAACAAGTAATTTCTCCTTTTCTTACAATGTTTTCCTTAGAGTATTTTTCTTCAAGGCGTAAAGCGGGATTTTGTAGGAACAGGTTAAGTGTTGAGTCATTTCAGTTGTCTGAAATTCTAATATGAGAATACTATAGCAATAACTATCTTTTGGTTTTCTAAAATCTTATTTTGCAGCTCGAGTTTTGTATGCAGTTGCCTGAACCAGAGCTGTAACATTTGAAAGGATAGAGGACTGAGGTTAGTTAATTAACCTCAGATGTAAAGTAGCAAAATTCAAATGAAAATGAATTGAGATTTACCATCCTTGATTGTAAGGTTTATACTTTCACTTTCAATCTATTTCCAGACAGCCAAATTTTAGACTAGTCCAAATTGAAATGAGTTACAGATGACAATTTAAAGTTGATAATTTTTCAATTTTCTGGGTAAAAAACAAAGTGGAAAATGAAGAAATTGCTTCATTTTACCCATTTGTTTCCAATGTTGTTTTTCTGAAGTGGTGTTAAAAAGCCTCAATGTGTGGGAATGGGCTAAAGTTTAAGATAAAAAATCACATTTGTTACAATGTCAGGCTTGATTGACAGGTTAAGGAACTTGAAAGTAAGTATGTCAAAATTAAGTACAAGCATCTGCATTTTCATTTAATCTATTCCAAAGCAATCACATTTTATAAGCATCTCAAGAAAAAAGCTTTGGAAAACAATGTGGACAATGAAGAAATTACTTGCAACAATTTCTTCAATTCAATTTCCATAATTTTTTCTGCCCTGATTTTTAAAGGTTTCACCGTATATGGAAATTATCCCGCCCATTAAAGCCATGTTTTTCATCTGATCAAAATTCTTTGAAGAAAATCTGAAAAATGATCAGTTTTGTGAAATTTGGTTGAAATCCATGAATTGGTTTCCGAGAAGAAGACTTTGAATCTGACAAAGGGTCACCCAAAGATTATTTTTGTGAAATTTGGTTAAATTCTGTTTAGTACTTGCTGAGGAGAAGATTCTTAAAGTAAAACTTTACTGACGGATGCACACATGCATGGATAGACGGACAGCCAACACAACACCATGACAATAGCTTGATGGCTTTTGGCCGGTGGAGCTAAAAAGGAATAGAGATCATCTCCTCACAGAGAAGAATACCTGTGAAAACTTTGGTAAGTCTTCGTCAAATCCATACCAAATTATCATCCAGAAAAAGTTTAATATCTAAATTTCAGTAAGTTTAAGATCACTATGACCTTGACCACTATGACTTTGACCTTTGATAGATCAAGTCATTCATTTTCATTTGCAATAGGTTTGGTTAACCAGACGGGCAGACAGATGAACAGATCACCATGAACAATATATCTCCATTTCTTTTAAGGATGGCAAAATAATTTGTTATTATCTTTAAGTTTGACCTTGACCTTTGACAATCAAATTTCAAACCTCAACATCTTTTTGAAAAAAAAAAATGGACATTTTGTATCAGGTGATTTTAGCAAGACTCATAAAAAGAAAGGGGTTTAACGCCACTTTTAACAGTATTTCAGTCATATCGCAGTGGACCTGGAGCACCTAACGATGGATTCCTGGTATTTCTCACATCAGTACTACCACTACATCCTTTCCTAGCCTCCAGCTGCTATTCCACTTAAGTTGACAATTATCCACTGATCATTGGTGAGAGACAAATGTCGGAAAGAATATGTGCCGCACCGGAGATCCAACCCATGATTTAAGATTAGGAGTCTGATGTGCTACCAACTGTGCTATGACGGCAGCTTTATTGGTCAGGAGAAAGACAGGCAGTAGAACAGAGACAACCATTGTTCCAAGGAACATTACCTGGAAGAAATCCTGGCACATCCACAAATGTGATAATTGGTATGTTGAAGGCATCACAGAATCTCACAAACCTTGCTCCTTTCACAGAGGCATTAATATCCAGGCAACCTTAAAAAGATTTTAAAAAATAATTCTAAAACAACTTGATTGTAATATAGGCAAAAACTTATAATTCACCATGTGGTAAAATACTACACTGGTCCAAAATGCAAGAATTAGTAGAGGAGAACTTTCAAGGATTTTAATGCTATGTTAGGGTAAATCTTGGTAGGAAATAGATGATGATCAACTGGTTATTTTCTATATGAAAAAACTCTCAAGAGAATGTGTTATTAAGCATTGAAAAACAAGTCAGAAGAAGGTAAAAAAAAATCTGAATTTCAACATAAAAAGGGCTCTCTGTTTACTGGTCTCGTAGAAGATGATTTTTTTCTTAAACATTTCATTATTTTCATCCATTTTGTTGCTCTGGCAATCAGAGTTAAGGGTGGATTTCATTTATTTGAACACTGTTGGAAGAACTTCATCCAAAAAACATTCATGCAAAGTTTCATCAAGATAAGTCCTGGTTTAGTAGGAGACGTCCATCAAAGAAACAATCTACCAATCAGGTCATTCATTTAGACAGGGAGTGAAATTTGACATTGGTCACCATTTATAAGAAGCATTTCTTTGGTTTGATGAGTTTAATATAGTAACTACAGTTTATTTAACCCATTCCAACTCAATCCCTCCTTTTTACGCCCCTCAAGAAAAATGCTTTGGAAAACATTGTGGAAAATGAAGAAATTGCTTGTATCAAGCAATTTCTTCATTATCCGGAATGTTTTCTATCCAAAAAGACGAAAAAATTCGGAATTCCATCAACTTGAAATTGTCGTCTGCAGCTTCTTTCAATTTGGACCAGTCTAAAATTTTGCTGTGCTGGAATGGGTTAAGATATAAGTACAACATTCACGTCACCAACCAACCATTCTGCTCTTTTATTACATGGTACTGGCCATAAATTTTGCAAAATAATGCCATTTGATTTCAAAGTGGAACTTCCTGTCCCAGTCAATGGGCGGGACCAACTGAGTTAGTGGGCTAGGCTAGCGATTGGTCAATTAACATGCTGGAAATTTTAAATATAACTAAAATTCAATCAAATATGCATATAATTCTTGTAATACATTGGCATTTCACAATTTTGTTGCTGTCCTGAAATACTGTAAAACTTGTACCTAGCAACAGCACAAAGTACAGCCAAAATGTGGTCGTTTAAGAGAATTGTAACTTAGTATACCTATTTGTGACATATTTCAAGGATCAGTTCGACTGCATAAATAAATTCTTGCAGGACTCTCACTTAATCCTATGTTAGTGGTTCTCATTAGAATCGTCTCATTGATACAACTCTAATGAGATCTGCCATCATAGTATTTAGTTTTGATAGATTTATTAACCCAAACATCCAATTATGAAGATCATTTGTTTTTGGAAAGAAAATTTTGATGCCAGTCGCTTAATGAAAGAGGTCACTTAACAGAGCCAGAGCTTGAGCTGTACAAACTTTTGCGTCTGAATGAACTGGTATCCGAAATAGACACGAAGTGATATTTGGATATTACAATACTGCTTAATGACACTATGTAAATGAGTACCTTCAATGAAGCTTTTAAACCATTTCCAGACAACAAATTTCAGACCAGTCCAAATTAAAAGAGGCTGATGATAACAATCAAAAGGGTGTGAAATCAAAATGGGTGTCACATCTGGAACATAATATTTTGAGAAAAAGAGACTTTGCTAATTACAAACTTTTTCTCCCTTTCTCTCAATATCTTCCAAAATTTATTCTTCAGTACCTCAAAATGCAGGATTGAGTGGCAATGAGTTAACCCTTTCCCAAACAATTTTTTTAGACTGGTCCAAATTCAAAGAATTTAATAACGATAATTTCAGCCTGATTAAAAATTCAAGTATCTTAGTCATTCTAGGTCTGTGCTTTTAACAAGCAATTTCTGCTTTTTCGCATTGTTTTCCTGAACTATTTTCTAGGGCATAAAAAGGCGGGATTATTTAGGAATGGGTTAAAAAATCATGAAAACAAAAATCAAATTTGACCACACAACCTGGCTCAAAAAATATACCCATGGAAAACATTGTTGGAAACATGGTGGCTAATTGAAACATTGATTGAAACAAGATTAGTACCCTATTTGACACTTCTTCTTTAATTCAAACATTTTTACCGTAACACACTTTGAATTATGGCTGCATCTTCTTACAATTTGGACAGATCTAAAACTATGTCTTCATGGGTTAACCCTTCCTCGCTTTTTTAATATTAAGATTGGTCAAATTTGAAAGAGGATGCAGATGACATTGAAAATTGGATGCAGTTTGAAATGACATCATCCTATCTGGTAGAAAATATTGTGTGAAAAGGAGAAATTGCTTGTTACAAGCAATTTCTCCCTTTTCCACAATGTATTCTCAAGTATAAAATCAGCGTGACGTAATCAGGGCTTTGTACAGGAATGGATTAAAATACACTAGCCCACAATCTTTCAATTTAATGGACTGAAAGAAAATAGTTTTGAAAACATTGTGGGGAAAAGAGAAATTACTTCACACAATTTTTTCTATCCTATTTTCAACTATTTTTTAATGCAGTGTAATTATAGTCTGCAACTTCTTTTTGACCAGAATAAAATGTTATCATCTGTTAAAAGGTTGAACCATTTTCAGATTTCTGACATCTGATACACCTTCTTTCTATAGATACCTGCTGCAACTTTCGGTTGGTTTGCAACCATGCCCACTGTCCTGCCGTTCATGCGGGCAAACCCAACCACAATATTTTTGGCATAATTTGGCATAATCTCAAAGAACTGGCTGTCATCTGCTACACCATCAATCACATCCTTGATGTCATACGCTGCCGTAGTCTCAAGGGGAACAACTGTATCCAGACCTGGTACATCTCTGTCCCTGAAATTATGCACAAGATTTACTTCCCTTTAACTGTAATTACTTTCATTGTAAATTTGGAAAATTTAGTCCACTCTTTTATAGCTTTGTAAAGCATTAAACCCATTACTAGATAGCGAAATTTTAGACTGTCCCAAAGTGAAATAATTTGCAGACAACAGTTCTAATTGAACAAAAAATGAACAAGAGGCCTAGTGGGCCTTAACGGTCACCTGAGAAAAAGAGCATCTAGACAAGTGATTTAGGGTTTATTAGAAAAAGATTTTTTGAGAAGTACAAAAATTTACCCCTTTCTGCCCCCCGCCTGGGGCCCCTTTTACCCTAACCCCCCCCAACCTCTTTTCACAAACTGGAATTGGCATCCCCAAATGATGTTTCCGACCAAGTTTGGTTGAAATCCCCTCAGTAGTTCTTGAGAAGAAGATGAAAATGTTTAAAAGTTACCAAAAATGACCCCTTTTTGGTCCCCATTTTAGGTCCCCCTGACCTCCAGCCTTTTAATTTTCACAAATCTGTATAATCAGTACCCAATGATGCTTTTCACCAAGTTAGTTTGAAATTGGCTTAGTACTTCATCAGAAGAAGATGAAAATGTGAATTTTTCAACATGATGAACTTTGACCTCTGGGTGTGGCCCCATACATGACCCCAGGGGCATGAATTTCACAATTTATAATATACCTGTCCTAGTTGTCATGCACACAGAATATTTAGGCTCTGGCATGAACAGTTTATTAGAAGAAGATTTTTAAAGAAGTACCAAAAAATACCCCTTTTTGCCCCCTATTTGGGCCCCTTTGACCCCCAGAACCCCTATTTTCACAAACTTGAATAGGCATCCCCCAATGATGCTTTCTACCAAGTTTGGTTGAAATCCCAACAGTAGTTTTTGAGAAGAAGATGAAAATGTGAATTTTTTAACATGATGAACTTTGACCTCTGGGTGTGGCCCCATACATGACCCCAGGGGCATGAATTTCACAATTTATAATATACCTGTCCTAGTTGTCATGCACACAAAATATTTAAGCTCTGGCATTAACGGTTTATTAGAAGAAGATTTTTAAAGAAGTACCAAAAATTACCCCTTTTTGCCCCCGATTGGGGCCCCTATGACCCCCAGAACCCCTATTTTCACAAACTTGAATCAGCATCCCCCAATGATGCTTTCTACCAAGTTTGGTTGAAATCCGCCCAGTAGTTCTTGAGAAGAAGATGAAAATGTTTAAAAGTTAACGGACGACGCACGACGACTGACAAACGATGATTGCAATAGGTCACCATGACCATTTGGTCAGGTGACCTAAAAATGGAAATGTCAATTAATCCATTCCCACACAACGAAGCTTTTTGACACCTCACAAGGAAAACAATTGGGAAAACATTGTGGAAAATGAAGAAACTACTAGCAACAAACAATTCTTCATTTTCTACAATGTTTTAAACCCAGAAAATTGAGAAAACCAAAAAAATATAAAAAAAATTTACTACGGTTCATCACATTCTGTAATTAACCCATTACCAGATGGCAAAATTTTAAACTAGTACAAATTCTAGATGTTGCAGACGACAATATATCATTGATGAATTTGAAAAACTTTTTTTCTTTTTGGGTAGAAAATATTGTGGATAATGAATAAATGGCTTGTAACAAGTAATTTCTTCATTTTCCACAATATTTTTGAAAGCTCTTTATGTCGGGGATGTCAGAAAGTGTCATTGTGTGGGAGTGGGTTAAGACTGTTTCCTCACAAGTATTAGATTCCATTGACTTTAAATTGTTGTCTGCTACTTCTTTCAACTTGGACCAGTCTAAAATTTTGTTGTGTGGTAATGGGATAATAAAGAAGCTAATTTCATGGCCATCCTGAAGGTTTTATGTTATTTAGATATAACAATACGCTTTTCATTCCCTGTATTAACACGTTTTCTTCGTAATAAGAATGATAAAAATTTTCACATCTTACCAAGGATCGTTACACTCCCTGATAGGGGCCGCATCATCATTACTGAGAGGTAGAAAGTCAAAAAAGTCTCGTAATTGTAGAAGGGCATCAACATCGTTCTCAAATGCCTTGTGAGCTACACCTGGAAAATTAGTTGTATGGTATGTAGTTATCACTGAGGGGAGAAAGTCATTTAAAGGACTCACCATCAACAAAAGGTCAAAGAGGGCCTGTATTGTTCCAGTCTCCATTAATGAAACATTTCAAATTGTGATAAAAAATTTTAGAAGCATTTCAGAGATAAAGATTGTTCTATTGGTTATTTCAAATAGATGAAACTTTCTTAACCCTTTACTGGATTGAAAAATATTAGACAAGTCCAAATTCAAAGGTTTCACAGATGATAATTTAAGGTTGATTTCATTAAAAAAAAAATATCATCCATTAGGGTAGAAAATACTGTAGAAAGAGAAGAAATTGCTTGTTACAAGCAATTTCTTCTTTTTCCATAATGTTTTTCTTTCTTCTTTTTCCATAATGTTTTTCTTAAGTATAAAACACAAGGATGTAAAAACCAGGAATTAAACATGAGAGTGTTAAAGATATTGATAAAACACCAACTAATGAACAAAAAAAAAAGAAAGAAAAAGAACAGCAACAAGTTGTTTAGGGACAATAACTCTCTAAAAGATTTTAGCATAAAACTTTACCGAATACATTTAACCATCAAACATTCAAGCTGTATTCAAAAAAATCGAATGAATATTTTTGCTGAAAATTTCATTTAAGAGATGAAGAGATTATTTTTTTGTTTTCATGGAGGTATGAACCGAAAAACCTAATCACACTGTATGAATACGCGAAGCGGATTCATACATTGTGTGATTAGGTTTTTCGGTTCATGCCTCCATGAAAACAAAAAATATTCTCTTCATTTGTTATAATTTAATAGCACTGAGCGGAAGAAGCAACAACTTTACAAATTTTGATACCTTTTTGTATAGGACTATTTTGTGCGGAAGCATACAAAATGACTGCGTGCTCAAAATTTTGTTCATGGAGCTATGAATAACTTCTTTCGACCAATCAGAACGCCCGTTTTTGATAGACGAAACTAAAAATTAAATTATACATACATAATAATTAAATGGATTACAAAAGTACAGCATGTTGATGCCAACGTTTGGCTGCAGTTCCTGGACAATGAAAGAATATTTTGTCCGTAAAATTTGGATTGACTTTTTTTTTACCTTGACCTAGGTGTAGTGCACTTTTTTACATCAGGATGAAAAAGCATGTAGAACATTTTGAGAATCGAACCATAAAATCAAGAGATGTAGGTAAAGTCAAAGTTTGATCATTGAACTCCAGGTGTTACCTTGACCTAAACAGTAGTGGCCTAATTCAAGCCAAGCACACTTGCTGTCATAGACACACAAATGCTTAAAATCTTATTAGAAACAGACCATAGGGTAAGATATAAAGGCAATGTCAATAGCTGTAGCTGTGACCATGACCTTGAGAGTAATGCATGAATCAAGCCCAGAAATCTGATTGAAAATCAAGATGTACAATTAAGTGAAATATTATGAGAAAATTTTGACCAAAGGATAAAGATATATACAAAAGTCAAAGTTTGACCCTCACCTCCTTCTGTGACCTAACCCTAATAATAAACTTGCTCTTATCAAGAATTACAAGTGTATGACATATGAAAATTAGACCAATGGTTTAACCCATTCCTACACAGTGACATTTTGGACGCCCCTCAGGAAAAACAATTGGGAAAACATAGTGCAAAATGAAGAAATTGCATGTTACACATTGTTTTCTATCCAGAAAGATGAAAAAAAATAAATTCTCATAAACTTTAAACTGTCAGCTGCAACTCCTTTAGATTTAGACCAGTTCAAAATTTTGCTGTTTGGTAATGGTTTATAATATCACTAAATGATAAAGTGTTTGTACAATGACCACAAAGACACAAGATGACAACAAGGCTATAATAATACCTTGGGATTTCTCTGCAAACAGGCATACTAATAAGCGTGGACCATAATAGCCAAATTTCTTTTTGAAAGCTTCGTAAAAGCCCCACCTTGGTAGAAATAGGCAAGGGTTTTTCCTTAACCCTTTCCTGTTTTTTTAAATTTGAGCCTGGTCCAATTGAAAGAGGTTGCATGCGATAACAAAAATTGGATGCAATTTGAAATAAAACCATCCTATGTGGTAGAAAATAATGTGGGAAAAGGAGAACAAGCAATTTCTCCTTTTTCTCCTTTTTCCACAATGTTTTATCAAGTATAAAATCATGGAGACATAAAATCCTGGGTTTGTACAGAAAAGGATTAACATGTGTCAATGGCAAGTGCACCCACTTCAGTGCTTATTACTAGTTTTTTCTGAAAAATATGCCCTTACCAGAAACAGAAGTATGTGTTTTAGCCCCTCCCAGCTCCTCTTGAGTCACATCTTCATTGGTCACAGACTGAAATGATAAAATATGAAATAGAAATGAGTGTCAGAAGGAAGACTCCACTGTAAAAAGCCATTTTTCCAACTGACAAAATGACAAGATTGCCAAGATACCACTATATTGCTTTACTCATTCCCTCACAACAAAATTGGTCTAAATTGAAAGGATTTGCAGAAGACAGTTAAAAGTTTATAAATGGCAAGCAATTTCTTCTTTTTTACACAATGTTTTCCCGGTTGATTTTCTTGGGGGATTTGTTTGTTTGTTTGAATGGGGTTTTACGCTGCTTTCAACAATCTTTCAGTTATATCGCGGCGGCTGGAGCACCTAACAATAGAATCCTGGTATTTCACACACCAGTACTACCATTACATCCTTTCCTAGCCTCCAGCTGCTATCCCACATAGGTCTACGATTATCGACCCATTGGTGAGAGACAAATAGTAGGAAAGGATGAGTGCTGCCGTCAGGGATCGAACCCAGGACCTCTAGATTGACAGTCCGACGCGCTACCAACTGCGCTATAACGGCGGCATTTTCTTGGGGGAGGTCAATAAGCATCATTCTATGGGAATAAGTTAATTGAGGAGGACCTTTTCCGTTTTTGGAAATTTTAGACTAGTCCATATTGAAAGAGGTTGCAGACGTCAATGAAAACTGGATGCCATTTGAAAAGAAACCATCCTATGTGGTAGAAAATATTGTGGAAAAAGGAGAAATTTCTTGTTACAAGCAATTTCTTCTTTTTCCACAATGTTATCTTAAGTATAAAATGAGAGGAACGTAAAATCCCGCTTTTGAACAGGAAAGGGTTAAACCAATATTTAGCTGGCTTTTTGTACGTATTGTAATAATATTTCTCAAGATCAAGGTAGTAAAAATTTCATACATTTCTAAGTCAAAAGTATATATCAAAATAAAGTAAAGAAACACAAAAAACGTGTGAAAATCAAAGACAAAAATGGGAGAAAGCATTTTATCTGAATCTGGCATGTTTTCGGCTGTATCCTAGGATATCTATGTGCAAAAATATGTCAATAAAAGGCCATTTGTATTCCTAACAAATTCCAGGGAGAGATAAACCAGTCGTAAATCAGGCAAAATGTGGAGATATCTGTCTATCTAAATGGCTAGGGTAATGTAGGGTATATAGGTCTATTTCTGCCTTTTATGGAAATTCAATAGTTTTATAGACTTGAATAGTACATACTATCATAGTCCTCTTGATAGTGTTTTAATGTTCAAAATGTTAACCCTTGTCATGCTGAATAAAACCCTTTTTAGAATTTTAAAAATCAAAGGGCTGAAAGCACTGGTATTACTTGTTGTTCAGTTGTCAATAGTTCTATTGAAAATTCATTTCATAATGCTGGTTTCAAAAGGATGGACAGGAGGTGTAGACTAAGATCAGACTGCACTTATGTGCAGGCTGATCTTTGTCTATACCTCCTGCTGAAACCGGCACATTCCTGTAACAAGCAATTTCTTCATTGTCCACATTGTTATCAAAAGCTTTTTTCTTGAGATGCTTAAAAACGGATTTTTTGGGGAAGAGTTAAATAGCATGTTTTTGAAAGAGTTCTCTACGATTTGAATAGAGTTTGCATTATCCCTGAAATACGTGAGAACTACTTTTTATGGCGTAGACATTCAATAGATTTAGTAGTTAAGCCTCCAGTGGCAGTTTGCACTCGTTGAACTTTGAGACAACCTCAAAATTTTGTCTGTTAACTTAAGCTATCAAAGCTGACGCTTTGCTAGCTAAAAACAATTTAAGATAGGTCCGAATTGAAAGAAGTTGCACACAACAATTGTAATTTGGTGCAATTTAAAATACTTTATCTTTTCAGGTAGAAAAAGTTGTGGACAATGAAGAAATTTGCTTGTTACAAGCAATTTCTTCTTTCTATAAAATGTTGTTCAAAGTTGTTTTCTTGAGGGTTGCAAAATAGTAGGATGGCGATGGAATAGGTTAAGTGAGACAAGCTAGTGATGTAAGAAATAAAAGGAAGTCATGATTAGGTGCATCAGCCTCTAAAATATAACTTTATACCATTACCAGAAAGCAACATCTTACACTGGTCCAAACTGAACTAGAATTGTTGCAAAGTGGAACTTATATCCCTTTCAAGCGCTGTGTGTCTAAAGTAGTACAGTTGGTAATTGACCTACATAACCCCAAACAAAAGGGCACCTCCATGGGTCATGAAGAACATGTGTATAAAGTTTCATAGTCCTAGGTCAAATGGCTTATGATATAGAACAAGGGAAAAGATTTCAAAGTTCAATTGTGACCTTGATCTATGACCTATGACACCTAAAAGCAAATAGAGTGACTTCATTGGGTCATGTGTATACAGTTTTAAGGTTTTAGGTCAATTGGTTTATGAGTAAGACATTGGAAACAGTGTTCAATCGAAGTTCAATTGTGACCTTGACCTTTGACCTACATGACAAAAAAACAAAAGTGTACCTACTTGGGTTATGGAAAAAATGCGTATAAAGCCTCAAGATTGTAGGTAAAATAGCTTATGATTTAGAGAACAGAAACGTTTTTCAACTAAAGTTCAAATGTGACCTTGACCTATGACCTACATGACTCATAAATAAAGCACATCCTTAGGTCATTGGCAACAATTGTATGAATTTTCAAGGTAGTAAGTCAATTGGTTCTTGAGATAGAGCATTGAAGTGAAAAAGTCTACACAAAGTTAGATGAATGCAGACAGACAGAAATACATAATGAAACTAATATACCAACCTTTACTTCATAAATGGGGGAGAATTTGAAAATAAGTGCCAAATAGGTTAGAAATCATTGTGAGAAAAAAGAAGGTATTGCTTTTTACAAGTGGAAACTGTTACAAGCAATTTCTTCCAATATCCACAATTTTTTAAATCCAAAAATAAATGATTTTTACAATTTTATCAAATTAGAGTTGTCGTCTGCAACCTCTCTTAGTTTGGTAAGTCTAAAATTTCTTCATTTGGTAATGGGTTAAAAGAGATTCTGAGAACAGCTCAAATTCAATTACTTGCAATGTAATTGGTTATGGTAATTGGACTTAATTGGTTACCCCTTCACCCTTCTTATACTGAGCCATGAATATTCCTGTTTTTCAAGGAGGTCTAGAGAAAGACGTAAATATGTGTTGTCTGATCTTAATCTACACCACCTGTTTGTCCTTAAATAAAAGGAAGAAATATTTCCAAAGTTAATTTTGAAAAAGAAATTTTTTCCAGCAGCTAGTACTTAACCCATTACCACACAACAAAATTTTAGACTGGTCCAAATTGAAAGAAACTGCAGACAACAAATTCTAATCGATGGAATTTTTTGTCTATCTGGAAACAGGCAATTTCTTCATTTTCCACAATGTTTTCTTTTTTCTTGAGGGGTGTAACAACAAGTTAATACAAAGTTAACAAGTTAACTTTTTTCTTGAGGGGCTTGTGTAAAAATGGGTTAAGTTCTTTCATTTCGTTATTATTCAATTTGAAAAAGGATTTTATTCAGCATGACACAGATTAACCCATAACAAAACGACAAAATTTTAGACTTTGGTCAAAATTGAAAGATGTTGCAGACGACGAAACAAGATTGGTTTAACTTGAACAAAAAAGTCATTTGAGGTAGTAAACATTGTGACAAGCGATTTCTTCTTTTCTCCCAATGTTTTGCATAATTATTTTTTTGGGTGTGTAAAAAATTAGGATTGTGTGGGAAATTTCCTTTATATATTTTAAATATTGCATATATAAAGTTAACCCTTTCCTGGTTAATCCCTGGATTTTACGTCCTTGTGATTTTACACTTGAGAAAACATTGTGGGAAAAGAAGAAATTGCTTGTCACAAGCAATTTCTTCTTTCCTCACAATATTTTCAACCTTGTAGGTTGATTACTTTTCAAATTGCACTCACTTTTATTTGTCTTCTGCAACTTCTTTCAAATTGGACTGTTCTAAAATTATGAAAAACAGGAAAGGGTTAACAAATTCCAGAGTAAAAGAACAAGAGTCCCTTGAGTGCCTGAAAGGCTTCTACTACCTGCATTATTTACTTATACTAATCATTCACTTTTCTATAATTAAGGAGATAACTAAATTTTAAAAAAATAGCCTTTTTAGGCAACAAATATTCAAAGGCAAGCATCACTTTTCGAGCTCTACTTGAAATAGAGCCCAACCTCCATAGCAATATAATCAAACCTACAACTGATTCTAGAAGAAACCTGATAAAAGGGTCTCTTAAGGTCATCAAGGTGAGTTTGGTTGAAATTAACCCAACAATTTCAAAAAGAAAGGTTTTCTAAGTTTACTGTTGTCTCAATCAATAATTATTTATGCTTTTCAGTTTCAAGTAGTTTTTTTTTTATTTAATTCATTATGTGTTTTGGGGGAAGATAAGGCTTTAAAATTAAGCTAAAAGTCTCTGATTTAAAGAATTAAATTTTAAAAAATTTTAACTACATACCATATGTGGAAGTTAAAGGCCAAATTTCTAAAGCCGTATTTATCACTGGTCACCAAAGAATCATTTTTTTGATTCCAAGGAAATAGTTTCACACATAAATTCCATGTTCTTTTATTCCATCAGAATATTTTCAAGTAATGATAAAAGTCATCAAAAGACCACTCCATTACAATTTGAATGAAATCCATCTGAAAGTTTCAAAGGAGATTTTTTAAAGTTTTCAATTAATACCAGATATAGATTTCAATCAAAAGAATGGATATCAGTCAAACTTATTCATTTGGTTGAAATCTATCCAAGAGTTTCCACAAAGATGATTTTTAGCTAGCAAAGCGACAGCTTTGATAGCTTAAGTTAACAGACAAAATTTTGAGGTCGTCTCAAAGTTCAACGAGTGCAAACTACCACTGGAGGCTTAACCACGAAATCCTTTAAATGCCTACGCCATTAAAAGTAGTTCTTAATGTATTTCAGGAATATTGTAAACTCTATTCAAATTGTAGTAAACTGTGTCAAACGCACGCTAATTAACCCATTCCCAGTCAATTTCGCCTTTTAAGCATTTTGAAAAAAAGCAATTTCTTCAATGTCCATAATGTTTTCTACCCAACAAGGGAAAGTTTTCTAAATTCAACCATGCTTTCCTAGCTTACAGTGCTTTCGGCACTTTGATTAAGTTTTGCGATATATATCATGATACTAGCCCTGGCCATATAAGCTGTATTTTACATCAGATCAAGGAATCTGGTAAAGGGTCAACCAAGGATTATTCCTGTGAAATTTGGTTTAAATATATTCTGCAGTTACAGAGAATTAGATTGTGGCTATCACAGCCTTAATCGCTTACCAGAGTTAACTGACAAGTCAAATAACCTGACCCACTTTCAGATCATTTGAAATTTCAGATCATTGAGGAGAAGATTACAGACAAATTGTCATGTTCTACTTGAACTACTGACCTTGTTTGTCAACCCATGTGACCAAATTTGGAACTTATCCAAGATTCATCCTTAACAATTCTCAGATAAAATGTGCAAAAGATGTGGCCTTAATAAAGTCTACAAGACTTTTCTAAGAAGTGACCTACTGGCCTTCTTTTTGACCCCAATTGACTCAGTTTCAAACTTGACCAAGATTTCATTCACCAATACAAACATTCTGGCCATTTTTCAAGTTTATTGAGCTTAAAATAAGGTCTTTTGAGTGTCTACAAGTTTTTCAATAAATGACCTAGTGAGTTAGTTATTGACCCTAAGTGCCCCCATTTTATACTTGGCAAAGATTTCATCAAGAAAATCATTCTTACCAATATCAATGATGACTGAGCTAAAAATAAGGCCTCTAAAGTCTTCACAAGGGTTTTTTAATAATTGTCCTAGTGACTAAGTATTTTTATCCAAAGTGAACCAGTTTCAAAATTACCAAACATTTCATCCAGTTAAACATTCTGACCAATATTCAGGTTCATTGGACTAAAATTAAGGCCTCTTAAAGTGTCTGCAAGATAAATGTTGATGAAGAACAAAGTATGGCAGTCTACAGAAGTGGGACAACAGACGAAGGACTTAGGACATCATGCACACAACCACAAGAGCTTACGTTGAATATGTTGTTGAATTGACAGACATACATACATTGATAATAGCCAAGATGGCCTTCTGCAAATGAAGGAAAAAATGAAAATTCTGAATTTATCTTTCTAAACCCTCTTCCCTCTCCCGTAATTGCAAAACTTCGATGCTTTTATTTCGAATCATAACTGTTTACAAATAACCAATATTATATCATAACAAGAGCTCTAAATCTTTTTATTTATGTCAAAGTTAAGATATTCTATATTCAACAATAAAAAGTGTTGAGAATTTCAGGCCCCCAAAGTGTCAATAATTCTTCATGGTAATTAGACTTAATTGGCAGTGCCTAATTAATGCTATCCTAGTGATGTTTTGACAGCCCTGTAAATCCAGGAAAACTTTTCTCAACAGAAAATCCCAGAAATTCTTCCACTAATCTCATGAGGCTTCACTCTTCACTTTGTCCACATTTAAAACAAATTATTGTAGTTATAATTGGCGATTGCTGGCCCCACCCAAATAACTAGGCTGGCCATGCCCACTGACTCTGACAAGAAATTCAGATTCGATATCGAAATGCGTCATTTTTCCAAATTTATGGCCAGTTACATGTAACAAAAAGGTAAAATTGTTGCTTGGTGACCTAAATGTCATAACTTCAGCTTGAACAAGCTGTAGTTAAGAGGTTTAAGATGCCAAACCAACAAAAAGTTTCAAAAACATGCCAGCCAATTTCAGAGTTCAAAGTTCACTTCTTGTCTAAATGAATATTTTGATTGCTTGATTGATTGTTTGACTGACAGCCCTGATTGGTCAATTTACCATTAATCATATGTTTATCGCCCACTTGAATGCACTTGAGAAAATTGGCCTTGAAAAAGTCATTTTGATTAAACAAAAGGGCCCATGGCCCTAAAGCCCTCACCTGAGTCGATAACTATAGAAGTAAAATGGCACAAATGACCTTATTTTAGCCAAAAGTGACCCATTATCAAATCTTTTCTAAGAAATCAAGAACAAACATTCTTACCAAGTTTCAATGTATTTGTGCAAGAAAAGAAGCAAGGGTTACCCAAATCCCCACACAATCCAGGTCCCCTAAAAAAAGGAAACAAGAGGGCCAGTTCTTTTTCTACAAGGCCTAATACTAACTGGGTCTTGAGAACACCTCCTTAAGAAAATTAACTAAAATCAACTTATGTTGCCATGGCAACCAATGCTTTCAACAGATTTCAAATCTATTAGTAGCAACCAAAATGACATTTCTACCAAATTTTGTTTAAATTAGCCACATTGTTTTGAAAGAGTTGCCTTCTTTATTTCTATATAGGCCCCATCACCCAGGGGTTCTGAAACTTTAGCAATTTTGATAGAGGTCAATGTACCGATGCTTCATGCAAAATATCAAGATTCTACGCCTACTGGGTCAGGAGGAGATGATTTTCTTCTAAAGAAAATTTTACTCTTGTTATCATAGAAGAGCTCAAATGGATTTAAATACTTTAATTGAAAATGGGCAAATGGTTTGGGAGGAAATGTCATTTTAAAAATCCTTGTTTATTCCACCCCTCCACCCCCGGGACCTGAGGGTGATAATCTTAGCAACTTATTAATTCTGAAAGAGGTCAATGTACTGATGCTTCAAGTAAATATCAAAGCTCTATGCGTTCTAGATCAGGAATAGTTAATCTTTAAAGTTTTTTTTAAATGTCTTTTTACACGAGTTTACAATGGATATCAATTCTTTTAGCAATTTTTGAAGGGAACCTCCAAAGGAACATTACTGCTAAAATTGGTTGAAATTTGCCCATCAGTTTTGAGGAGATGTAGTTTTAAAATTATTGACACATGACGGACGAACAAGCCGGACAGAGGGTGATAAAAAAAAAAAGATTTGAAATTTTTTTGGAAAAATTATGGGAAATGAAGAAATAGCTTGCCACAAGCGATGATGTCTACATAAGCATTGAATTTGGACCAGTCTTGTATTTTCTCATCGTGTAATGGGATAAGCAGTTTATCTCATGCTCTTTTTCAATCATTTAGGAAAGAAGCTTAGCTTACCTTCTTTTCCAATCATGCGAAAGTGTTAAAAGCTGTGTGGTATCAGAGGGGAAATGTAATAAGTCTGGTATTTATGGGGTTTCAGTGACATACAGAGAAAAAACAGGGAAAACAGTCACAAATCATTTTCTAGAAACATATTTATTAACTTTTGTCTGTCCTTCTCCTTCAATGGCTTTTGAACATCCATTTAGACTTCAAATCCTATTAACTACATCTTAAACATGAAATCAGTGAATCATATCTCAGTATACTCAGAAGCATGGAATTCCCATGCCCAATTTGTCTGCCTTGGGCTTTTCTACTTGTGGACAAGTACATTTTTCAAAGTCACTTGTCAGGGAACAAGTATACACCAGGGAAAGTCTTGGAATGACTCAAAGATTTACCATCGAACTATTTATATTGAAGAGCAGAAAATATTGCTGTTAATGAAGAAAATGCATGGTTCTAGCATTTACAAAATGCTTGGTTCTAGCATTCTCTTCATAAACAACAATGTTTACTCAGAATTTATCTATTCACCTATATATGGACAAGTTCATTTTGATTCCAGAAAATAGAAATCATCTCTTACTTGTCAGGGACAAGTGGAGGAAGTCTGCATTTCCGATACCCCACTTGCTCCTCCAAGTAAATTACAGTAGAAATTAAAGTCTCGAAGGAGACAAGAAAAGAAAGGCTGTATTCTGGCACCCCTGATACCCCTTCAGAACGTCCAAGTAAACTAGAGTGGAAATAAGGGTCTTCCAGGAACTTTGTCCATGGACAAGAGGAGAAAATCCGTATTTCCTCATTCCTGATAACCCACTTCCACTTCCAAGTAAACTAGGGTGGAAATAAGAGTCTCCCAGGAACTTTGTCCATGGACAAGAGGAGAAAATCTCTATTTCCACATTCCTGATAACCCACTTGCACTTCCAAGTAAACTAGGGTGGAAATAAGAGTCTCCAAGGAACTTTGTCCATGGACAAGAGGAGAAAATCTGTATTTCCACATTCCTGATAACCCACTTGCACTTCCAAGTAAACTAGGGTGGAAATAAGAGTCTCCAAGGAACTTTGTCCATGGACAAGAGGAGAAAATCTGTATTTCAACATTCCCAATAACCCACTTACACTTCCAAGTAAACTAGGGTGGAAATAAGAGTCTCCAAGGAACTTTGTCCATGGACAAGAGGAGAAAATCTGTATTTCAACATTCCCAATAACTCACTTGCACTTCCAAGTAAACTAGGGTGGAAATAAGAGTCTCCAAGAAACTTTGTCCATGGACAAGAGGAGAAAATCTGTATTTCAACATTCCCAATAACCCACTTACACTTCCAAGTAAACTAGGGTGGAAATAAGAGTCTCCAAGGAACTTTGTCCATGGACAAGAGGAGAAAATCTGTATTTCAACATTCCCAATAACTCACTTGCACTTCCAAGTAAACTAGGGTGGAAATAAGAGTCTCCAAGGAACTTTGTCCATGGACAAGAGGAGAAAATCTGTATTTCAACATTCCCAATAACCCACTTACACTTCCAAGTAAACTAGGGTGGAAATAAGAGTCTCCAAGGAACTTTGTCCATGGACAAGAGGAGAAAATCTGTATTTCAACATTCCTGATATACACTTGCACTTCCAAGTAAACTAGAGTGAAAATTAGAGTCTACCATGAACACATCTCAGTAAACACAATTATGGACATCTAGTTTAATCTCTGTACCAAGCTTCAAGGGGATCCTATAAAAGATGCTGAGTTGGAAATATACTGCTGTACCATGAATAAACTAAGTGGTAAAACAGGGAGTAGATAACTTTCAGACTGCAGGCCTCAGGTATACCTAAATTTCTTCAATGCCAACAATGTTTTCAACAAAGAAAGACAAAATAGTTTTTTTTTTAATTTCACCATCTTGAATTTGTCGTCTTCAATATTTTTTAAATGAGACTACTCTAAAACTTTGTTATATGAGCGCGTGCGTGACATTTCCAACAATTACATATGTGCGCCAAGTAAAGACTCAGATCAGCCTGTGCATCTGCACAGTCTGATCAGAGTCTTCACTCTGCGCTCTGTAGATAGATACTGACCCAAAGCTTCTTCAAACAATCAGTGAATATTCTAATTGCCCTGAATGACTGTCTAGGGTGCTCAATGTGTGCGAGTAACGCACATGCGAAATTGTTGGAAATGTCACGCACAGGCTCATATGGTAATGGGTACATAAGTCATGTTGTTTGGTAGGGCTTTAGGATCTGTAGACCATTCTACATGAAAATGATCCAAAAACTTCACATCATAATAGTTATTGTGTTGACAATCAACTAATTTCACATCCTGCATGATCTGTGATAGCTGGTAGGTATACCAAACATCATAGACTGGTCCAAATTCAAAGAAGTTGCAGAAGACAATTCTTTGTTGGTGAAATTTTAAAAAGTCTTTGACTTATGGGGTAGAAATATTGTGAATAATAAAGAAATTAACTAGCAATTTCTTCATTTTCCACAATGCTTCCCAAAGCATTCTTCTTGTTGGGCTTCCAAAAGCTCGGTGGTGCTGAATTGGTTAATCTGGAATGTTTCTTTTGCCATAAAGACATCCTACTTCTTGACACTGTATTATTATTCAATATTCAGTTTTGTCTATCAAATATAGGTGTTCTGATTGGTCGAAAAAAATAATCACTCCATGAACAAAATTTTGAGCACACAGCTATTTTGTTTGCTTCCACATAAAATAGTACAATACAAAAAGGAATAAAAAAATGAAGGTGTTTACTTTTTTCCCTTGAGACTATCAAATTATAAGAGCTGAAGAGTATATTTTTTGTTTTCATGGAGGTATGAACCGAAAAACCTTATCACACTTATGTATGAATCCGCTTCGGTTCATACCTCCATGAAAACAAAAAATATTCTCTTCATCTCTTAAGTATCTTTGTTTCTCTGCTTATATTCTTTTTGTCAAATGAAGAAAGCAAGAAATGATCAAGTGGTAAGGAGTCATCCTGTTACAAATTTTAACCCTTGTCATGCTGAATTAAAAATCATGTACAGAATGAGAGTCAATATTTCTTTTGAAAATTGATTATTTAAACAACTCTGGCTGAAAGGGGTAAGCAGGAGGTGTAAATCAAGATTAGACTGCACTTATGTGCAGGCTGATCTTTGTCTATACCTCCTACCAAAACAGGAATATTACGGGTTCAGCATGACAAGGGTTAAGACTGTTACAAATTCAACAAAAGTTTCAGAAGACAATTTTTAGTTGTTGAAATTTTGAAAATCTTTGAATTGTGGGGTAGAAAACATTAATGATAATAAAGATATTGCTTTCATGAAGCAATTTCTTCATTTTTCACAATGTTTTCCAAAGCATTGTTCATGAGATGCATTAAAAATCAGTTTTTTTGGGGATGGATTAAAAGTCAAAACTAACTGCATGATTATTCAATCATGCAATCAAAAGAAGGTAGGAACTCATCAAAGAATGTTTTTTATGTTCCAATTACAATGAATCTCTTGTTACCATCTATTTGATGCTAATTAATTTCCTTTTTACAGCCTCAGAGCAGTGGCTCAATGTAACATAGGATCGTAAAGTTTTACCTACCAAGTGCTAGAATACCTAACCTACTTTTTCTCTGCAGGAGAACATTTTTAAATCTAATTCCTAGAAGACAAAGGTTTAGACTTGTCCAAATTGAAGGGAGTTGCAGACGACAAATTTAAGTTTATAATTTTTTAGTCTTTTTAACTTTCTGGATAGCAAACAGTGTAAAATGAAGAAATTGATTGTATCACACAATTTCTTCATTTACCACAATGTTATCCTGAGGAGCGTATGATTCTTTTTGGCGCCCCTCAAGAGTAACAATTAGGAAAAGATTGTGGAAAATGAACAAATTGCTTGCACCAAGCACTTTCTTCATTAACCACAATGTTTTCAACCCAAAGAGACAATTTAAATGTTTAACCTAAATTTGTCGTCTGCATTATCTTTGAATTTGGATCAGTCTCAGGAAGAGCCAGGATGCAGGAAGATTTTATTGTTAACCAATTCCTACACAAATTGACTGTTTGCTGTTCGAGTGGTATGGGTACTTTACTCATGATCTGAAGGTCACAGGTTCAAGCCCCACTGTCAAGGAGGTGTGTTCATAGACAATAGCCAGTCAAGGTGACCCAGCTTTAACACTGGGTAGCAGTGGGTCTAAGCCACTGCCTCTGTTTTGGGGATGTGAAAGCATCTGTATTGTGAGTGTTTTGAGAGCGACTCTATAAGCTTAAGTCTTCAGTCGAAATTGAACTAAAATAAATTTGTACAAACTAAGTACACACAAGTCAACCCTTCTCTTTTACCCCCCCCCCACCAAAAAAAGAGACTTGAAAGAAAAAAGGTTGAAAAGAAGAAATTGCTTGTTACAATCAATTTCTTCATTTTAAACTTTCTTATCAACCTAAAGAGATAGAGATACTCAAAATGTTTTAAAATTGAAATTATTGTCTACAACTTCCTTGAATTTGGACCAGTCCAAAATTTTGTTCTTTGGGAATGGGTTAATTAGACTATAAGTGAACAGATACCAAAACAGGAAAAACAAGAAGAGTGTGAATTTTTTACATCATGCCATGGTAACAGCCTTTATTGTTAAGTTTACTTGATAAGTGAACTTGACCTTGATGGATGACCTTGACCTTATAACCAACTGATGCCTAAAAATGCAAGGAACTACATCCCAAAAACAAGCACAACATTGTTACAAGCAATTTTTCCTTGTTCCACAATATTTGAAATCACAGTGACGAAAAATCCCAGGTTTGTACGAGTGTAGGTTGATCCAAAATATGAAACCTATGACAGGAGATTCTTTTTTTAAGTTTGATGCTGTTTTTTTTTCTATATAACATAATTTCAACCTTTCTGTTACCATTGCAGCCACAGTTTTTGACAGAATGTAATACAAGGAACAGCCCAACAAAGTTTGAGCTTAATTTGTCTAATGGTTTTGGAGATGATTTGTAAAGAAAGTGTGGACATACAGACAGATTAACAGAAAAAGGACACCATCATTTTTGTTTGTTTTGTTTTGAATGGGGTTTTACGCCGCTTTCAACAATCTTTCAGTTATATCGCGGCAGCTGGAGCACCTAACAATGGAATCCTGGTATTTCTCACACCAGTACTACCATTACATCCCTTCCTAGCCTCCAGCTGCTATCCCACATAGGTCTATTATTGGTGAGAGACAAATAGTCGGAAAGGATGAGTGCCGCCGTCGGGGATCGAACCCGGGACCTCTAGATTGACAGTCCGAGGCGCTACAAACTGCGCTATGACGGCGGCCTCGACACCATCATTAATAGCTCACTTTGACAACAGAGGTCAGCAAAAAGTCATCTAATGAAGTTAAAACAGAACACAAGTAATCATCAGAGGTAGAGATACTTGATGTTGTTTTTTGTCTCATAGAAAAACTGTTAGGAATGAAGTTTACAATATTGTAGAGAGAAAAAAAGGAGATCAAACACAATAATTAGCTTTTTTTGTACAGATTTTTGTCAACAAGATACATAAATCTACATGGATATTTCTACTCCCGGCTTAATGACTGATTACCAGTAAACCAACCAGATTATAACAGGAACATAATTTTGGCTAGAATGCAATCAGGTTTATCTCCTCTTATTGGTTTAACCCTTTCCTGTACTTTGAGTCCCTGTGATTTTATACTTGAGAAAATATTGTGGGAAAAGAAGAAATTGCTTGTAACAAGCAATTTCTTCTTTTCCCACAATATTTTCTACCCTGTTGGTTAGTTACTTTTTCAAATTGCACTCACTTTTAGTTGTCGTCTGCAACTTCTTTCCATTTGGAAAAGTCTAAAAATTTGAGAAACAGGAAAGGGTTAAATCAAGTTGCACTTTTTAATACTTGACAAATTGATATATCACCCCTGTCAATTAAGAAGTTGATTGACCAATCATATTAATTCATTTAGACAGGAAGTTAACTTTGAACTCAGACATTGGTTGACATTTCTTTGAAGCAATTTCATTAATTTGGCAACTTTAATGTTATTCCAGCTGTACCTACAATGTTTAGGAAGCCAACCATCCATATTTGATATTTTGTTACAAGTTAATGACCCCGAATTTTGAAAATTAGCGCTGGCTGATATATAAGTCAAACTTTCTGTCGTTACTCAGTGGTTGAGACCAGCGATATTCAAGTAAGGAATTATGGTTGTCAATTTGAAATAAGAGACAAGATGTGGATTTTGACACACATATATGAAACTCAGTGTCCCAGTCTTTCTGCCTCTACAGAAAAATTGGGAACCAAGAAATTTCTTCATTTTACACAATCTTTTCTAACCAGAAAGTTGAGAAAATGTAAAATTTCATTAGCTTTAAATTGTCGTCTGCAACTGCTTTCGATTTGGACCAGTCTAATTGGTTTAAATGTTGTTCCGAGGTATTGATAGAGTAAAGAACAATAAATCCTCTTCCATCTATGTTAACAAACAGATTTTCTGTTTATTTAGATATCTGTCAGTAAAACAGACAAATGAGTGGCACCTGCCTGACGTCTGATGAAATATAAGATATCAGCAAGGTTGTTATTTCAATTAGCTTGTTTTTTTCTTTGGGAACATGCAAAACTACGTTAACCCTTTCCTGTTTAAAGTTTGTTTTCACTTATTCAGAGAAAAATTGTGGGACAAGAGAGAATTGTTGGTCATGATAATCTATTGGTCGTTATCTTCCGATAGGTGGCATTTTTCAAATACTGACCTATCTAATTTGAGCATTCTGGGTAGTGTCATTCGTGACAACTTGGTCAATTCCGTCGAACTACATTCAAAATGTAGAAATGTACGCTTCGTATTTTTGATGCCTATTCTTAGAGCACAGGTAATATATGAATGCTTTCGCAATTTAAAATAATTATTTTTCTAATTGATTTGGGCGAAAGTTAAGTTTGATTTCTCCACAATTGTAGGTTTTATTGCAATTATTCACTTGCTACTCTTTGGCGATAGAATATTGAGTTATGCGTACAACGTAGTAATATTTATCCCAATCTGGATAAGTGATATGGTCCCGAAGACAGGTCAATCTTCGGAGAATATGACATGCGCAGACAACGTCTATTGGTAATTTGCCATCAATATCTTCTTTTCTCACTGACTTCCTCTCAATCCTCAATGATTGTTTTATGATTAGCTATTCCTTTTTTCTAGAATGTTTTAAATCGCTCACATTACATTTTCTTAGAATTGCTGCCTATTGCCCCAAAGATTTTCATTTGGAAAAGAAGTTATTGCAACAACTTTTTAGGATTAACTTTTGTCAAACTTTTCTTAACATTCATGATATGTACATACAATTATTTCATAGAACATAATGTTTATAACAAGCAATAAGTTTTGACTGATCTAAAATTCAAAGAAATTGCAAATAACAATCTCATTTTGTTGAAATGCATTATTTTCTCATCCTTGTTTGTCATTTTGGTAAAAAACATCGTAGACAATTAAGAAATTATTAGCTTCAATCTATTTCCCCCCAATTTACACGGTGTTTTTCACCCTTGTCATGCTGAATTGAAATCCTATATAGAATTGCTTTAAAATCAAAGGACTGGCAGCACTGGATGGTCTTAATGAGGGTCAATATTTGTTTTGGAAATTGAATATATAAACAACTGTGGCTTAAAGGGGACAAAAAGGAGGTGTAGACCAAGATCAGACTGCACTTATGGCTATACCTCTTGCCAAAGCAGGAATATTCTGGGTTCAGTATGACAAGGGGCACTAAAATCAGGATTGAGTGGGACTGGCTGTAACTGTCTTCAAAAGAAGTGGGTGGGGTAAAGGGAGGTCTGTAGACATTGAAGAACCCCCTGTTGTGTACATTTGATACCAAAGTTTGATAACAGTTACAATTATCTGATACTCTATATCAATTCTGGCAGTATGTACACACCTGCTAAAAAGCCTACAAGCAACTGATAAGCCCCAGACTGGCTTTCATAAAAGTTCAGCCCTGATTCCTGCATGTGGATTAGAAAATTTCAGGAAAATTTAAACAACCATTTTCATTGATAGCTCTAGGGATTTACAAATGTATAAATTTGTATATAGGATATGACTTTAAATGATTGGTAAGCTGTTATTTACATTTTTCAGGGTTTTGAGATTGTATCACTTAGATTCTTGTAAGACTAGTATTCCGACTAAATGTATACCGTATAGTACAATGAAGTACCAATTAAATTATTTTCAAAAACATTTGAAAAACATTGTTGAAAGTAATTTCTTTCATTGTCAACAAAGTTTTCTACCAAAGACAGATTTTTTGAAAAAAAACTTAAAATTGTTATCTGCAAATTCTTTCAATTTGAACCGTTCTTGTGGTTGACTGAACTAAGCAGAGGTTAAATCCTTCTGTGTATGTCCTACTATTGGCCTGTATTCTAATTGATGAATCCTCTGCTGTTATACTTCATCTTTAATAGGGCTGTTTGATGGATTGATTGAATGGGTTTTAACGCCACTTTTAATAGTACTTCAGTCATACCGCGGCCACTTCAGCACCTAACAGTGGTTTCCTGGTATTTCTCACACCAGTACTTCATCCTTTCCTAGCCTCCAGCTGCTATCCCACTTAGGTTTACGATTATCCACCCATTAGTGAGAGACAAATGTCGGAAAGAATAGGTGCCGCAGCCAGGGATAGAACCCATGACATCCCTTGATTGAAGGTTTGGGGTCTGATGCGCTACCTACTGTGCTATGACGGTGGTATTTTATAGAGCTGAAAAATAAATTCCATTACAACACAATGAAGCTTTTGACACCAAACACTTTTGTTGAGAAAGGAGAAACTAATTGCTTCTCTTTATGGGTAGGAAGATCTTGGATAATGAAGAATTTGCTCATAACAAGCAAATTCTTCTTTTTTCACTAGGGTTTTTCTAGCCTTTATCTTGAGGAGTGTATAAAAGTGGGATTGTACAGGAATGGATAAAATGAAAACTAAGCGTCAAACTAGGTGGGAAAGTATAAGGAAAGAAAGCGACGGCAACTTCTCCTTCTGAAAACAATGAGGAAAATAAAGGAATTGTTAAAAGCAATTTCTGCATTATCCACATTGTTTTATATACCCAGACAGATTATAAAAATTTCAACATTTTCGAATTTGACATCTGCAATATCTTTCAATTTGGACCGGTCTAAAATCTCAATCCTTTATAAGATAACAGTTATTTTTTAGTAATGCAATTTAACCCTTTACCAGACAATAGAATTTTAGACTGGTCCAAATTGAAAGGAGATGCAGACAAAAATTTAAATCTCATAAAATGCTAGATTTTTTCAACTTTCTGAATAGAAAACACTGTATCAAATGATGAAATTGCTTGTTACAAGCAATTTCTTCATTTTACATAATGTTTTCCAAATTGTTTTTCTTGAAGAGCGTCAGAAAGCATAAGTGTGACATTGAAATAGGTTATTCATTTCAGGGCATACCTATATCAAAGAAATAAAAATCTTGCATTATGTCTCTTTTCTCATTTCAACAGTGGTAAAATACTTTAACCCTTTCCTGTTTTTGGAAAATTTAGACTAGTCTAAACCGAAAGAGGTTGCAGACGACAATGCAAACTGGATGCAATTTGAAATTAAACCATTCTACGTGGTAGAAAGCATTGTGGGAAAAGAAGAAATTGCTTGTTACAGTATAAAATCACAACGGTGTTAAATCCTGGGTTTGTACAGGAAAGGGTTAAGAAAAGAATAAGGGAAGCTGTATTTGTCAAAATCTCTCACCAATGGGTTGATAATCGTAGACCTATGTGGGATAGCAGCTGGAGGCTAGGAAAGGATGTAATGGTAGTACTGGTGTGAGAAATACCAGGAATCCATTGTTAGGTGCTCCAGCCGCCGCGATATAACTGAAAGACTGTTGAAAGCGGCGTAAAACCCCATTCAAAAAAAAAAAAAAAATGTATTTGTCAAAAACAGTAAAGTTTAATTAATACCTCTGAAAACTGTATCAATATTTAATGTTCATCTGTCATTTTGAGAGAAATTGAATATGACTTAGTTTCATCTCCTGATTTATTGCGATTTTAACAAGAGCTTCTTTAACCTTTTCCTGTACAATTCCAGGATTTTACCTCACTATGGTTTTATAGATTGATTGATTTGGGTTTAACGCCACTTCTAACAGTATTTCAGTCATATTGTGGAGGCTGGAGCACCTAACAATGGATTCCTGGTATTTCTCACACCAGTACTACCACAACATCCCTTTCGAGCCTCCAGCTGCTCATCCTACACTGGTTAATGATTATCCTCCCATTGATGGGAGACAAATGTCAGAAAGGACACTGCCGGGGATCGAACCTAGGACCCCATAACTAGGAGTCCAATTTGCTACCACTTGGCTATTGCTGTGGCCCTAAAATATTAGACAAAGTCTTAGAAATAATGAAGTGCTAATAGATTCAAGATAAATTGCAAGAATATACAGATATCAGAAAAATATTATCCAATAGTGCCATAATTTGTCAACAGATTAATGCAAACCCACTTCCCGATAAATCAATCATGTCATTTCCACTTGTCGTATTATTATTAGACATTTTAGGATAAATATTTAATTCATTGCCATACAACAAAATTGTCACTTGGCATATTGAACCCAAAATATTCTTATTTTGGCAGGAGGTATAGACAAAGATCAGGCTGCACATATGAGCAGTCTGATCTTAGTGTATACCACTTGTTTGCCAAACTAAAGCCATAAATGTTTATGATATCCAATTTCAAAAGGAGTATTTCATGCCCGGTAATCTCGGGCTCCATCTCTTTTTGGAGAACAGTGCAAAAAGGAGACAATGATACTTCCGATATGGGGCCAAGGACCGGAACTGAACAGAAAAGGTAAGAAAAACAGTGCACCTCGCGTACAATTTGATCTCCTATTAACCTATTATGCATTTTCCCAAAACGTCCAGAGTTTCATACCACATAGAAATGATTATATTATCCGTTGGCGGTGATAGATTTCAAAAATAATTCCGTTTGTGGATAGAAACTTGAATCAAAGTTTGGACATCGGACCCGATCAAACACGAAAATGCGTGTTGAAATCGTTCAAATCCATGTTATCAACAGTTCTGAAAGATTTAAGTGGCGATGACTGTGAAATGAATGATAACGTGTTGATATAAAATAATGTTACCACAAAGAAGTGCGTTTTCCTACCCCTTTTTGCGGATTTCTTAGATGAGAAGGAGACCAGGATGTGGTGCGGGAGACAAGATTCAGAGGGAGAGCCAACGCATATATAAATGTACTGTAAAATGAATCACCTTTGGTTTTTGATCTGCTCTTTGCAGTCGAAGTAAATCTTCGTCCCCCTCTTTTTTTCGTCTTAACATCTGTAGCCTGTAATTAACACCCATCCCTTTTTTAAGAAGTGTGAAAATTCTGAAAAACCATCGATGTTGTCATAGAGCTTTAACCAGGTATAAGGCACAGAACATCCGCCTATTGCAGATCTGAACTCCTTCCGCGTAACATATTTCTAAGAACCTAGCGTATTTTTCAAATTTTGTAATGACCTGAATTTTCATTTAGCTATTTGTTTTTCTTTGAAAATATTTCGTTAGAATAGATTTACAAGAATCATAACACTTTCACTTTATTTTCACCATTGTGGCCCGGTACGTCAGTTTTGAAAAAAGGAAGAAAATGTAGACCAGACATAAATATGGCTGTTCTAGAGAGTCTGACGAATTTACTGTGTAAAAGGGAAAAAAAGTGTCCTGTAATATTAAAAAGTTACAGTCCTAGAAAATCACTAGATGTTTTCTTTTATATGCATCGGCTCTACCTCTGAATCTTGTCTCCCGGACCGCATCCTGGTCTCCTTCTCATCTAAGAAAATCCGCAAAAAGGGGTAGGAAAACGCACTTCTTTGTGGTAACGTTATTTTATATCAAAACGTTATCATTCATTTCACAGTCATCGCCACTTAAATCTTTCAGAACTGTTGATAACATGGATTTGAACGATTTCAACACGCATTTTCGTGTTTGATCGGGTCCGATGTCCAAACTTTGATTCAAGTTTCTATTCACAAACGGAATTATTTTTGAAATCTATCACTGCCAACGGATAATATAGTCATTTCTATGTGGTATGAAACTATGGACGTTTTGGGAAAATGTATAATAGGTTAATAGGAGATCAAATCGTAAGCGAGGTGCACTGTTTTATTTACCTTTTCTGTTCAGTTCCGGTCCTTGGCTACATATCGGAAGTATCATTGTCTCCTTTTTGCACTGTTCTCCAAAAAGAGATGGAGCCCGAGATTACCGGGCGTGTATTTGTCCACAACTAATGCTACTATTGCTCTCAGTACTTTGATTTCAATGCATTTTTAGACAGGATATTATTTAGCACAACAAGGCTTGATAAGAATTGTTATAATTACTGAGAATAAATCAAGTAAAATTGTAAGAATATGACTATTATTCATAGCAATTTCATTAGACAACAAATGATCCAATATGTTATTGGAGATGGCTTAAAAACAGACTATATTATGGTAAAGTCACTTCATTTCCCTTCCAGATGTAGGAGTATTATCAGATTATTTCCCTTCCAGATGTAGGTGTATTATCAGATCATTTCCCTTCCAGATGTAGGAGTATTATCAGTTTATTTCCCTTCCAGATGTAGGAGTATTATCAGATCATTTCCGTTTTAGATGTAGGCGTATTATCAGATCATTTCCCTTCCAGATGTAGGAGTGTTATCAGATCATTTCCGTTCCAGATGTTGGAGTATTATCAGATCATTTTGTTGACTGGAAAAAGGTACAAAATATCAGAGAACAAAGTAACCCTTTCCTGTTTTGAACTTTTTTAGACCTGTCCAAATTCAAAGGTTATGCAGACGAACATTTAGAGTGGATTTAATTTGAGAAATAACCACCCAGTAGGGTAGAAAATATTGTGGTAAAAGAAGAAATTGCTTGTTACAAGCAATTTCTTCTTTTCCCACAATGTTTTCTCAGGTATAAAATCACAAGGACGTAAAAAACAGTGATTATACAGGAAAGGGTTAACCAAATGGACACATTATTTGAGGAATCACTCACACTCTAATGGATTGATATGAGAGACTGGCAGGAATCTGCAATGTAAGTTACATTAAAAGTTAAGTTTATTATGATTGTTTAGCCGCCTTCAGCTGGTAGCTTGTCAGACTCCTAATCTTCAATAATGGGAAGTCATGGGTTCGATCCCCGTCGGCGGCACATATAATTTCCGACATTTGTCTCTCACCAATGGGTGGATAATTGTAAAAGTGGGATAGCAGATGGAGGCTAGGAAAAGATGTAGTGGTTGTACTGGTTTTGAAAATACCAGGAATCCATTGTCAGGTGCTCCAGCCACGGCAATATGACTGAAATATTGTTAAAAGTGGCATTAAACCACATTCAATCAATCAATATTATGATTTTTTAGTATGATTAACATACGAGTTGACTCGTTCGAGTTTCCTAGAAAATTTTAGTCTACTTTTGCCAGACTGCAAGACTAAGTGTCATATAAAAACTTTTATCTTTCTCTCTCTATATATATGGTTTAATTGCTCCACAAAGTAGGAGATAAACCTCTTGAAAGTGTTAAACTACAGAAGCAATTTCTTAATTTTTCACATTGTTTTCTAAAGCTTTAATTCTTTTGGGCCATTCTGACAGTCCTCCACTTTTCTGTGTCCATCAGTAAAAAAGCTTTATAAGACACTGCAAAAAATGCGAAATTGCTTGTAACAAATAATTTCTTTATTTCCCACAATGATTTCTTCCCAGCAAGAAAATCAATGATGAACTTTCACATTGTTGTCTGCAACTCCTTTGAATATGGACCGGTCTAAAATTTTGTTGACTTAGTAATTTGTTGAATTGTAATATACATTGTAAATGACGAGATTCATGACCTATGTATGATTTTGAATGAAAACTAATTGAATTGGCACTTTTCATTGTAACCAATATTGCATTCATATTTTGGTATTTTCAAATTAAGAGATTGCCCCTACAGTGGGTGACAAGAATATTGTAACTAAAGTTTATAATAGACTGTAATTATGATTTTATGTTGCCAATTGACCCCTCTTTTTTATTCTCTTTTCCTTCTCTGGCAGTTTTTTCATTTTAATTGGTGGAAGGACCAAATTTCAAGATTGACTTTGCCCGAATTTCCCAAAACTGCCTTTAGCCCAACTGGACGTATACAAGAAAGATAAATTTGTAAACAAATTTAACTGTTTTGATTATTGCTACTATCTGAATTTATTTGAAGATTAAGCTAAAGTTTCATATTCATTGTGGGTTAAAGGCTTGAACAGTTGATGCTGAAGGGTAAACAGCAAAACATCATAGCATTTTACAAGTTAACCCTTGTCATGCTGAACCCAGAATATTCCGGTTTTGGCAGGAGGTATAGACAAAGATCAGCCTGCACATTCGTGCAGGCTGATCTTAGTTTACACCTCCTGCCTATCCCTTTAAAGCCATAATTAATTGTAGCATACATTTTCAAAAGAATCATAAACCCACAATGATTACATCCTGTACTATCAGCCCTTTGATTTCAATGCCATTCTAAAGAGGATTTGCTCAGCATGACAAGGGTTAAGAAATATTAAAAGGCAGTAAAGGAAAACAGTACCGTCACATGATTTAAATAGGCTACAAGGAAGAAGTCAAACTTTTCAACTTGTGTTGTATGTGTCGACTAGTCACCCTACCAACTCTATCGCCGAATGAATCAGGTGGTGTAAAGAAACAAGTAGTGAATAGATGACCCTGTCACATAATTATTTTCAATTGTTAGATAAAAGATTATTAAGAAATATATATACAAGTCTGTCCTAATCTATCGATATATCAAAATGTAGCTTACTTGGGATAGGCTAGTAAGTCTAGAGTAAAGTAAACAATGAACCTAATGACTGTCTCAATGGCCGAGTGGTATAGGTGCTTGACTCCTGATCTGAAGGTTCAAGCCCCAAGGTCACCGGGTGTGTTCACAGGCAAGACACTTAATAGCCAGCCCTAGTCTACCCAGCTGTAATAGTGGGTAGCAGTGGGATTCAGCCACTGCCTCTCTTTCAGGGACGTGAAAACATCTGGATTGTGAGTGTATCACCTGGCAGTTATACCCGAAAGGGGTGTTAGGCAGTATTGATAGATAGATGAAAAATAAACCTCATGAAGAAAGAGTTTTCTCAAGGTATCTCGCCTATATTACAAGTGCCCACTAATGGCACAGTGGTAGAGTGCTTGCTTACCAAGCTAGAAGACCTGATTCAAATCCATCTAGTGTTCTATACATCTCTTATTTTGTTACCCTACCATTCTTTTTTTTCCGGGCTACAATTAAAATCCGCTGAACTTATATACCAAATGATTATTTTCTTTTATACATTATAATCCTTCATTTTTTACTGTTAAATTTTAAAGATGAAATGCAACTGTCACTCCAAATTTTTCAGTGACAACCAATTACAGTGCTTACAGGATTTTTATCCAGGAGCACTACTCTTAACTCTTTCCCGTTTATTGAAACTTTAGACTAGTCCAAATCAAAAGAAATTGCAGACAAAAAAGAAAATTGTTTGCAATTTGAAATGAAGCCGTCATATAAGGTAGAAAATATTGTGGGAAAAGAAGAAATTGCTTGTTACAATGTTTTCTCAAGTATAAAATTTCAGCGATGTAAAATCCCAGGTTTGTACAGGAAAGGATTAATATTACTATATTTTGGAAGCCGTCAAGTCTGGCAACAGTAGACCTTAACAGTAGGGAAAAGCCAATTTATTCTCCAATAACTTTATTGTCTTCTCTGTAACTTTCTCCTCAAAATTAGAGAACAATTTATTGTGGAGAAACATGAAACCCTCCTTGCCATTTACAAGAGAGGGATGCTTTCTTGGGCAAACTAGACTATAAAATGGATTTATCAATACATGTATTGGAAATGGTGTGATACAACAATTCAAGAAAATAACATAGTGCTATATGATAATTAACCTATCACCAGACAGCAAAATGTTAGACTGGTCCAAATTGAAAGAAGCTATTGACAATAATTTAAAATTGATGGAATTAAGAAAATATTTGCCTTTTTAGATAGAATTAAACATTGTGGACGTTGAAAAGATTGCTTGTTACAAGGTTTTTTTAAATTCTAAAAGACAAAGATTCTTAAAATTTCAACTAAAAAATTGTCATCTGCATTTTCTTTAAATTTGGATCAGTCCAAAATTTTGTAGTTTGGTATTGAGTCAACAAGTAATTCAATCAAATTCCACATTGTTTTCTATCCAAAAAGGCAAAGATTTTTTAATTTTACCAACTTTAAATTGTCGTCTGCAACATCTTTCAAATAAGACTAGTCTAAAATTTTGTCATGTGGTAATTGGTTAATGATCCAACATTTTGTCGTTGTCGTTCTAAAACGTTGTAACTACAGCTAAGCTGTAGTAACGACGTTTTAGAACAACAACGACAATTAATAATATACAAAATAAAAAGATGATATTTAGGTACAAGTACATGAATAGTAAAACCTAGTTGGAGTCTCATGTCATAGAATGTCAGATCTGATTTTTGATGTAAGAATCACTAACAAGACAACAAAAATAGGGGCATCCTATTTTATGAAAATGATTCCATCGGAAGGGTTTGCATGAGTAAATGTTGTATTTCATCTTGATTCCAACTGATAGCAACTGATAACAGGGGGGTCTAAATGATCGATAAACCAGCCAGTCAAAAAGTTGGGCCTACCCCATGGCAGTGTCTAAATTAATTCCATACTAAAACATTGGGTACAGAAAATATTTAGTGGAAGATTTCAAAAAAAGAGAATTGGACAGTTATATCTTTGCAAGGTATGGATCAATTTAATTCTTACGTCATATTTCATCTTTTATAGTTATTTAATTCTTCATGTATAAAGACTATGATAATATTTCCAGTAAGTTCTTTATTATGTAAAACAATAAAGTTTTTCAAATTTTAAGGCACAACTTCTGCATGAATTAATCCTTCCTGTTTTTTGAAATTTTAGACTGGTCCATATTGAAAGAGGTTGCAGACAACTACAAGAATTTGATGCAGTTTTAAGTGAAACCATCCTATGTGGTAGAAAATATTATGAAAAAAGAAGAAATTGCTTGTTTAAAGTAATTTCTTCTTCTTCAATGTATTCTCAAGTATTAACCCATTCCAACACAAGAAAATTTAAGACTGGTCCAAATTGAAAGAAGCTGCAGACGACAATTTCAAGTTGATGGAATTTTAATTTTTTTCGTCTTTTGGGATAGAAAACATTGTGGATAATGAAGAAATTGCTTGTTATAAGCAATTTCTTAATTGTCCACAATGTTTTCCAAAGCTTTTTCTTGTGGGGACCAAAAAGGAGGGATTGAGTTGGAATGGGTTAAATCACAGCTACGTAAACTTCCTGATTTGAAGAGAAAAGGGTTAAATAAACCATATCAAATGCATTTGCTTGTGGTTTTATGGGCCTTTGCTGTCTTTTGTGTATTTTTTAATTTTTTTCAAATATTTCATTTTCCGTTTTTTCTAATCAAAAATAAATTCCATTCAGTAATACATGCTTGAATTAAAGCTTTATCAAGATTTCAATCCTTCACTAGAGATAATAGATTTTAGACTGGTATGCAGGGCTTGTGTTTGACTCATACACTAGGGTGTTGACCATAAAAAATCTGAAAATACCCTGTTTGACCCTTAGAAATTACTTTAAAGGGTGTCATCTTTCCCTCCCCCCCCCCCCCCCTCCTTGCAAGAAATTTTTAACTTAAGCTTAACAAGTAAAAAATTGCTGTAATGTACAGCAAAGTGAATTGTGTCGCCCTTACAAAATCAATATCTTGAGACAGATTGCTTGTAACAAACAATTTCTTCATTTTTCACAATGTTTTCCAAAGCTTTTTTCCTTTGGGGCGTCTAAAAGTGACACTGAGTGGGAATGGGTTAACTTAAATTGTCGTCTGCAACTTCTTTCAATTTGGACTAGTCTAAAAGTTTGTTGTTAGGCTAACACAAGCCCTTGGTATGTAGACATCTGTACTGTGAACACAAGACACATTGATATACTAATTTTCCATTCTATTCATAGTATACCCAAACTTGTTATTTGTAATTCAATTGCTTGAATTTTTGGGCTGTTCCAAATTTTGTCACTCGGTAATGAGATAAAGAAAATGTCCATGTCAAATATTCTAAAATGTACATCTTATGTGTAAAATTTATATTTCAATGAAATTTCATTTGGAAGGGTTGGTATCATTTTTTTGTTGATGAACAAATTCGCCTCAACACAACACATAACCATACAACAAAAATTTAGTTGGATTAAAAGGAGTTGCAGACAGCATTCGAATTTGGCCTTTTTATTTCTTTAACTCAGAATTCGGTTAGAAAGTAATGTGGGACAACAAGAAGTGCTGAATGTCAGAATTTCTTCTTTTTCCAAATTAAATGTTTCTTCATTATCCACAGTGTTTTCTACCCCAAATGAGAGAAAGATTTGAAAAATTTCATCAACTTAAAATTGTTGTCTACAACTTCTTTGAATTTGGACTGGTGTAGAATTCTATTGTGTGGGAATGGGTTAAAGTTGTCATGGGTTAAGCTTATGTTTGTTAGAAATTCGAAAACATATTCAAGTTAATTTCAACAAATAAGAGAAAATCAAAAAGCTTATTGCTCAATGAATTCTATGGAGCTGTTAAAAGTAGGAACAGAATGGATGGATTACCAGCTTCAAGAAATTAATGGTTGCCTGTCATAATTCTTATGAATAAAATATGATTTATTATTACATTAAGTGCCAATTATCAAACTTTGTTGCTCAATTATTTTAATGGAATTGTCATGAAGCATGATGGATTCCTAACTCAATAGGACTCAGGCAGATTTACCCTTTATTTTGCCCAATCTGGATATTTCGGATATTGACAGGTAGTATAGACAAAGATCAGACTGCAGTAGCACAACAGTGGTTTGAACCTCTCGTCTGGCCGTTATTTCTGACATTAATTTCCGAATGATGTATTAATTCATGATTGAACAACTAGTACCACCAATGCTTTCAGTACTTTGATTTTATTGTAATTCTGAAAGTGATCTTATTCAGATTGACAAGGGTTAATGGAATTTGTGGAGAAGTGAAGTTGGTTGAAACTTTAGATGGCAGTTTTTTCATCATAGAAAACAATTTCATAGTAGGGCAAGCAAAGTATTGTAACAACAGCTTTATTCTAGCTGTAGTAACGACATTTTGCACGCCATATAACGATTTGCATTAAATTCATATTTTTTTTCACAGAAATAATGTGGTGCTAATTAATCCATTCAATGGTCCACAATGACACACACCTTCTATTATTCTAAACCTGGAATATTCCTGTTTTGGATGGGGGCATAGAGAAAAATTTGCCTGAACATTTGTGCAGTCTGTTCTTAGTCTACATCACCTATCTATACTTTCAACCCATTCCCACACAATGATATTTTGGACCAGTTCAAATTCATTTTCCACAATGTTTTTCAAAGCCTATTTCATATGGGTTGTGAAAAGGCGTCATTGTGTGGTAATGGATTTAAGCTAGAATTGTTTGAAAAAGAAATGTCTATAAAACAAGAGACTGTGCTGTCCTAACTTTCGGACTTGAAAATACCGTATTTTAATTCAACAAGACAAGGGTTTACCCTCTTACCAGACACCAAAATTTAAGAAAAGTTCAAAATAAGTTGCATGCAGTCAACAATTTTTTGTTGATGAAATTTTCAACATCCTTGTTTTGGGTAGAAAACATTGAAGATAATTAAGAAATTGCTTGTAACAAGTAAGTTTTTCTTTTCCAAATCTGCTTTTCTTGTGGGCGTCAAAAAGTGTCATTGTGTTAGGAATGGGTTAAGTAAGATGACAGATTTATTTTCCAGCAATAGTTCTGAATGCAGATGCTGTTTTCAGCATCAGGTGATAGTGATATTAGAATAGCTGTATAAATAAACAAGAGGCCCATTGGGCCGTATCGGTCACCTGAGTCCAAAGAGCACAAAAACAAATAAAAGTCCACTAGATTATGCTACATACTAAATATCAAAGCTCTAAGCCTTTTTGTTTGGAAGATTTTTAAATTTTTTTACTGAACCAGCCTATATTAAGCTTGGGACATCTTGGAACAGGCTATTTCTGACCCTTGGGCCATAATTTATTCAGTCTTGATGGAGGTCCACCAGGTGATGCTACATACAAATATTAAAGCCCTAGGACCTCCTGTTTGGCAGAAGAAGAATTTTAAATTTTCACTATATAAGCCCTTTGTGACGTCCGAGAATGTGCTAATTATGACCCTGGGGCCATAATTCATACATAACAAATCATTGGCTAATTCTGTCTCTGGGGGCATGATTTATACAATCCTTATAGAAATTCACCAGATGATGCTACATACTTGTGACGTCCGGGAACGGGCTACTTTTGACTCTTGGGTTATAATTCATACAGTATTGATAGAGGTCCACCTCCTGTTTGGCAGAAGAAGAGTTTTAAAATTTCACTATATAAGCCCTATGTAAAATTTGTGACATCCGAGAATGTGCTTATAATGACCCTGGGGCCATAATTCATACTTAACATAACAAAACATGGGCTAATTCTGTCTCTGGGGCCATGATTTATACAATCCTGATAGAAATTCACCAGATGATGCTACATACCAAATATAAAAGCTCTAGGCCCTCTTGTTTGGGAGAAGATTTTTGAAATTTTCACTATATAAGCCTATGTTAAACTTGTGACGTCCGGGAACGGGCTACTTTTGACTCTGGGGTTATAATTCATACAATATTGATAGAGGTCCACTAGATGATGCCACATACCAAATATCAGACCTTTGGTCTTTTGGTTTGGTGTGAACCACTTTTATTTTTTTAATCTGTCAGCCTGTTCAGGAATTATGATTTATTCTCTTGATATTGTATATAAGACAAGAGGCCCAGTGGGCCTTAACGGTCACCTGAGTAAAAGAGCACGAAGACAAGTGATTTTGTTTGAAAGAATTAGAAAAAGGTTTGGTTGAAATCCCCTCAGTAGTTCTTGAGAAGAAGATGAAAATGTTTAAAAGTTACCAAAAATGACCCCCTTTTCGTCCCCATTTTAGGCAACCCTGACCTCCAGCCTTTTAATTTTCAAAAATCTGTATAATCAGTACCCAATGATGCTTTTCACCAAGTTAGTTTGAAATTGGCTTAGTACTTCATCAGAAGAAGGTGAAAATGTGAATTTTTTAACATGATGAACTTTGACCTCTGGGTGTGGCCCCATACATGACCCCAGGGACATGAATTTCACAATTTATTATATACCTGTCCTAGTTGTCATGCACACAAAATATTTAAGCTCTGGCATTAACGGTTTATTAGAAGAAGATTTTTAAAGAAGTACCAAAAATTACCCCTTTTTGGCCCCTATTTGGGCCCCTTTGACCCCCAGAACCCCTATTTTCACAAACTTGAATTGGCATCCCCCAATGATGCTTTCTACCAAGTTTGGTTGAAATCCGCCCAGTTGTTCTTGAGAAGAAGATAAAATATTTAAAAGTTACCAAAAATTACCCCCTTTTGGTCCCCATTTTAGGGCCCCCTGACCCCCCAGCCTTTTTATTTTCACAAATCCGAATAACCATTACCAAATGATGCTTTTCACCAAGTTTGTTTGAAATTGGCTTTGTACTTCATCATCAGAAGATAAAAATGTGAATTTTTTAACATGATGAACTTTGACCTCTGGGTGTGGCCCCATACATGACCCCAGGGACATGAATTTCACATTTTATAATATACCTGTCCTAGTTGTCATGCACACAAAATATTTAAGCTCTGGCATCAAAGGTTTATTAGAAGAAGATTTTTAAAGAAGTACCGAAAATTACCCCTTTTTGGCCCCTATTTGGGCCCCTATGACCCCCAGAACCCCTATTTTCACAAACTTGAATTGGCATCCCCCAATGATGCTTTCTACCAAGTTTGGTTGAAATCCGCCCAGTAGTTCTTGAGAAGAAGATGAAATATTTAAAAGTTACCAAAAATTACCCCCTTTTGGTCCCCATTTTAGGGCCCCCTGACCCCACAGCCTTTATATTTTCACAAATCTGAATAACCATTACCTAATGATGCTTTTCACCAAGTTTGTTTGAAATTTGCTTTGTACTTCATCATCAGAAGATGAAAATGTGAATTTTTTAACATGATGAACTTTGACCTCTGGGTGTGGCCCCATACATGACCCCAGGGGCATGAATTTCACAATTTATAATATACCTGTCCTAGTTGTCATGCACACAAAATATTTAAGCTCTGGCATTAACGGTTTATTAGAAGAAGATTTTTAAAGAAGTACCAAAAATTACCCCTTTTTGGCCCCTATTTGGGCCCCTATGACCCCCAGAACCCCTATTTTCACAAACTTGAATTGGCATCCCCCAATGATGCTTTCTACCAAGTTTGGTTGAAATCCGCCGAGTAGTTCTTGAGAAGAAGATGAAAATGTTTAAAAGTTAATGGACGACGGACGAAGCACGACGACGGACAAACGATGATTGCAATAGGTCACCATGACCATTCGGTCAGGTGACCTAAAAATAAATCAAAGGGGCATAACTCCAGAACCAGTTGATTAATCATAATGAAAATTGCAGGTGCACAAGTTCCCATTGCAAGGACTATTTTGGTAAAGTTTCCGCTAAATCTGTCTGGAAATGTGGGAGGAGATGAGGACACAAAATTATGTCCACGGACGGACAGACAGACGGACAGACCGATTGACCAACAGACAGACAACCTAATTCCAGCATACCGCCCAATAACTTCGTACATGTTAACCACTTTTATTTTTTTAATCTGTCAACCTGTTCAGGAGTTATGATTTATTCTCTTGATATTGTATATAAGAAAATAAATCAAAGGGGCATAACTCCTGAACCAGTTGATTAATCATAATGAAAATTGCAGGTGCACAAGCTCCCATTGCAAGGACTATTTTGGTAAAGTTTCCGCTAAATTTGTCTGGAAATGTGGGAGGAGATGACGGACGGACAGACAGACAGACAGACGGACAAACTGATTTCAGTATCCACCCCCACCCCTAACTTCATTGTGGGGGGTATAAAAATTCTTTCAAATGGCACATCTACTCATGATGGAGACTAATTGTGCCAAGTTATTTTGAAATCCATGGACTAACGGACTAACTAACGCACTAACGCACATACACCAACTTGTCATAGTGACAATTATGTCTCACTTACCATAAGCGAGCTTGACAAAAAATCATTCTTTGGAATGTCTCAAAAATCTTATTTTGTGGGATTTTTCATCTCTATGAAAGGAATACACCTCAGTTTTTAGGCTTGCTTTTTGGGCAACTCATTGTAAGCATTATATTCTTTGGAGGTGTCATGGTCCTAAATTTCAATATGCAGGAACAAAGTTTGGAATTTATTTGTTCAGATTTAAAGAGACAGCATCCTCATCTATCACAACAAAAAGCCATCTAATCATATTGATGGTCTTTCAGGATGAAAATTTACACTGCCTTTTGACAGGAAACAGTTTCATTCATTTTCCCCCGAAAATGAACACAATGACAGAGAAACACACACAATGAAAACCGAAGGACTACAAAAGATTTGGAGGGAAATGAAACCCTGTAATTCTCAAGTTGGTGGCTTTAACTAATCAAATCTTCTCAATAAAAGATAGCTCAATCTATTTTAGTAATTGCCTCTTTCGGCAAGATAAATATAAGTTCTGGGGACATTGTCAAGAATTTTCCTAGGAATTTTACGAACAAGGACTTTGTTTATTTTCTCAACAATCTTAACACTTTTTCTTGAAGGTGTTAAAAAGACGGAAGAAGTAAAAGTGCTTCCAAATTATCAAAGATCTGCTTCAATGTATTGTATCAGCTACTGTATCAAGGTATCTCAAAGACTATATATTTATATGTTAGCAAGTCTTAACCGATTACTAGATGACAAAATTTTAGACTGGTCCAAATTAACAGGAGTTACAGACAACACTTTAAAGTTCATGAATTTTTCAATTTTCTGGGTAGAAAACATTGTGTAAAATGAAGAAATTGCTTGTTCCAAGCAATTTCTTCATTTTACTCAATGTTTGCCCATTTGATTTTCTTAAGTTGCGTCAAAAAGCGTCATTGTGTTGGAATGGGTTAAAGTTTGCCAATACAGTGCACTCTGGATAAAAGATCTTTGGAACTGAGCCGAGTACCTTGTTATAAGGGTCGAACAATGTAACCAACTGTTTGTTGAGATTAAAATTTTCAGAAAGATTTATAAGAATATGTACTGCTTGATATCACTTCCTAATTTAAAGGTACAATTAATAAAATAACATCTGATTTATTCAAAGTCTACAAAACCGCATTCAAGATGAAGACCGTATCTATTCTAAAACACTGGTTCAAGAACTACATGTAGTTCTAAATAATACAAGACTGTAAAATGACATTTCAAGAACTCTTACGGTCCAGAAAAAATTCTTGAATCCGTTCAATAGCTAGTTCTTGAGCCAGTTCTTGATTACCGAGTTCTTGAGCTGACATTCATCATTTTGAACATTCTAGAACAATCTTGAACTGAAGTTCTAGAATGATCTTGAACTGAAGTTCAAGACCAATCAAGAACTAAATCTTCAACTTTTTCACAGGGGAAGTTTCAGTTCATTCCATTTGAAAATGCGTGAGGAGATTTTCAAGCAAAAAACACTGCAACTTTAAACTGTTTTACCTTAGTTAAGGGCATTTAATTCCAAAATGACTTGATAGATTAAAGTAATATTTGCCTCAGGGACATCTGGATACCAAAGAGATTCATTGTGGTTAATTTCGGTTTGTTCCAATGGAAATGTAGGGGGAATTGTGTACACAAAATGCTGCAAGTTTAAGCTATTTTCCTAAGCCAAGGGCAGGAATTCCCAAATGACTTGAGGTATCAAAATAATTTTGTGGCATGCACATGTAGACATCATTGAGATTCATTGCGGCAAGTTTCAGTTCATTCCTATCGAAATTATGAGAGATTGAGATTCATTGCGGCAAGTTTCAGTTCATTCCTATCGAAATTATGAGAGGATTTGCCCACACACAAAATTGCAAACAGACAAACAGAGCTTTTGGTATTTAAAATCAAGAAAAAGCAAAGATAACACATGCAAAAAGGTATCCAAATACAAAATCCATTTGAGGTCCCTTTGGAACATCCAATTGATCTTGAATAAATGACCCTAATTTAACCCATTCCAACCATCAAAATTTCAGACTGGTCCAAATTGACAGAAGCTGTAGTTGACAATATCGAGTTGGTGGAACTTTATTTTTTTCATCTCTTTCGATAGAAAACAGTGTGGACTATGAAAAAAATGCTTGATACAAGCAATTTCTTTATTTTCCACAATGTTTTTCTTGAGGGGCGTAAAAAGGAGGGATTGTGTGGGAATGGGTTTGGAACAAAGTAATTTTAGCCCATCTCAACCTGAGAGTTAGATCATGTGCATGCATGAAGACTATAAAGTACTATCTAATCACTATAACATTGCTTCTCAGACATTTTAATGCACCTTTGATCAAAGAAATCTTAAAAGTGTTGATTTTATTCCATTACAGCTGCCAACAACTAGAAGATGAAACCTTTAAAATGTGCCAGGAAACAGTTTCTAACTCATCCGTAAACTCTCCATTACCAGACAATGAAATTTTCCACTGGTACAATAAAATTTTAGAAATTTCAAATTGTGCTTAAATTGGAAAGTAAGTACCTAATACGATAGAAAACATTGTGAGAAAAGGAGAAATAGCTTGTTTCACGCAATTTCTCCTTTTCTCACAAAGTTTTCCATGATTGTATAACCTCTACAATGCAAACTTGGTTTTCTAAAAACTGGCATTTTGAACTGAAAGGATGTAATCCAAAAATGGAGACAAACATTCTGTCCAAATATCAAAGCATTTGAGCCCAAAGTGTGGCCTGTAAAGTTCAAGCAAGTTTTTTCTAAGATTTGTGATCAAATTTCTCTACCTACTATGACCGAATTTCAAACTTGTCTGAGAAATGATGGAAGCATAAATTCCAACTAGTTTTCGAGACTATTGAGACAAACATTTTAGCCACTACATTGATACCAGACACACCCACAATTGAAGCCAAGCTAAAGCTCACCTTCAGCATGTTGTGCTCAGATGAGCTTAAAACAAAAGCTCAATTATTCATGCATATCTGACCCCAAAAGAATATGAAACACTATAGTTATTGCTCAGAAGGCAAAATTGTAGACTGCTCCAAAGTCTATGAAGTTCCAGATGACACTTTTAAAGTTCAAGAATTATTTTTACTTTTTGAACTTTCTGGGAAGTAAACATTTTTGAAAATGAAGAAATTGCTTGTTGCAAGCAATGTCTTCATTTTACACGATGTTTTTTTTTTCAAATTGCTGTTCTTTGGGGAATGTCAAAAAGTGTTATTATATGGGAATGGGTTAACATGTCTGTTTTGAAACAAAATGCAAAGTTCAGAAAACAAAGCCCCAAAGGGGAATTCTTTCTTCAAGAAAACAAGAATACATGTGTAGTAAAGAAAATCTTTTGTTTTTTAGACTTCATGTCTTTTATGAAGAGATAATCTGGTTTCAATCACTTTAAAATTTTTACACATGCATGAAATTCAATAATTATCCCAGTCCCACATAATGATGCTTTTTGACGCCCTTCAAGAAAATTGAGAAAATATTGTATAAAAGAAGAAATTGCTTGTTTTAAGCAATGTCTCCTTTTTCCACATTATTTTCTATCCTACTGAATGGTTATTTTTCAAATTAAATCCAAATAAAATTTTTGTTTGCAAAACCTCTGAAAAATGATAGGGTCTGAAATTTTGGGAAAACAAGAGCATTCTTGGAATATTTTTTTTGTACTATAAAACATTTTTTGCATTCAATTGCTATGAGTTTTGAATAATATTCTTTTTCGATCCGGTTGAAAGAAGTAAGAGAAAACCTTGAACAATATTTTCCCAAAGAATTTTATCATATTATCATCTTGTTTCCCCAGATTTAACACATAAAGATAAAGGAAAACCATGGCAACATTTTAAAGAAAACTAATGCTCTGATAACATGCGAATTCCTCTGGAACAAGACATTTCAATCTGTTACTTTTTTTCCTATCCAAATCTTCCTGCAAAAACCCCGCCTTATCTGTCAATCAAATAATCTCAGAGGTACGGTGGAATTCAATCTAGTTCTAGACAACTTACAACCATCCATTATATGGATCCACATTTGGTGAGAATTCAAATTTGTATGTATTTGAAAAAAAATATGTAAGAACAACTGAACAAGGAATGGTATCAATAACTGAATGCAATGGTCCAGACCTGAGAGGTTGTAGGTACATATATATTCGCACAAAGCATCTTCGCAATTTGACAATTATATTTCAGTGCAAGGCAAGTACATCATAGTTTAACCCTTTCCTGTTTTGCGAAATTTTATACCTGTCCAATTTGGAGACGTCAATTTTATTTGAAAAATAATCATTCAGTCGGGTAGAAAATATTATGGAAAAAGAAGAAATTGCTTATCACAAGCAATTTCTTCTTTTTTCACATTATTTTCCAAAGTATAAAAACACTGGGACCTAAAAACCAAGAATTAAACAGGAAAGGTTAAACAGTTTAGACTGCTTTGAAACAAGCAAGAGTAACATAATCATAAAATCAAATATAAATGGAAAAAAAAAGGCCACTAAGTTACAGCAAGTGCGGGGAGTAGTATCTCAGCCACTTGTTTTATAGTATTCATTACAGCTACATCAAACCAAAAGTTTCATTGGCTATATGCATCCACTGTGTAGGCTCTTTACATTTCAAATATTGTTCATGTGGTGCAACCAATAATGTAGTTAATTAGCATTTTAAACTTAGAATAATATTAACCCTCTTCATGCTGTACCTGGAATATTCCTGTTTTTTCCAGGAAGTATAGACAAAGATCAGCCTGCACATAGTGCAGTCTGATCATTGTCTACACCACCTGTTTTACCCATTTGAGCCACAGTAGTTTAACCCACTCCCACACAATAAAATTTGAGACCAGTCCAAATTCAAAGAGTTTGCAGAAGAAAATTCAAAGTTCGTGAAATCTTAAAAATCTTTGTCTAATAGGGTAAAAAACACAGTAGGAAATGAAGAAATTGCTTGTGATAAGCAATTTTTTCATTTCCCACAATGTTTTCCAAAGCTTTTATATTGAGAGGTGTTTAAAAGCGTCTCTGTTTGGGAAAGGGTTAAGAAATTAATGTTTAACCCTTTCCCGTTCAAATACGGGATTTTACGTTCCTGTGATTTTATACTTGATAAAACATTGGGGTAAAAGAAGAAATTGCTTGTAACAAGCAATTTCTTCTTTTTCCACAATGTTTTCTACCCTATTGAATGATTATCATTCAAATTAAATCCACTTTAAAATATCGTCTGCAAAACCTTTGAATTTGGACAGGTCTAAAATTTCCAAAAACGGGAAAGGGTTAAAAGAATTATTATCTCAAAATCAGAACTTCCAATGCTTATTTCAGTCCTTTGATTTTAATTCTTTGAAAAAGGATTTTATTATATACCTATAAAAGATATGGATTAAAATCTGGCTATCTAATACAACTCGACAGAAAAAAATCAATATTCGGCGTGTACCAAAAAACCGTATTCGTCGAGTACCGTTAAACACGGGCTACTTTTTTGTGTATTGACGTTCGGATTTTTTTCAGAAAGTTGGTTGTGTCTTAATTATCTAAGAGAATTTTATTAATGTCATGTCTTAAAGGTATATAATAAAAGGAATATTACAACAGTGTGTTTTTTCTAGTTGTTGTTATCGTGTTCTCGAATCGTGTGTAGGTATTTTTTTATTGGATGAGACCTTCGGTCTCATCCAATAAAAATACCTACACACGATTCTCGTATACGATAACAACAAATAGAAAAAGACACTGTTGTAATATTCCCTATTTATTCAGCATGACAAGGGTTAACTGCAGAATGATAATGTGATAATGAATCACCCTGTCCTTATGTACAGCTGAGGTATATCTTTTTTATAAACAATCACCTCAGTACAGATTTTCAACTGTTCAATATAGAGGAGGTCAAATTGCCCAAATATGACCATCTAAAATACAAAACGGCCCCCTTTCGCACTACAATAGAAATCTAAAATTTAGATCACCAATTACAACAATGTTTTCTACCCCAAAAGGCAAAGATTTTAAAATTTTCTTCAACTTAAAATTGTCATCTGCCACTTCTTTGAAATTGGGCCAGTCTAAAATTTTACTGTCTGGTAATGGTTTAACCCATTACCACATGATAATTTTTTAGACTGCTCCAAATGGTCACAAGTAATTTTTTTCCTTTCTTACAACGTTTATTTAGGGGTAAAAAAGGGGGGATTGTGTGGGAATTGGTTAAATAATACAGCTATTCATGCTAAAAGTAAGATTGTTTTCATTTCAGGCAATGATTGTCCTGAAGTATCCAAGAAGAGATGCAGTTAACAGTGTTATGAGAATCCCACATACAAAATATAAACGAACTTCCACTTATATAATGTAATAACTCATAGAAATGGAATAACATGGATGTGACAATATTTGGATCAAATTCTGTTTGACAATTAGAATCTCCTCCCTCCAAAGATGATTCAACAAATTATACGCAGCAAACTCTCACTGAGATACCTCTTTCTTGGAATTTTTGTTATATATGTCACAATCACAGTCAACTTGTTGTCATGGATATCAAAAAATTATCAACCAGACAGAAAAATTGGATCTGTATTCATCAGTAGTAGAGATGCAGCCATCAAAGAAGTGTCCCTAGAGATACATGACAATGAAGGACACACAACGGTAAAGGACTCATCAGAAAAGAATATGGATATCAATAGTCATATCATGTTTGAAAATTCTATGAAACGGAAGCGTAAAATCCTTGCAGAACTGATTCAGGAATATCAGCAGAATCAAGATGCAACAAAAGATCCACCCTTTTCCTTCCAGACTATTGGGAATATCTCTGTTTTTTCCGCCTTTTATGATGATAGACTTAATCTAGATTATGAAGCTGCGGTTGTACGCATTCTCGGAATCGCTCCACTGGATTCGCTTGAGACTTTAGTCTGTAGATATACAGATAAAGGGGTTGACTCATGGGTGCTGGCAACAAAATATGAAATGTGTGAGAATCATGGTAGAACTTATGGTGGATTTGTGTACCTATGTAATGCCCCTCGAAACCTTCAATTTGTTCCAAGGAAAGTTTATGTGCAAAGTTTGAGTGGTCTCAATACAAATAGTTCAAGCAAGAAATCCGTGGCTTTAGACTTGATACAAATAAAACGTAAATACACTATGAAAGCATTAGAGCAAAACTATGATTATGGTTTTGAGGATAACTTTTATCAATCAGATGAAGATGATGATAATGACTTTAAGGATAGTAATAATGTTGATAAGGAAAACAATAAGAGTCTATCCAATGGGAAGGAAAGCCAACAAATAACATCAGAGTTTGTAAAGCTGCCTGACAACAGTTCAAAAGCGGAAAAAGTTAAGACTCGTAATTTACAGTTCTTTGAAATGCAAAGTGACCTTGACAACAATTCACAAAATGAAAGTATTTTAAAAATTGCAGTGTGCATTCCACCTCTGTTTGGTAAAATTCCACTATCCAACTTCATACAATTTGTAGAATTTCATAGACTTCAAAAAGTTAATCATTTCTTTTTCTATACAAAAAATACAACAGCAGATCTAGGTAAAATTCTACATTACTACAAACAACAGAAAATAGCTACTACTATAGACTGGGAATTACCTCCCTTTATTGAAGACCAAATTTGGTACAATGGTCAGATAGTTGCTATACAAGACTGCCTATATCGAACCATGGGACATTATGATTATGTAGCATTCCTAGACATTGATGAAATCATAGTTCCAAAGCTTGATTCTACGTGGACGGAATTACTTCAACATCTCCAGAAAACTTTTCCAGACACTGATATAACATTGTCAAAAGGATTTAGTTTCAAAAGCGCATTCTTTGACCCAAACAAGTTTCATGAGAATCCATACAACTTTCAAAGACAAATCCATTTATCATTCCTGAAATCTATACACAGAAATGACGTGTTAAGTGGTGTAAGGACAAAAGTTATTGTCAATCCAGAATTTGTGGTAGAGATGGGTATACATCATGTGTCACAAACATTGAATATGTTGTTTAATGTAACTGTACACAATGTTGATCCTTCAATAGCAAAAATCCACCATTACAGATCTTGTACAACAGTATCAGATAAACGAATGATTTGCGATGATGGGGTAAAGGATGACTCTATTTTAAAATTTGAGACATCCCTCGTGAATAATTATATGGATGTAGTAAAGAATAATGTTCCATATTTCAAAAGGGTTGAAAAGAATAAGAAATCAGTTTGAATTTTTAAAAACAAGCTCTTAATCCATTACCACATGCCAGCATTTTAGACTAATCCAAATTCAAAGAAGTTGCAGATGATAATTTTAAGTTGACAAAATATTGTGGATAATAAGAAAATTGCTTATTACAAGTATTTTCTTCACTTTCCATGATGTTTTCCAAAGCTTTTTTATTGAGGGGTGTAAAAATGTAGGATTTGTGAGAATGAGTTAAGAAACTGTTGAGGATTGAACTTTGACTTTAACTTTGACCTTTCGTAAATGAACCCAATTCTTTTAACCTTTGTCATACTGGAAGAAAAACCCCTTTTCAACCTACATTTAATCTGATTGAGGACTCAAAGCAACGTAAGGTCTGTTTGTGGGTCAATTCTCTTTTGAAAATCAACCACTTAACCCATTCATCCCCTCATATTTACGCTTTTACCCCCCCCCCCCCCTTCCCTATGAAAGCTTTGAGAAAACACTGTGGAAAATGAAGAAATTGCTTGTTACAAGCAATTTCTTCATTATCCACAATGTTTTCTACTCCAAAAGATAAAAACTTGAAAGATTTCATCTACTTAAAATTGTCGTTTACAACTTCTGTGAATTTTGACGGGTCTAAAACTTTGTTGTGTGGGAATGGATTAAACAACTCTGATGTAAAAGGAACTATCAAATGGTGTAGACTAAGATCATACTTACCTTTGTCTATGCCTCCTGCCAAAACAGAAATATTAGAGGTGGAACATGACAAGAGTAAACCTTTGTCGGGTTCAAACCCGGAATATTCTGTCTGGGCAGGACATATAGACAAAGATCAGCATGCACATATGTGTAGTCTGATCTTAGTCTTCACTGTATGTCCCTTTCTGGCTAACCTTGTTTATGAAACCAGTTTTCAAATGAAATATTGGCCAGCAACAATTGCTTCCCCTGATTTCAGTCCTTTGATTTTATTACAATTCTAGAAAGGATTTTATTCAGCAAAAGGGTTAACATTTTAAAAAAATCAAACATACTGGAAAATAATCTATACCAATTGTTTAGGGAGTATTCAATTGATAGTAAACTGCTTTCAGGGTTTTCCCTGACCCCCTCCTTCTTTGAATTTGGACCCCCATTTTTCAGAAATGACCCCAAAAATAGCTAGACATTGTTCTTCATCTTATTTGATAGGGGTCATAATGTGGCAAAAAAGGAGGGATTGTGTGGGAATGGGTTCAAATTTTTTGATTCCATGAAAATTAATGCATTCCTTATAGTTTGTAGCAATAGTTGATTTTTTATTAAGTTTTTTAATAAATAAAATTTATCAAAATGAACTCTTTTCGTGTTCCTATCATTTTGGAGCCCAATAACCCATTTCCAGACAGCAAAATTTCAGACATGTCTGAAATGAAAGGAGTTGCAGATAACTATGTAAAGTTTGTGAAACTTGAGATTTTTTCAACTTTCTGGGTAAAAAAATAGGGAAAAATGAAGAAATCCCCTGGTGCAACATTGCCTCAATGCTTTCCAAATTTCTTAATTTGAGGGGCATAAAAAAACGTCATTGTGTGGGAATGGGTTAATCAGAAATTTGGATATTATGGGAATCATTTTGGCAAATTCAGAAATTGCTTGAAATCTTCTGTATCTGATGTGGTACTTTTTCTTCAATTTTCATGAACTTTGAAATATTGTCAACAGCTTCTTTGAATTAGTTGAATGACTGAATAGGGTTTAACACTACTTTTAACAGTATTACAGTCAAATCACCGCGGCTGGAGCAGCTAACAATGGATTCCTGGTATTTCTCACACTAGTACTACCACTATATCCTTTTCTAGCCTCCAGCTGCTATCCCACTTAGGTTTATGATTATCCACCCATTGCTGAAAGAGAAATGTCGGCAAGGATATTTGCCGCCACTGGGTATTGGACCCATTACATCCCATTATTGATGATTAGGAGTCTGATGCTTGGACAGCACTTTGATGGCGGCGTGCTCTTTGAATTAGTATGAGTTCATAATTTTCTTTGTCTGGTAATTGGTTCAATTTAGTCTGTCATTATTCTAAAGTTCTGTCATGAGGCAATTGGTTATTTCATGTGCAGAGGCGACTATACGTTATAATGAAGTCTTTTCATACCAGATGTAAACCCATTACCAGACAACAAAATTTTAGACAGTTGGATATTCAAAGAAGATGTAGACCATAATTCATTTGTAAAATAAGCATTTATTCGGGTAGAAAACATGTTCAGAAAAAAAGAAATTGGCCTTAATTCTTTAGCTTGTATTGCACAAGACCAAGTGATGATCTAGTTATCCAGTGTATCTTCCATTACTCATCCTGTAGTCATTTTTCAAATGGAGATATTGAATGTTTCATGCCAAGATGCCATTTTGATTAAATTGGTGTTTGATTAATTTCCTTCCCCAGATTTATGCCTCATTACCTTCCCTAAATCAACTTTGTGTGGTAATTTTTGATTTGCAACTGTATCAAATTAACCCTTTCTTCTGCTGATTGAATTGATGGATGAAATCAAAGAATCAATCGACAAATCACATTATTCATTTAGACCGGAAGTGAACTATGACTGTCGACTTTAAAGTTAAGCATTTTTGTTGGTCTGACAACTTGAGCATTGTAACTAGAGCTTAAATAAGCTGTAGTTACAATGTTTAAGTTGCCAACCGACAATTTGCCTCTATTTTGAGGGTTTTTTTTAATTTCAGTCTATATTTTTTATGTTCTATCACGAAAAAGATTTCAAGAATTTTGAAAAATTTAACCCTTGTCCAGCTGAATATTTTTCCTTTCTTCACACAATTTTATTTTTTTGTTAAATTTAGATCCAATTTTTGTTCAAATATTTCCTCAACACTAAATGAACAAGCAGTTAATATAGACTAAGATCAGACTGCACGTCTGTGCAGGCTGATCTTAGTCTATACACCTGCCAAAGCTATTGTCACAGCAGGAATATTCTGGGATCAGCATGACAAGGAATACTGAAGTGTAAGTAACCTCTTTCAATTTGGACAAGCCAGAAATATAATCATTTGGCAATTTAACAAACATTCTGAAGCATGGCATGGCAATATGAAGTCCCCAACGTGCAGTAAAATTACATTCTGCATCTCATTACTGTGAATCTGTCCAAGTCCTTCTGTCCAAGTCTAAAATTCTTTATTTTTGAAAACAAGAGGGCCAAAATGGCCCTAAATCACTCACCTGAGAATGATTTGAACCAAAACCTACCTGTCACAGAGATGATTTTTAAAGAATAGTTCCATGATTTCTCCAAGATTGAAAAAACTCTTTTTTTTGCAAATCAAAATTTCACAAATAAGTTTGGAAAGGGTCACCTAAGGAACATTCCTGCCAAATTTGGTCCAAACTGGCCAAATTGTTACGAGGAAAATATTTTTAAAGAATTATTCCATGTGATTTCTCTAAGTCTGATAAGCCCGGCCCTGCCATGCCCAGATTTTTTGCAAATCAAAATTTCACAAATAAATTTGAAAAGGGTCACATAAGGAAAACTCCTGTCAAATTAAGTCAAAAATGGCCAAATGGTTTAGGAGGAGAAGATTTTTAAAGAGTCATTCTGTGACTTCTGTGAAAATAGAAATAAGTCTCTATAACTATCTATTAAATCAACGCGTCCCAAAATTCTGCTTTTGGACACCACCCCCAATAAAATTGCTTTGGAAAAAAATGAGAAAAGAAGAAATTTCCTGTTACAAGCAAATTTCTTCATATCCATATTTTCTATCCGAAGACAAAGAAGATTTTAAAAATTTCAATAAAACAAATTTTTCATCTGTTACTTCTTTGAATTTGCAATTATTGCAGCAGCTGGAGCACCAAACCATAGGTTCCTGTTATTTCTCACACCGGTACTACTACTACATCTTTATTGAGTCTCCAGCTGTTTATCACACATTGGTTTAAGATTACCTATCCATTGGTGGGAGACATTCTTTGAATTTGGACCAGTCTAAAATTCTGTGGTCTGGTAATGGGTTAAGATGACTTATCTGAGAAAATGGACTTGATACAGAATAATGAAAAGAAGAGTGTCCAAATAAATTGTCTGAGATAATCGACTGTTTTCTAGCCCAGAAAGAAAACAAGCAGCCCTCCAATTTATTCTCCAGTAACCTTATTATTGTCTCTCTAACATTCCCACAAAAATAATTAATGGACAATTTTCTCTTTTAGAAACACAAACCCAAATAATTGCCTAAAGAGAACTTTACCAGGTCATACAGAAGAGATATCTAACCCATTCCAACACAAATTCACTTACCCTAACCCTCAGATATTATTAATACTCAAAACTAGAGTCAATTGACAGCCTTAATTGCTTGCAACCAATTTCTTCATTTTACACAAGGTTTTCCCAATTGCTTTTCTTGAGGGGTGCCAAAAAGCGCCATTGTGTGGGAATAGGTTAATTTTCAAAATTGATCTTGACCTTGTTGATATCCAACCTTGAACTTTGTATCAACAGAAATGTCTTACGACAAGTAATATACATTGAAATTTACGTTTCATTTCAGGTAAATATTAACAAAAATCAAAGTACTAAAGTACTGTAAGGTAGCAAGGCATTGTTTTGTTATGTTATATTCTTTTCCATTTGTAGGGTAGAAAACATTGTGGACACTGAAGAAATTCCTTGTTACAAGCAATTTCTTCATTGTCCACAATGTTTTCCAAAGCCTTTTTGGGGGGGATTCTTAAAAAGCCGGATTGAATGGGAATGAGTTGTATAGCATTCTTTTGAAAGTGTTCTCTACAATTTGAATAAAGTTAATTCATGTGGCCAGTCATTTGAACACAATATACTCGAGTATACACAAGAACTACTTTTTTGGCGTAGACATTCAGTGGATTTAGTGGTTAAGCCTCCAAAAGCAGTTTGCACTCATTTGAAATCTGAGAAGACCTCAAAATTTTGTCTGTTAACTTAAGCTATCAAAGCTGACGTTTTGCTAGCTAACAAGACCACCTTATGCGGAAACCAATGCTTGGCTGTTCAAGTGCTTGATAGGTGGTAATTAGATGCAGGCAACTTCATAGCACCAAACATTCAAAGTTATGGCCTATGTTAAAAGTTTTTGTACAAAATTAGACAAACATATCCATGGACGAGTGTACAAGTAAGTAAAGAGACAAAAACTATATAAAAAGGGGAAAATTTATTCACTGATCAATTGAAGAACAACAAATTGGCAGATGTATCTATTCTGCCAGCCAGACATTTTTAAATGCAATGAAGCTTTTTTATGACCACCCCAGGACCTAAAATGTGTAGCCATTAGTTTAGATAGCAATAAGACAAGATTTTTAAAAGCTCCATTTCTAGTTGTACTTTATCATATTCCCCATAGATGAATTGCTTTATAATCTTTCATAGAATATTTCCTGATAATATTGAATACTTAAATGTTTACCCATTCCCATACAATTATGCTTTTTGACACCCCTCAAGAGAAACGATTGGGAAATTATTGTGAAATGTTTTCTTACCCAAAAAGCTGAAAAAATCATGAAATTTCATAGGCTGTCATGTGCAACTGCTTTTAATTAGGACAAGTCTGAGTTTAATGCCTTGTATTTCTATTTTATTTAACCCATTATCACAAAATTGCGCTTTTGGACACCACAACCCCTTCCCCCCTCAAGAACCCCACCATAAAAGCTTGATAGTAAACTGAAGAAAATAACAACAAAACAATGTAAGCAAGAGCTGTGGTTCTTGTGCACCGCACTTCTCCCTAATGAGATCTATCCACCTATGAAGTTTCAAGTTGATAGCATTTATACTTTAAGAGATATGCCCTGGACAAAAGCTAAGTCTTTGAAATAACAAAGGGCAATTAACTCTTAAATTATTCAAGCAAAAGTTGTGATTCTTGTACACTGCACTTTTCCTCAATGATATATATCCACCTATGAAGTTTCAAGTTAATAGCTATTATACTTTCAGAGATATGCCCAGAACAAAATCGATTTCACTATAAAAGCCTATGTTAAATTTGTGAGATCCTGGAATGGGCTAATTTAAATCCTGAGGCAATAATTTGTACAATCTTAATAGAGGTCCACCAGATGATGCCACATACCAAATATCAGAGCTGTAGGTCTTTTTGTTTGGTAGAAAAAGATTTTCAAATTTCACTATATAAGCCTATGTTAAACTTGTGATGATTGGGAACAGGCTAATTTTGACCCTGGGGTTATAATTGATACAATATTGATAGAGGTCCACTAGATGATGCCACATACCAAATATCAGAGCTGTAAGTCTTTATGTTTGGTAGAAAAAGATTTTCAAAGTTGTCACTTTGTAAGCTTATGTACCCTACCAACATTTGCCACCTCCCTAGCATGGCCATTTCTTGACAGATTTCTTTCTTGTACAAACTTGATAGTCTTTGCCCTGAAGACTCTAAATACAAAATGTGAATCTAATCTGACAGCCTGTTCATGACAAGAAGATTAAAGATGTACCCTTTTGGCCCTTATGGAGCCCTAAGGGGCGATAACTCCATGACGTGTACAAATCTGAAGCGCCTTCCCATAAGGATGCTTCCTGCCAAGTTTTGTTAAAATCCATCAAAGGTTCTTAAGAAGAAGTCGAAAATGACCACAAAAGCAAATGTTTTGAACCAATCCAAATTAGTTGATGGAATCTGAAAAAGAGTCACCAGATGATCATTCCAGTGAAATTTGGTTGAAATCCATCAACTGGTTTCTGAGAAAAAAGTTTTCAAAGTTTTGGGCACACATGTATATGGAAATAAGCTCCCAACCTTTTAAGCCATGCTTCTCATCAAATCATTATTCTTTGAAGGAATCTGATGGAATCTGAAGGGTAACCCAAGGATCATTCCTGTGAAATTTGGTTGAAATAATGACAGCTATAATCACGTCAAAATATGAAACTGGACACAGAGTGAAGGTTGTAAATGCTATTTGATTTAATCCATTCCCACATAGTCCCACTTAATAAGCCTGTCAACAAAAAACTTGGGAAAACATTGTGAAAAATGAGGAAATTGCTTATTACAAGCAATTTCTTCATTATCCACAATATTTTCTATCCAAAAAGGCCAACGAAAGGATGAGGTTTGCGACTTCTTTCAATTTTGTTGTATGGGTATGGGTTAACCAATACTATACAATACTTCATTTTCATATGCTTTGAAAAAGCTATTATAAGATGATACAGTGAGAAAAAAACTAAAGCACCGCCACGGGTGCCTACGCTCGGCTGTTGGGTGCTGGATAGTGGATAAAAAATCTAAGACGAAAAAAATTCATACAAAATGCATCTAGAGTTTTCCTCCTTGATAGCATAGGTTCCTCTTTTGATAGTGAGCATGTGTGCCAAGTTTCAAGTTAATGCCTACAGTAGATATCACAAAATGTCAACGTTTTGACACGACAACGACAACAACAACAAAGAGGACACCAAGGCTATCACAATACCTCGGGTTTCTTCTTAAACAGCCGAGTTAAAGAAGAAAGTGCTAGTAACTAGTGAATTCTCCATTTCTAAATATGTTTTCTTCGTCACTTGGGACTTAATTTTCTTTTTAAATTAGTTTTCATATTCTTCTGATTTAACAAATCTACAATTGACAAAAGGCTAACAATATGAGAAGAAAATTATGCATTACTCCATTGAAAATATAAATTCATGTGATCAATTAATCAGTTTCCAAACAATGACTGTGCTTTTTTTCATGCCCCTGAAATAAAAGCTTTTCAAACATTGTGGTTTTTAAAAGTAATTTCTTTGTTGTCCACAATGTTTTCTATTCAAAACAACAAAGATATTTAAAATTTCATGAACTAAAAATTGTCATCTGCAGCTTCTTTTGAAGTTGGATCAGTATTAACCCTTATTATGCTTATTTAAAATCCTTAATGTAGAATTGCATAAAATCAAAGGGCTAAAAGCATTGGAATTCTTGATATTGTGGGTCATTATTTTTTGTTGATTCTATTAATAACTCTGAAATTAAGGTGGTTTAGACTAAGACCAGACTGTACATATGTGCTGGCTGATCTTAGTTTATACCTCCTGCCAAAGCAGGAGTATTCTGGGTTCAGCAGGACAAGGGTTAAATTGTGTTGGCTGCCAACTTATTTAGCTACCGAATGAGGTAAAAGTCTCGAAGGCATTCTGAGTTCTGATTAAGATTGCCTTCCAGAAATATTTAAGAGACACCTTGATGGATTATAAAAGAATTTAGTAGACAGGAGAAATATGGAAGTTCCAAGTCCATGGGCCTCAAAATCCTATAAATTATCACCAGTAGTATTTCATGTCTAAACAAGGCATTTCGTTAAGAGAAAATATTGTTATTCCAGTCTGGGATGAATTGATTTTGTAATGGTAATATTCAAAACATTTGGCAAAAGGTTTAGAATGTAACTAGAGGTGCTTGAGTGCCTGCATCACTCCACAGGCCTAATTCTATCGATGCACAAGAGGTTTTTAATAAATTACTACCCCTGTAATATGGGACAAATAAATCCCATTCATTCAATTCCTCTCAGCAGTTTCAGAGAAGAACTTATCAAATGTTTCACTTCCCCCATAACACTATTTCACCAGCTGTATAAAAGTACTAAAGGTAGACAACAAATAAACCATAAGTCCTGCTACAAGAAGGAAATAATGCCTCTTAACCCTTTCCCGTTCAATCGCTGTTTTTTATGTCCTTGTGATTTTATAATTGAGAAAAGATTGTGGAAAAAGAAAAAATTGCTTGTAACAAGCAATTTCTTCTTTTTCTACAATATTTTCTTACTTTCTGAATGGTTATTTTTCAGATTAAATCAACTTTAAATTTTTGTCCACAAAATCTTTGAATTTGGACAGGTCTAAAATTTGGCAAAATAGGAAAGGGTTAAATACTAAATTCATACTAATGGACCATCTGACCTTGACCAGTGGCCTTGAACATGAAGCTATCTTGAACTTTATTTCAAATGTCACATCTGCTCATGATGGAGAGCAATAGTGCCATATTACTTTGAAATCCATCCATTATGTAGGAGTCATACCCCAGAAAAGCTCAATTTAACCATTTAACCATAGTTTGGACAAAACGCTTTCCTGTTTTTGAAATTTTAGGCTGGTCCAAATTGAAAAAGGGTTGTAGATGACAATAAAAATTGGATACAATTTAAAATAAAACCATCCTATGTGGTAGAAAACATTGTGGGAAAAGGATAAATTGCTTGTTACTCAATTGTTTCTCAATCATAAAATCACAGTTGCGTAAAATCCCGGGTTTGTACAGGGAAGGGTTAACTAGAACTTGTCACAGTATAAGACTTGATACCCCTGCAAGTGCTTTCAGTGTAATGAGAGCTTTAATAATACAAGCACATAGCTACTGACTTTTCTTTTCTAGAAAGGAGGAGTTCGCGACACAGAATTGATAGTATTATTAGCTATATATATCTACAAAGCATAAATAATGTCTAAGTTTGAGGGGAGATAATTCTTGAACCAGGGGGAATTAAGACTTCAAAATTGCATCTTGCAAAACTTCAACATGTGGCTAATCTCTGTATAAAGTTTCAATGGTATTGAAGCAAAACTGAAGGAGGAGTTTGGAACACAAAATTGGTAGTAATTTGTACACAGACAGACAGACACATGGACAGACAGACTGATTCCAGTATACCCCAAAAAACATTCGTTTTTTGGGGGGTATAAAAAACATTCGTTTTGTGGGGGTATAATTGAAAAGAAATCAGGAAGTAGAAAACAGAAGACCTGAATTCAGTAAGAAACATGTAGAATCCCAAGCTAATGAAAAGTTTCAAGTCTCTCTGTTGCTGAAATAAGTTAAATAAAACTAGAGGCACTTTAGCACCTGTATCACTCCACAGGCTTGGATTTACCGATTAACCATTTAAGAATTGATCCAGCTTTTTTCATCATCCCCAAGAAAAAAATTAGAAAAACATTAAGGAAAATGAAAAATAGCTTAACCAATTCCGACACAGTCCAACCTTTCGATGCCCCCAGAAAAAAGCTTGGGAAAACATTGTGGAAAAAGAAGAAATTACATCCCACATTTGTCACAAACCAGACATTGGTCCTAGTCTGATAACCTGAGACAAAGGATCTATTCTGTTCATTAGTCTACTTTAATGTTTTGTTAAGGACTATGCTAAACATATAGGTCTGATATACCCACCCCAATGTTGCTCAGCCTTTTATTATACTAGAAGCATTTGATCACTTGTATTGCTCTGAAAGCCTGATATTAAAAATAAAGCAAGTGTTGTTATCAGGCTATGTTTCTGATCAGTCAAAAGTAATTGATAGAATCTGAAAAAGAGTCACCAGAGGCTCATTCCAGTGAAATTTGGTTGAAATCCATCAACTAGTTTCAGAGAAAAAGATTTTCAAAGCTTTCACCATTATATGGAAATCAATCCCACCCATTTAAGCCATGCATTTCATCTGATCAAAATTCATTGAAGGTATCTTATAAAGGGTCACCTGAGGATCATTCCTGTGAAATTTGGTTTAAGTCCATTTGGTGGTTTCTATGTAGAAGATTTTCAAATTTTTCACCTTATATATAAATAAGCTGAGCCCATTTAAGCCATGTTTATCATCTGATCAAAATTCTTCGAAGGATTCTGATAAGGGTCACCTAATGATCATTCCTGTAAAATTTGGTTGAAATCCATCCACAGGTTTCTGAGAGGAAGATTTTTCAAGGTTTCACCATATATGGAAATATGAATTGAATTCTGTTCAGTACTCTGTTCAAGAGAGATGCATGACGGACACAATGCCATGACATTAGCTTGCTGGCTTTCAACCAGTGGAGCCAAAAATCATAATTACAGCAAATTTCATAGAAGTATACACCCTAATGAATTATATCAAATATTAAGGCTCTAGGTAAAAAAAGTCTTGAAAGATTTACTTCAAATTTTGCTTTAATGCTATGGCAACCAGAGTTTTACATGAATTTCAATTAATTTATGTATTTTGAAAAGACCTATGCAAGAAATGCTCTTGGGAGAAACCCTTCTTTATTTCTTTATAGCCCTCCCTAAACCCCTTGGGGGACCCAATGATCAGGACTTTTGCAATTTTTATACAGGTCCATATACTTGATTTAAATACCCAATCTCAAGGTTCTATGCCTACTCGAAAAATTTCACATATGTTGACAAGGCATCAAGATATTTTGATGGATTTTAAATCTTTTTGAAATTTATAAACAGAAATTTTGAAAAGAACCACCTGAGAAACATTCCTGTCAAATACGTTGAAAGAAGCCAAGCTATTCCAAAACAAGGTCTTGTTTAACCCATGCCCACACAGTGACGCTTTTGGATGCCCCCCAAGAAAAACAATTGTGGAGATATTGTTTAAAATGAAGAAATTGCTTGTTCAAGTAATTTCTTCACTTTATACAATGTTTTCTATCCAAAGAGTTGAAAAAAATCTAAAATTTCATGAACTTTTAATTGTCGTCTGCAAGTCCATTCAATTTGGACCAGTCTAAAGTTTTGCCATGCAGTAATGGGTTAAAGAAGACAGATTGATTTATAATTCATGATTTATAATGCAAAAAGGACAAGGGTTAAACACAGTTTACCCTCTCCAACATAATCCTGCTTTTTATGCACCTCAAGAAAAAAACTTAGGAAAACATTTTGTAGAATAAAGAAATCGCTTGTTACAAGCAATTTCTTCATAATCCATAATATTTTTTACCCATAAGACATTGTCTGCAATTTCTTTTAATTTGGATCAGTCTAAAATTTTGTCACCTGGTAATAGGTTAAACATAAAACATATAGAGATTAAAATTATTTTTGATGGGCACAAGTTGTAGGACATCAATATAAGGCAATCACAACAGCTTGCAGGAGCACTTAGTGCTCTAGTGAGCTAATCAAAAGTCGTACTAGCAAATAAGAACAAGGGGACTATGATGGTCCTAAATCGCCCACCTGAATCATCTGCTGTTACAAAAGTGCAACTGGAGCCAAAAAATTATAACCAGTTTCATTAAGATTAATCCCAAACTCTGGCTTCTACAGTGTTAACAAAGAAATTGTCATTAAAGCCCTTTTTCCAGTGTTTTCCATTAGAACCTTTCCATTATCAATTGGTTTCATCCTAATGACCTTAAAACTGTTCTGGCCAAGTTCATGATAATTGAGCCAAAACTGTGGCCTCTACAGTGTAAACAAAGAAATTGTCATTAAAGCCCCCTTTCCCATGATTTCCTACAGAATCATCCATTTATCAATAGGTTTCATCCTTATGGCCAAGTTTCATGAAAATTTTGCCAAAATTGTGGTCTCTAGAGTGTAAACAAAGAAATTGCCATTAAGGCCCCTTTTCCTGTGTTTTCCTATAGAACCTTCCCATTATCAAAATGTTTCATCCTTATGACCTAATAATTATTCTAGCCAAGTTTTAGAAGATTGAACCAAAATTGTGGCCTCTGGAGGATAAACAAAGAAATTGTCATTAAGGCCCTTTTCCTGAATTGTCCAATAGAACCTTTCCATAATCAATAGGGTTCATCCTGACAATAATTCTGGCCAAGTTTCATGAAGATTGAGCCAATTTGTAGCCTCTAGAGTGTAAACAAAGAAATTATCATTAGGGCCCCTTTTCCTGTGTTTTCCTATTGAACCTTCCCATTATCAAAAGATTTCATCCTTATGACCTAACAATTATTCTGGCCAAGTTTTAGAAGATTGAACCAACATTGTGGCCTCTGGAGGATAAACAAAGAAATTGTCATTAAGGCCTTTTTCCTGTATTGTCCAATAGAACCTTTCCATAATCAATAGGGTTTATCCTAACAATTATTCTGGCCAAGTTTCATGAAGATTGAGCCAAATTGTAGTCTCTAGAGTATAAACAAAGAAATAATCATTAAGGCCCCTTTTCCTGTGTTTTCCAAAAGAACCCTCAAATAATCAATAGGGTTCATCCTTATGATCTTATAATTATTCTGGCCAAGTTTCATGAAGATTTGGTCAAAACTGTGGTTTCTAGGGTGGAAACTCTTCAATTGTTGATGCCACCTGTCCCATGACGGGCGATAGACATTCAATGAACACAAAAGCTCATCATGAGCACTTTCTGCTTAGGTGAGCTAAAAAGCACCAAGAAAAATGATTCTTTTTTTTTCTCAAAGATATATAAAGACCAGTGTATTTTTGGTGTCTGTTAAAAAGTCATATAACCAGAGAGATAGAGTGTAACAGACTTTACATTGGGGGAGACCAGCTGCTGTCTGTGTAAGTAATTACCAAGTGACCTAGACCAATTCACATGTTATCCTGCTGTAACAACAAAAGGTCTACACTGACAGAAAAGCTGGGATGGATAGCAATTTTGTACACTGGTAATAGACTGGCCTCAGTCTTTTTTGTTTGCATTTTTTTCTGGATAATCATTCTCTTTAATTTCCAATACCAGCCTCTTTAATCCAGGATCTTTTGCTGAACAAGGGACTTAATTGACATCCTTGTCCAACAAAGGAAAGATTTAACTCCCTTTATGAAGAGTCTGGTAGCCAGACTACCCTAGTAACTGTAATTGTTTTACTTGCAGTTATTAAAGCACTCAAGTTATTATTTTTATAATTAATAAGTACCATCAGATGTCAACCTGTCATTTGCAAATAAACATCCACCAGATGATGCTAAATACATGCTGTGAAAAGTGCAACAGAAATAGACTAATATACCAGGCATTTTCCTAAAACAAAGTGGTAAAACAGAAGTATGTAACTTGCAGACCTGAATTCGGTAAGTGCCATGAAGAGTCCCAAGTTGAACCTCGTTGCTGAGAAAAATGTTATGAAAAAATATTGGTTACAGGCGGACCAAAGGACAGAAGAATTGTTTTAACCCATTCCAACTCAATCCCTCCTTTTTACGCCCCTCTAGAAAAAAGCATTGGAAAACATTGTGGAAAATGAAGAAATTGCTTGTATCAAGCAATTTCTTCATTATCCACAATGTTTTCTATCTAAAAGGACGAAAAAAATCAAAATTCCATCAACATGAAATTGTCGTCTGCAGCTTCTTTCAATTTGGACCAGTCTTAAATTTTGTTGAGTTGGAATGGGTTAAACCTTGTTAACCCATTCCCCCACAATCCCTCCTATTTATGCCCCTCAAGAAAAAAGCTTTGGAAAACATTGTGGAAAATGAAGACATTGCTTGTATCAAGCAATTTCTTCATTATGCACAATGTTTCCTACCCCAAAAGACAAAGAATATAAGAATTCCTTCAACTTGAAACTATTGTCTTCAGCTTCTTTCAATTTGAACTAAAATTTTGTTGTGGTGGAAGGGGTTAATCTGTATAAACCCCGCCTCTTTTTCGAAGTGGGGATATATTCATCCTAACTGTTCCAAATTGAAAGGAGTTGCAGACAACAATTTCAAGTTTATGGAATTTTAGAGTTTTTCTACTTTCTGGGTGGAAAATATTTTGTAAAATGAAAAAATTGCGACGTTTTCTCAATTGTTTTTCTTGAGGGACAACCAAAGCGTCATTAAGTGGCAATGGGTTAAGATGGTGAGGTCTACCATAACTCACACCATAATTCACTATCTTTTTTTCCTTATTGTCCAAAAGCAGCAAAACTAGCAATGACATTGCACAAAATGAGTATTTTCGGCCAAACTTTAAAACTACATGTAATTGTGAAGGGAAATAAATCCTTTTTAAAACTTTGCCCTTCTTTTAAATCAAGAATACTGCCTAATGATGCTTGACACTTGGCTGCTTGGTACTTAGCATATTCCCACACAACAAAATTTTAGACCAGTCCAAATTGAATGAAGTTACAGAGTTGATGAAATTTTCTTTATCTTTTGGGGATAGAAAACATTGCAGATAATGAGGAATTTGCTTGTGACAATGTTTTCCCATTCTTTTGTCTTGAGGAGCGTAAAGAAGCTGGATTGATTGGAAATGGGCTAAAAGTAAACAGACATATAGGTCCATAAAGGGGCGTAATTGTTACAATAATGTAATAAGTGTTATCTCCCTTGACAATTTAAAGGTACATATATACATTCCCAGTGTCATTTGAATGAAAATTCAATCTTAGTTTTATCTGTCAAAATTCTTTCATTCTGATAGGCTGAAAAATTTGTTTCATGCTCCCATGAAACATATTTTGAGTACAAAAGTCATAAAGAAACTGATTCAAACTGCAAATGTTTTACTCAATTGATATCTTTAATATCACACTGTAAGAAATGAAGAAAACAATTTTCATTTTCATTGAGGCATGAAACTAAAAACCTAATCAAACTTACATATGAGTTCACACTATCTTTACCCTTGTTATGCTATACCGTAATATTCCGGATTTGGTAGTAGGTGTAGACCGAGATCAGACAGCACATAAGTGCAGTCTGATCTTGGTCTATACTTCCTGCCTGTACCGCTCCTGTAGTTGTGTACAAAATTGATTTCTAAAAGAAACATTGATTTTCTAATCGACAAGATCTATAATTGCTTTCAGCCCTTTGATTTTACAGCGATTCCATAAGGTAATTTATACAGCATGAAAGTAATCTTATGCGGACTCTCAAATGTTTTGGTTCATTTTTATGATGGAAATTGAATAAACCTTTTTAGATTAGTCAAAGAACAATATCTTGCTTTCTTACAAGGATTAAACCATTCCCAAACAATCCCATTTTTTGATGCCTCAAAAGAAAATAACTTTTGTCACAAGCAAATCCTTCATCGTCCACATTATTTTCTATCCCAAAAGACAAGCATTCATAAAATTTCATCAATTTTAAATTATTGTCTACATCATCTTTTAATTTGGACTAGTCTAAAAATTTGTCATGCGTGAGTGTGTAACTTCTCTTCATGTTTTTGAAAGTCCTCATAAGTATAAGAAAGGAAAAGGGGAAACAAAGGAAATCCTGTTTCTCCCATGCACTTTCCAACATTTTTTGACAATTGTCAGGTCCAAAAATTCTATTTATCCACTTATGTATGTAGAAGTAACATTTAGTGTGCATAACTTCAACTTTTTGAGTTCCTCACATACTGAAAAGTAGAAACACGATTTCAGGGAAATCATATTTCCCTCACATACAACACTGATTAGGTGTATATTGTAAGTCTTACCTTGACCACATCTGGTCCTGTTATAAACAAGTAGGAAGTATCCTGTAAAGAACAAGATGTGTAACTTAAACATCATGCCCCCGTAACCAGAAATGTGACCTTGATGTTACAACCAACTGATGCCCATTAATGCATGGCACCTATATTTCAAATATAAGCCATGCATCTTGAAGGGTGTTTGAATAACAGCAAAATGTTGGTTTTTTTGTTAAATTGACCTTCATAAGTGACCTTGACCTAGATAGATGAGACTGATCTTACAGACAACTGATACCTATCAATTAAAGGAACCTACGTCCAAAATATGAGACATGCATCTTGAAGGGAAGATAAATAACAGCAAACTTTTAAGCTTTTGCACTAAGTTTACTGTGCGCAGATAGAAGGACAGCCATTGGTAAAACAATATGCCTCAGATCTTATTGATGCAGTAGCATAACAATACAAATCCTTATATAGAGAAATACGATCGAAGATCAAATCTTTCACCATGAGTGAAATTAAGAAAAGATCTGACTTCTGATTTATTTGAAAATACAAGACTGTATGAGAATAATCTGAGTATCTTATTATGTTTCACCTGTTCCACTAAGTGGTACTTCTAGACGCCCCTAGGAAAAAAAGCTTTGGAAAACATTGTGGAAAATGAAGAGCAAATTCTTCATTTTCCACAATGTTCTCTTCCCAGAAAGTTGAAAAATGGATAAATATTAACTTTGAATAGTTTCCTGCAACTTCTTTCAATATTGGCCAGTCTAAAATTTTGCCATCTGGTAATGTATTAAAAGGCATTGATAAATCTTGATTATTTCAAGTGGATACCTAACTTATCCCATTACCAAACGGCAAAATTCTAGACTAGCCAAATTGAAAGGAGTTGCAGACGACGATTTCAAGTTAAGGAAATATTAAATTTCTTTAACTTTCTGGAGAGAATATAATGTGTAAAAATGAAGAAATTGCTTGTAACAAGCAATTTCGTCATTTCACATTTTCTCAATTATTTTTCTTGAGGGGTGTAAGAGAGTGTCACTGTGTGGTAATGGGTTAAGTCTCCAAAATTTACCTCATGAAGAAGCAGTAATAATTTTTATTAATTCACAAAACTAGGAAGACACTGATAACTGATACAATTTCTACAAGCCAAGCAGTAATTTACCAGTCCTTTTTTATTATGATTATAAAAGAAATCACCTGCAAAAATGTGATATATATAGCACATTGTTTCAACTTTAGATTGATTGATTGATTGAATGGGGTTTAATGCCACTTTTAACAGTATTTCAGTCATATCGCAGCGGCTAGGGCACTGGACAATGGATTCCTGGTATTTCTCACACCACAACATCCTTTTCTAGCCTCCAGCTGCTATCCAACTTAGGTTTAAGATTATCCACCGCAGATGTCAGAAAGGACATGTGCCGCTGCCAGGGATCAAACCAATGACATCCCATGATTGAAGATTAGGTGTCTGTTGTGCTACCGACTGCGCTAGAAAGGGGTTTTATATTATAACCGACAGCTCAGTAGTGAAATATGCCTACAGAATATTTAGTTGAAACCTATGTCAATGGCTTTTCATCATTGTGATAATTAGTCATAATGCGTTACCAGCAGAGGTATCTTTTGCAAAATTTTATCATTTGAAGACTTATAAAAATCTTTTAATTTACTCCATTTCTTTAGGTCATATTATAAATAGAATATCAAGTTGGTGTTCAAAAGATAACTAATCGATTAACCCATTACCAGACAACAAAATTCTAAACTAGTCAAAATTAAAAGAAGTTGCAGACCACAGATATTTGTTGATGAAATTTCAAAAATCTCTGCCTTTAGGGGTAGAAAACATTGTGAACAATGAAGAAATTGTTTGTACCAAGCAATTTCTTCATTATACACAATGTTTTATACATTTTTTTTCTTGAGGGTGTCAAAAAGCATCATTGTTTAGGAATGGGTTAAAGTTAGCATAAGAAACAGATGAAAAGCTTGGCAAAGCCTTCTTTCTGTCTGCATACATATGTCTTGCTTAACCCATTCCAACTCGATCCCTCCTTTATACGCCTCTCAAGAAAAGAGCTTTGGAAAACATTGTGGAAAATGAAGAAACTGCTTGTATCAAGCAATTTCTTCATTATCCACAATGTTTTCTATCGAAAAAGATGAATAAAATTATAATTCCATCATCTTGAAAATTGTCGTCTGCATCTTCTTTCAATTTGGACCAGTCTAAAATTTTGTCAAGTGGGAATGGGTTAATAAATTTAGTATTTCATGACTACATATTCAATATCCTGTACATAACCCACTCAATGACGCTTTAAGATGCCCCTTAAAAAAAAATGCTTCGGAAAACATTGTTGATAACGATAAAATTGCTTGTGACAAGCAAATTTCTTCATTCTACACAATGTTTTCTACCCAGAAAGTTGAAAAAATTTAGAATTTCATAAACTTAAAATTGTCCTCTGCAACTCCTTTCAGTTTGGACCAGTCTAAAAATGTCTTGTGTGGGAATGGGTTAAGAAGTAATGCAGGCTCAGAACTTTGACAATTGTAATGGCTGTATAACAATATTTACCTTGACCATGAAAGTATAATCTGTTAATGCTGGTGAATAAACCGCTCCTCCTGTGGAATATTAAAAATAGATGTGCCTTGTAATGTGAAAAGCAATCTTCTGGGGTACAATAGAGCAACTATCTATTAATAGATTGAATGGGATTTAATGCTACTTTTAACAGTATTTATGTCATATTGCAGCAACTGCAATATGAATACAAGGATTCCTGGCACACCAGTACAAACATGATATCCTTTCTGAGCCTCCAGCTTCTCATCTGAAGCAACTATTTTTACTAGAAATGTGTTTTAGACACTTAAGTGCTTGTCACATGACCTTCAAGTGTAACCTTGAACTTGGAAGTTTCCAACAGAACTTTGTTTATGACACTAGTACTCATCAAGGGGTACAACTGTGCACATTATTTTGAAATCCATTAATTAATGCAAAAAATATGCTTAGGACAAGAAATGGACACACACACTTACATCCCCCCCCCAAAAAAAATCATAAACATTGACAGAGGTAACTGTACATGCCTGTGACCTTTACATAATTTAATTTTAGTTTCATGTATCAAAAGTGGGCATTCTGGTTGGTCTAAAGGAATTGTTCATAACTCCATGAACAAAATTTTGAGCAAGCAGCAATTTTGTGTGCTTCAGCACAAAATAGTCCTATATAAAAAGGTATTAAAATTTGTTAAGTTTTTGTTTTTTTTGCTCGATGCTATTAAATTATTAGAATTGAAGAGAACTTTGTGTATTCATACAGTGTGATTAGTTTTTTCCGTTCATACCTCCATGAAAACAAAAAATATTCTTTTCATCTCTTAAATGGAGGGGGGCATAAAAAAAGAAATAGGATCAAGCAGAGGCCAATTTTCAAAATTAGCATAATGATATGGTAAAAATACCATTCTGTATGAAGAAAACTTAGCTTACATAGTCCATGAGGTCCCTTATTGCTTGACACCAAAGATCGTGAATCATGGAACTAGACAAGCAACACACTCTATTGTACTGACGTAAGTGTTTTCAGACAAAGAGCGAATATTCTAACCACACAGTAAGACTGTCGAGTTTGCCTAACACGTGTGAAATATTTCAAAATCTCATGCGCAGGCTCAAATATTTTTAATTGTTGATTTTTTATGTGTTTTTGGTAAGCATGGCCTTGACTGTTAAGCCATTACCAGACAGCAAAAATGAAAGGAGTTGCAGGCGACAATTTCAAGTTTATTAGGTTTAGACTATTTCAGCTTTATGGGTAAAAAACATTGAGTAAAATGAAGAAATTGCTTGTTGCAAGCAATTTCTTCATTTTACACAATGTTTTCCAAACTGTTTTCTTGAGGGGCATCAAAAAGAGTCATTGTGTAGGTATGGAATAAACAAAACCAAAACTATTCCTGCCATCATAAATTGAGCAGTTTAAAAGATTATATCATACACAATGTTCACACACTTTGAAAAATCTCCTGCAGCCTCTTTCTTTTTGGATTAGTCTAAAACTTTGCCATCTGGTCAAGGATTAAAGGTAACAGATAAAAACATTTTACCTGCACATGGTCCCATAATTAATGATATCTGTGGAATCACACCTGAAGCATTAACATTTCTCTGAAATCAAACAAGTAGAAACAAGACTATCATTAGTGTCTATGATAAAAATTATCTCGCCATCATAGCACAGTCGGTAGCGCGTCAGACTCCTAATCTTCAATCATGGGATGTCATTTGTCTCACACCAATGGGTGGATAATTGTAAAGCTAAGTGGGATAGCAGTTGGAGGCTAGGAAAGGATGTAGTGGTAGTGCTGGTGCGAGAAATACCAGAAATCCATTGTTAGGTGCTCCAGCCGTCGCGATATGACTTAAAAACTGTTAAAAGTGGCGTTAAACCCCATTCATCAATCAATCAATAAAAAATTTCATGTATTTATGCCTGCATGAATAGTTGTTGGATTGCTGGCCATGCCCACTAAGCTCCAACAGGAAGCTCTACTTAGATATCAAGTGACATTATTTTGCAAAATTTATAGCCAGTAACATGTAACAAACAAGAGGACCATGATGGTCCTATATTGCTCACCTGAGCATGATGGCTCAAGGCTTTATGATATATACAAAATATCAAAGATCTGCGCCTAATTATTTTGGAGAAGAAGATCTTTGTATCTTCAATCCTAGGTAAATAGAAGATCCCACAATATAGGGCTAATTTTCAGAGTATGATAATTATTTGAAGTATTTTGGTAGAGGGTCAATAGTATTGATACACACCAAATATTAAAGCTCTTGGCCTTATGGTTTGGGAGAAAAATATTTTCAAAGATTTCCTTCTAAATTCCTATGTAAAATCAGGGATGGCACAGAAAAGAGCTAATGATCAGAGAACGGTAATTCTTTGAAGTATTTTGGTAGAGGGTCAATAGGTGATTATATTTACCAAATATCAAAGCTCTTGGCCTTATGGTATAAGAGGAGAAGATTTGTAAAGATTTCCTTCTTTATTCCAATGTAAAGTCAATTATCACTAAGAAAAGGGGCTAATTTTCAGAGTACGGTAATTCTTTGAAGTATTTGGTAGAGGATCAAAAAGCATTGATACATACAAAAAACAAAGCTTTAGGCCTTATGGTTTGGGAGAAAAAGGTTTTCAAAAATTTCCTTCTATATTCCTATTCTTTGAAGTATTTTGTAGAGGATCAAGGCATTGATTCATATCAAATATCAAAGCTTTAGGATGGATTGTTTAGGTGGAAAAGATTTTTTAAGTTTTTTCACTCATTTGCCTTGTGGCAACCAAAGTTCTTCATGGATTTCAATTCCCTGAAGTTCTTTTAACAGCATGACCTTAGAATCATTTCTGTGAAATTTGGTTAGTTTGTGAGGAGAAGATGTTTTGTAAAATGTGAACAGACGGACAGATGGACAATGACTGATCCCAATAGCTCAGCTAGAGCACTTTGTGCTCAGGTGAGCTAAAAGTCAGAAATAGCACAGAAAAGGGCCAATTTTAAGAATGCAGTAATTCTATGAAGAATTTCAGTAGAGGGTTAATAAGTGATGATATATACAAAATACCAAAGCTCTAGGCCTTATGGTTTTGGAGAAGATTTTCACAGATTTCTATCTTCAACCCTATGCAAAATCGTGGACCTTCTAGTTTATGAGGATGAAGATTTTAATAATTCTTTACAGACAGACAGATGGACAGACGAAAGGCGGTCATTTACCAATAACAATAGCTCAGCTTGAGCATGTTGTGCTCAGGAAACCTATACCGTAAAATGTTGTTTGGCAACCAAAATGCTGTAACTACAGCTTGAATAAGATGTAGTTACAACGTTTAAGTCACCAAACCAACAAAAATGCTTCAAATGTAGGCCAATGTCTGATTTTAAAGTTCACTTCTGGTTAAAATAAATAAATCAATCATTGATTCTCTGATTAACAGCCGCAGTCCATCAACCAACCAATTCCAACCCAGCAAGAAATTTGCTTTTCTTCTTAAACACACTTTTACTACTATGAGGCATTATTATGAAAATAAACTCATTTGTTCCAAAAAGATACATAGTAAGTACACATTAACCCATTCCAACTCAAGAAATTTTTAGACTGGTCCAAATTGAAAGAAGATGCAGACGAAATTTCAAGTAGATGGAATTTCTATTTTTTTCGACTTTTTAGGTAGAAAACATTGTGGATAATGAAGAAATTGCTTGATACAAGCAGTTTCTTCATTTTCCACAATGTTTTTCCAAAGCTCTATAATTGAGGCGCGTAAAAAGGAGGGCTTGAGTGGGAATGGGTTAAGAACATTCATTTGAGATGATTCAGCCTTAAAATTGTTGAGAAATAATAATTCAAATTGGCATTAACATGCCCCCTTTGTATTAAGACTCTGTACAATCTCATTTAACCCACTCCCACACAATCCCACTTTTTCACATCCCTCAAGAAAAAATCTTTCAAAAATCATAGTAGAAATTAGTAAAACTGATCCAATCTATTTCATACAAAGATTTTAAAGATTTTACAACCTTCAAATTGTCTGCAGCTTCTTTCGAATTTGACCAGTCTATAATTTTGTTGTGAGGTAATGGGTTAAAGCTGATGTGAGTTGCTGTTTTTGTTTCAGTTATAGATGAAGATCGAGTTGCATCTATGGTGCAAATGATGCTTCATTCTTAACAGCCTTACGGTTTCTGGTTCACCCATTCCCACACAATGACGCTTTTGGACGCCCGTCAAGAAAAACAATTGGGAAAACATTGTGGAAAATGAAGAAAATGCTTGATACAAGCAATTTCTTCATTATCCACAAAGTTTCCTATCCAAAAAGACACAGAAATTTAAAATTACATTAACTTGAAATTGTCGTCTGCAGTTTCGTTCAATTTGGATCAGTCTAAAATTTCACTGTGTGGGAATGGGTTAAACTAATCTTTTTTGTTTCTATGAAGGGGAAGTTTTTAGATAAATTTATATTCTTTTCAAACGTGATTCTTTAAGCTCAATATGAAACTGTATGCCTTATGGGGAAATTAAAAACATGAATGTAGCTAGACCATTGGATGCTGGATAGTAAACAAAAAATCTAAGTAAAAAAGGGGGCATAATCTGTACAAAAATATTATAAGGGTTACTTACCTTCATAATAAAAGGTTGCTCTTCTGATAGTGGACATAATTTCTTACACTTTCAAGTGATTGCTTTGATTAATGACAGATATCACAAAATAATTTAATTTTTAGTTTCGTCTATCAAAATCGGGCGTTGTGATGAACAATATTTTGAGCACACAGCAATTTTGTATGCTTCCGCAAAAATTAGTCCCACACAAAAAGGTTTCAAAAATTGTAAAAATTTTGATATTTTTGCATGATACTTATAAATTATAAGAAATGAAGAGAATGATTTTGTCTTCATGGAGGTATGAACCGAAAAACCTAATCACATGTATGCATGAATCCACTTTGCGTATTCATACAGTGTGATTAGTTTTTTTGGTTCATACCTCCATGAAAACAAAAAATATTCTCTTCATCTCTTAAATGTCAAAGTTTTTGCAAAATGACACTGCTACCGACAACAGCATTTGGCGTTGTCAGCAGCATCAGTATTGTTGTTGAATGTCTGGAAAAAGCATTACATTTTGTTAAACAGGTTCAGGAATTTAGCTGAAATTAGGGTCTTATGATTACTATCAAAAGAGCAATCTATGCTTTCAAGGAAGATAGCTCTAAATGCATTTTGCATAAAATATATCCCTTTTCAACTTGTTTCACAGGTAATTATGATAACTATCAATGGAGGCCCCCAACTGATGGATAATCAAATCTATGAAACATTACAATTATCAGAAGAAATATTATCAAATATTTCATTCAGTTTCAGCTCTCTGTTGCCTTGGGAACAAGAATTTTTGTAACTCAGATCTTTAACAATAGATGAACTGATGGTGAAATGGACAGATTCACTGATCACAACAGCTGAACTTCTATTTTATGCTCATGTGAGCTTATTTGGTAAACATTTAGGAAATGAAGAGAATACTTTTTGTTTTCATTGCAATATGAACCTCAAAACTTAACTCATCCCCACACAGTGATGCTTTTAAACGCCATTCAATATAAAAGCTTTGGAAAACATTGTGGAAAATGAAGAAATTGCTTGTCATAAGCAATTTCTTCATTATCCACAATGTTTTCTACCCTAATAGACTAAGATTTTAGAGATTTCATCAACTTTAAATTGTCGTCTGCAACTTCTTTAAATTTAGACTGGTCTAAAATTATATCGTGTGAATATGTGGAGCAGATTCATACATTAGTGTGATTAGGTTTTTAGGTTCATACCTCTATGAAAACATAAAATATTCTCTTCATTTCTTAAAATTTAATCCTATTAAACACTAGAGCTGTCGCCCTCAAGGGCTGACGAGAATACCCCCCACACCGCTAAAAAGGCTTTTCTATGAAGGAGTGGAATTTGAAGGGGCATTTTATGACCCCTTTTTAAGTAGGAGTGGAAAAGTAGCAATTGTTAATTGTAAATGACTTACAGCGTTTTGATGTCAAACATGTATATATATACAAGATGATGTTACTTACCAAATTTGGTAACTCCCCTTATGGTTACTGAGTTTTGCAATTTTAAATTTTGACTACTCCCCCCCCCCATTTAAAAAGTTCAAAATGGCATAACTCTAAAACTAACGACTGGATCAAGATGAAAATTGCAGGTGCACAACTTCATATGATAGGAAACAACCTGATAAAATTTCAGCAAAATTGGTCAAAAAATGTGGGAGGAGAAGAGGACACAAAATTATGTCCCCCCCCCCATTAAAAAGTTCAAAATGGCATAACTCTGAAACTAACTACTGGATCAAAATGAAAATTGCAGGTGCACAACTTCATATGATAGGAAACAACCTGATAAAATTTCAGCAAAATTGGTCAAAAAATGTTGGGAGGAGAGGACACAAAATTATGTCCCCCCCCCCCCCATTAAAAAGTTCAAAATGGCATAACTCTGAAACTAACGACTTGATCAAGATGAAAATTGCAGGTGCACAACTTCATATGATAGGAAACAACCTGATAAAATTTCAGCAAAATTGGTCAAAAAATGTGGGAGGAGAAGAGGACACAAAATTATGTCCACGGACGGACGGACGGACAGACGGACGGACGGACAACCTGATTCCAGTATACCCCCCCATAACTTCGTTGTGGGGGGTATAAAAACAAGTTAAACATTTTACGGGTTTTGATCTAAACATTTTTGGATCTACTTTTTGTGCAAGCAAACAAAATAGTTGCATACTAAAAACTTTGTTCATGGAAGTATGAAAAGAAATGCTAGAATCTTGATGGAAAAAACTAAAACTTAATTATTTTGTGATAAGTAAACATTGCTTATTTTATGTAATTTGAAGCAGTACCAGAGTGAAAATATAATCCATTCATTAACAGGTCAGCCTTGGGTTCAAATCTATAATCTTAAGGCTAAGCATATCAATAAGAAAACTTCTCTTTACAGTAACTGACATTTGGCCGAAATTTCAGTACTTTAAATCAAATAATACTACATGCTGACCTGGAAAATGTCTGCATATCCTGCAAGTGACTCCACCCCTTCCTGTATTCTAGCTCCGCCTGAATCATTTAAACCAATTACAGGAGCCTTCACCAGCATGGCTTGATCCATTATCTACAATAAACATGCACCAACATAGCTTTATCCAATATACATACACCACACATGGTTTGATCCATCATCTACAAGATACATACACCAATAGACCTTTTCAACTTTTCAATCAAAGTGTAAGATGACTAAAAAGTCTGTATCCATTAGACGCTTTCAAAGAGAAACATCAATAACAATTTTCCACTGCGAGGAGGATTTACTTCCGGTTTTGTTTTTCAAAAGTCGTTTAATTGCGTCCAGGCTTTTTACTTATTCTTTCGAGTTTTTACAATGAAAAGCATTGGGCTAAATGATGTAGATGATCTTGTGGAAAATGTAAAATCTGTTTGTTGCAATATTTTTTTTATCAATAGTGTTGATAGTTGTAAATTTTAAAATACCATTTATTTCTGGCACAATTACTTAAAGTAATTTGTTGAATATCATAATTCATCAAAGTAGCCATTCAGTGTTTGTAGCGGGAGTTTAATTTTAACTCTGTATATTTTTCTTTCTTGTATGAGAGTGTATGTGTGTGTGGGGGGGGGAGCAGGGGTAAAGTTTTTTCAAAAAAAAAATTATTACATTGGAAATATTATTGTTATCGCCAGATTCAAGGTACATTATATTTCATATGGTCTAGATACCAGGCCATTTAAACCCAATTTTCTTACTAATACACGATATTATAGTCAATATTACTCGCTACAACTAGTCTGCATATATCACAGGTTGAAACTTTTTTTCAACAAATTTTGATTTTTAACCTTTATTTTTGCTCATTCAAAATAGCCAATTTATATAGGATTATATAGTGATAATTTATCGACTCCCAGCAACCGATCACATGATGTGGTCTCGGGTAAAAATGATATTTAACGAGATTTGATTTGACGCGTGTGCTGTGAGATCTTTAAAAGGTCTATTATAGCTTGATCCATCATCTACGATATACACACACTTTTTCATACAAAAGAACACATACAAAAGTAGGACTGATAGCATTTAACCATTACTAGCAGCAACAGTTTAAATTAATCCAAATTTAAAGAAGTTGCAGATGCTGACAATTGCAAATTGATAGAATTTAAATATAACAAATGTGGGCAATAATGAAATGGTTTGTAACAAGTAACTTTTCACACTGTTTCCAAAACTCTTTTCCTTGGGATTGTATAAAGGTGGGATGTTTTGGAATGGGTTGAAATAATAAATATTATCTATTGTGTTCATTTATCAACCAAAACTATGTTATGGTGGGTAAGGGGAAGAACTTAACCCATTACCAGACCATACTTTAAGACTTATCCAAACTGAAACTAGACATTGTTGCAAAGCGGACTACCCCCCAACAGCGCTTGTCCATATACAAGTGCTATCTGCAAAAGGTCCATAACAAGAAATGGACTTTTTTAATTAAAGGGCCATAACTCCGTCAAAAATCAATGGACCATAACCAAAATAGGATATGCACATGTCTGACTTATACCGAGTGTTTCTCTAAAATTTGAATCAAATCTGTCCAATGGTTGCTGAGAAATTGAGCGGACACGATTTTTCACCAAAGGGCACTAACTCCGTCAAAAATCAATGGACCGTTACCAAAATAAAATATGCACATCTCTGCTTGATACTGATTATATCAGTGAAGTTTGAATCAAATCCGTCCAATGGTTGCCAAGAAATTGAGCGGACACGAAAAAGCTACAGACAGACGGACCAACGGACCTACAAGCTGACTCCTATATACCCCTCTAACAAAGTTAAGGGGGGAACAATAAGTTGCAGAATTGTCAATTCTAAATTGTCGTTCTGGCTAGAAAACATTGCAAGAAATGAAGAAATTGCTAGCTACATTTCTCCAATATTTTTCATAGCATTCTTTTTTGAAGGATGTGGAAAAGCTGGATTGAGTGGGAATGGGTTAAGCTATTAAAACTAAAGTTAACCCAAATTGTAGTTAGATTTATTACCTTACAGATCTTTTTAGCATGGGCACCTGACAGACTTCCACCAAACACTGTAAAATCTTGACTAAACACAAAACAGAGACGTCCATTGATGGTCCCCCGTCCTGTTATAACGCTGTCCCCTGGGTACTAGAAATGAAAGAACATTTTCTTAAAAGCATCATTACTTTTTAACCAATTCCCACTTGATAAAATCATAGACCAGTCTAAATTCAAAGAAGTATCAGACGGCAATTTTGAAGTGATGGATCTTTAAAATCTTGTCTTTTGTTACAAGCAATTTCTTCATTTTCCACAATGTTTTCCAAAGCTTTCATATTGAGGGTCACTGTGAGGGAATGGGTTAAAAAACAAGAGGACCATGATGGTCCTAAATCGCTCACCTGAGGCATCCGCAAATTACAGTCCTTTTTTGTATAAAAAAGACTTAACTTGAGCAAAATAAATAAAACAAAATATAAGATTTTGGGCTTTGTACAAAACAATCCAGTAATGCTTTCCAAAAAAATGAATGCCTTTGGCTTTATTGTTTAATCCATTACCAAACTATCCCAGAATTTGTCACCCCCAGGAAAAAAAGGTTTAAAAAAGCATTGTGAGAAAGGGAGTGACAAGCTATTTCTCCATTTCTATTTAAGAATTCTTTCAATGCAATTTATGCAATTTTTGACCCCAGTAGCAGAGACGATTTTTTATCCTACGAGCATTTTTTCCTATAACATAGTACAAAATTATCTAGTCATGCTACATACCAAATATGAATGCCCTTCAGCATTTATTTCAGAAGAAGAAGTATTTTGAAGTTGCTCTAATTGGATGTTTTCCAAAATTTTGGACCTATAGGGCAGTGCCATGTTTTATCCCAGGGCTAAGATTTTAGCTAACATGATAAAGAACCATCTGTTCATGCTATTTACCAAATATGAATGCCTAAGACTTTGTAGATTGGGAGGAGAAGACTGTTGAACATGGTCTAATTAAGCATTTTTACGAACTTTGGACACCCAGGGAAGGGGTAACCTACAGGCATAATTTTAATCAAAATTGATAGATAACAGCTAGGCTATGCTACACTCAAAATACAAATGCCCTCCACCTTAAAATGAAGATTTTTTTTAACATACTCAAATTTTGCGTTTTTCCCAATTTTTGGACCTCTATTGCAGGGCCGTTTTTGACCCTGGGAGGACAACTTTAAGTGATGTAGTACAAAACCATCTAGTTATGCTACGTACCCAATATGAATATCCAAGACTTTATAGTTTAAGAGGAGAATTCTTTTGAAATTGCTCTAATTAAGCATTTTTCCAAACTTAGGACTTTAGGGGTGGGGCCATTTTTGACCCTAGAGATTGAATATTTAAAAACTTGGTAGAGAACCATATGATTAAGCTCTATACAAAATATAAAGGTCTATGGCCTTGAAGCCTATGAAAAAACAACAACAAAGATTTACTAAAATTTCCCATTTTCATATGCCGCGGTTACAACATTTTTTTACGGAATGAAATTCTTTTAACAACTTTTGAAAAGCTTCACCCAAGGAACATCCCTGCAAAGTTTCAGCTTGATTGGCCTACTGGTTTAGGAGGAGAAGATTTTTAAAGATATTTAAAGAATTACTAAAGATTCCCATTTTCAAATGCCGCGGCAACCAGAGTTTTTGATGGAATTAAATTCTTTTAACAGCTTTTGAAGAACTTCACCCAAGGAACATCCCTGCAAAGTTTCAGCTTGATTGGCCTACTGGTTTAGGAGGAGAAGATTTTTAAAGATATTTAAAGGATAACTAAAGATTCCCATTTTCATATGCCGCGGTTACAACATTTTTTCACGGAATGAAATTCTTTTAACAACTTTTGAAGAGCTTCACCCAAGGAACATCCCTGCAAAGTTTCAGCTTGATTGGCCTACTGGTTTAGGAGGAGAAGATTTTTAAAGATATTTAAAGAATTACTAAAGATTCCCATTTTCAAATGCCGCGGCAACCAGAGTTTTTGATGGAATTAAATTCTTTTAACAACTTTTGAAGAACTTCACCCAAGGAACATCCCTGCAAAGTTTCAGCTTGATTGGCCCACTGGTTTAGGAGGAGAAGATTTTTAAAGAAATTGTGGACGGACGGACAGACGGACAGACGGACAGACGGACGGACGGACGACGGACAACGACTGATCACAATAGCTCACCTCGCACTTTGTGCTCAGGTGAGCTAAAAACCCAATTCATCAATTAGTCTGTACTAGTTCTGAACATTTTATCAGAATATGTTTTTATTTCCCAGATAGTACCCTTTTGTATAACAGGTCACATACCCTATCACTGGTTTCGTTTGTGGTGTGTACATGTATTTCTAAGTTAAAACAAGAAGACCATTGGCCCTAAAGTACTCACCTGAGTCAGTGGCAACAAATGGCAAAAAGAAAAACAAGAGGACCATGATGGCCCTAAATCGCTCCCCTAAGTATGATGGTTCATTGCTTCATGATATAAACAAAATGGCAAAGCCCTCTGTCTTATTATTTTGGAGAAGATGTTTACAGATTTCTCCTTTAATCCTAGGTATATTGATGATCCCACCATATAGCACTAATTTCCTGAATATGGTAATGCTTTGAAGTATAGACATCAATACATACCAAGTATAAAAGCTGTAAGCCTAATGGTTTAGGAGAAGAAGGTTTTCAAAGATATCATTATTTATTCCTAAATAAAATTAGGGATTGCACAGAAAAGGGCTAATTTTTTAAGTAATTTGGTAGAGGGTCAATGGCTAATGATATGTACCAAATATCAAAGCTCTAGGCTTTATGGTTTGGGAGAAGAAGATTTTCAAAGATTTCCTTCTTTATTCCTTTGTAAAATCAGGAATTGCACGGAAAAGGGCTAATTTTCAGAGTATGATATTGCTTTGAAGTATTTTGGTAGATGGTCAATATACAAATGTATTATGATATGTACAAAATATCAAAGCTCTAGGCCTTATGGTTTGGGAGAAGAAGATTTTAAAAGATTTCCTTTTTTATTTCTATGTAAAATCAGAGATCATTACGAAAAGGGCTAATTTTCATAATACGGTAATTCTTTGAAGTATTTTGGTAGAGGGTCAATAGATGATGATGTATACCAAATATCAAACCTCTAGGCCTTTTGGTTTGGGACAAGAAGATTTTTAAAGATTACCTTTTTTATTTCTATGTAAAATCAGGGATCACAAAGAAAAGGGCTAATTTTCAGAATATGGTAATTCTTTGAAGTATTTTGGAAGAGGGTCAATAGATGATGATTTGTACCAAATATCAAAGCTCTAGGCCTTATGGTTTGGGACAAGAAGATTTTTAAAGACTACCTTCTTTCTTTCTATGTAAAATCAGGGATCACAAAGAAAAGGGCTAATTTTCAGAATATGGTAATTCTTTGAAGTATTTTGGTAGAGTGTCAATAGATGAAGATTTGTAATAAATATCAAAGCTCTAGGCCTTATGGTTTGAGAGAAGAAGATTTTTAAAGATTACCTTCTTTCTTTCTATGTAAAATCAGGGATCGCCCAGAAAAGGGCTAATTTTCAGAATATGTTAATTCTTTGAAGTATTTTGGTAGAGGGTCAATAGATGATGATATATACCAAATATCAAATCTCTAGGCTTTACCGTTTCGGAGGAGAAGATTTTTTAAGTTTTTTCTCTCCGTTGCCATGGCAACCAGAGTTCTTCATGGATTTCAATTCTTTGAAGTATTTTGAAAGAGCATGACCTAAGGATCATTTCTGTGAAGTTTTGTTGAAATTCCATGATTAGTTAAGGAGGAAAAGATTTTTTTGTAAATGTGAACGGACGGACGGACGGTCAGACGGACGGACGACAGACGATGACTGATCACAATAGCTTCGTGCTCAGGGGGGGTAAAAAAATCACAAGTGACCTAATTCTTTATCCAAGGTGTAACTATATCAAAATTCAGACTTGCACATGGAAAAATGACATTTGAACTTTTAAGATATTTTAGCCATTAAAGTAGCCTCTACACTGCATACAAAGTTATTCAAGTTTGACCTATTGATCTACTCTTTAACCCAAAATAACCCAAAATTCAACATGCTCTAAATATGAAAGAAACAAACATTTTGACCAAATATCAAGGTATGTATTCAAGGCTCAAAATTAGCTTCTAAAGTGCATACAAAGTACGTGACCAAGTGATCTACTTTTTAAACCGACATTACCAAATATAACTTGACTGAGATTTTATGAAGACAAACATTCTGACCAAATATCAAGACATTTGAGGCAAAATAACTCTAGAGTGCACACAACATATTTCTAAGATTTGACCCATCAACTTAATTTTTGACCCAATATGACCAAACATGAATCTTGACCTAGATAATAGGAAAACAAACATTTGACCAAATATAAAGATATTTGAGGCAAAAACGTAACCTCTAGAGTGCAAACAAGGTATTTCTAGGATTCTACCTAGTGACCTACTTTTTGAACCCACATGACCAAATATCAAACTAGACTGAGACATTATGCAAACAAGCATTATGACCAAACATCAAGGCATTTGAGGCAAAAATGTGCGCTCTGGAGGGCAAACAAAGTTTTTCTAAGATTTGATGTAGTTTTTGACCCCATGTGACCCAATATTGAATTTGAACAAGATGTTATGAAGACAAGCATTCTGACAAAATTTGAAGACAAACATTCTGAACAAGTTTCAAAGCATTTGAGCTAAAATTTTGGCCTCTAGGGTGCTCATAAAATTTTGATGGGTGCTAGATGCTGGGCACAGCATGATCACAAAAGATCACCATGAGCACTTAGTGCTCAGGTGAGCTAAAAACAGTATAATAGAGATTTGTCTATCAAATTTTTGAGAAAATAGAATCTGACAATTCTGGCCCTAATAAAAAATCTTATTCCACAATATTGAGGGCTTGCACAATTGATTGAAAATGTAATGCAGAAAACATCATAGAAAATGAGAAACTGTACGATAAAAGAAATTTCTTCTTTACTATGTTTTCTACCAAATACCACTTTTTCATATACACTATGTTTTATTCTATTAAACGTCCACTTTCATTAAGCTACCAGCATCAAAATTTCCTTTCAATAGACATTTTTGGACCTTCCTTATTGGATGTTCTTTATGATTAAAATCATCAAAAGTAAATGCTATGTTGCGATAATTCCATCAACATAGGATAAAGGAAGAATCCTGCTGTAAAACAGAAATATATGTCACAAAAAAGTGTAATACAAGACCATATTCTTAACCCATTACCAGATGGTTCAAATTGAAAGACAACAATACAAAGTTTATGAAATTTTAGATTTTTTTGACTATCTGCTTAGAATACATAGTGTAAAATGAAGTTATTGCTTGTTACAAGCAATTTCTTCATTTTACACATTATTTTCCAAATCTCTTTTCTTGAGGGGCATCTAAAAGCATCACTGTGTGGGAACGGGTTAAACAACCAAACCAAATTTTGGCCATCCCTTGAGCGGTTGCATAACCATTTCTCACTCAATTACTCTTTTTGAAACAATTGGGTAAATCATTGTGTAAAATGAAGAAATTGCTTGTTTCACAAATGTTTTCTACCCATCAAGTTGAATAAACCTAAAATTTCATAAACTTCAAATTGTCGTCTGCAACTCCTTTCATTTTGGACCAGTCTAAATTATTGTCTTGTAATGGGCTATAAGTGTCCATTTTCTTAACCCATTCCGACTCAATCCCTCCTTTTCATGCCACACAAAAAATGGTTTAAGAAAAACTTGTGGAAAATAAAGAAATTGCTTGTTAAAACATTTTCCACAATGTTTTCTTCCCAGAAAGTTGAAAAAATCTAGATTTTCATAAACTTTCAGTTGTCGTCTGCAACTCCTTTCAATTTGGACCAGTCTAAAATTTTGTCATTTGGTAATGGGTTAAACAACCTTGAGCGGTCGCTTAATACATGTACAAGTTTAACTGTACTTTAGATAGGCAGAGGTCAAATTATCCATACCTTTTCCTTCTCCATACCAAAGTCTGTACAGTCGTGTTCCAGAAAGGCATCATACTCTACAAAACTTCCTGGGTCTAACATCAGCAAGACTCTCTCTCTAGCTGTAAGCTTGCCCTGGAAAATAAGAAAGCATACAAAGTAAAGTTAAATTGTATCATGATCATCTTTTGATGATCATTAACGTAATACTGAAATCCTTACATTTTAGACCATTCCCACACAATCATGCTTTTTTACGCCCCTCAAGAAACAAGAGCCGTCAGAGATGGATTATGCTCCATGAATATAGCCCTGTCGCAAAAAGTATAAAATAAACGGAGGAAAGGGTTCAGAGGGACCGACTGTAGTGGCTATATGCTGACCCTACTCCAGACATGCTGAATTTCAACTTACAACCTTGATCTATGACCTTAACTTTGGAGATATCTGAACTTCTTATTCAAATGGCGCATCTACTCATGATAGAGAACAATTGTTCCATAGCATTATAAAATCCATCCATCATTTTAGGAGTTATCCTCCAGGCATGCTTAATTTCAACATTTAACCTTGAGATGTCACCTTGGAGGTAACTGAACTTCTTTTTCAAATGGAACATCTACTAATGATAGAGAACAACTTTGCCAAGGTTTTTTTGTAATCCATCCATTATTGAAGGAGCTATACTCTAGACATGGTCAATTTTAATGTTTGACCTTTAACTGTGATCATGACCTTGAAGCCATCCAAAAACAGGTGAAAAAGTGTTGACGCAATGTAGTAAGGAATTCACATGTGAAGTTTCATCCATTTAGGCCCAAGGGTTGTATAGGATGGAATGATGGATAGGCAGACGGGCAGACAGACGAAAGCACCAGCTATATGCTTGCCGTTCCAGGAGCATAATAAGATCTGGAAAAGGAGGAAATTGCTTATTACAAGCAAAATTTTCTGTACAATATTTTTTATCCCAAAAGAAAAAGAGATTCAAAATTCAGTCCATTGAGCCATTATCACACAATCCTGCCTTTTAACACCCCGAAAGAAAATCAAAGGATTAAAAGCCCATCTTATTTATGACAAAAATAGGCTGTGAGCAAACCACAAGCAAGTTATTTACTAAATCAGCCATGAAACAAGAAGGCGGCGGTTACGTAGATTTTCATGATTAATTCATAAGCATGTGTAGAAAAGCACGAAATTTACATCTGGTTATCGAATAGATTTTAAATAGCGATTTGTAACAAAATCTCTAAAAAGCCATGGAAAATATCGTGTAAAATGAAAAAATTGCTTGTTTGAAGCAATTTCTTCATTATTCACAATAGTTTCTATCCCAAAAGACAAAGAGTTTCAAAGCTTAATCCACCAAAGATATTTGTCTGAAACTTCTTTAAATTTAGACCACTTCTATTTTTTTTTTCATGTTGGGAAATCAGTTAAAGCATTGCAGAAATAAGAGTTTCAATTAAAAATATGGGTGAAGAAAAAATACTTATGATCTTCATTTTCTCCTTTTCAATCTAAGTTTTCAATATTTTCAAAATACAGTCTTTAGAAATTCCAGTACTATTTTTATGTTGCCTTTCTAAAATTTTGCAATTACCAGACAACAAAATTTTAGACTGGTCCAAATTGAAATAATTTGCAGAACACAATTCTCATTCGATTAAAATTTGCAAATCCTTGTCTTCTGGGGTAATAAACAATGTGGCTAATGAAGAAATTGCATATAGTTGAATACCTTTACCTCGAACGTCCCTTAGCCGAAGTTCTCTCTATGTCGAAGTTATTCTAAAGTCCCGATCTTATTACTCTTTAGTTCTATGTATTTGAACCTCTATACGTCGTTCTCTTTATCTCGTAAACTACCCCTACGTCGAATCAATTGCAAAGTCCCATCACCATTGTTTGCAAATATTCACACCTCTTTAATACAAACCTTAATTTTGCAATCAACTAAGTTTTTCACACATTTCGATGTGTCAACACAGTTAAGACATAAGTGCGTTACAGTATCTGATATCAATTGCTAACTTGATTTTGTTTGATTGTTTGTCCACGATCTAATAATTTGAAAGATTGCATGAAGTGGAGACAATGTTACAGACAAATTTTACAATGAATAAAGAGGCATCTTACGCCCATACCACACAGGTCATGATTGGCGCCGTACCTGGTCGATCAAGGAGATTGCCGGCAACTTCGACCAACGGGACGTGCTAAAGGAAGAACCCGGTAACCAATCAAGATGGATACTTGGGTATTGCGACAGGAAAGAGAAAATACATGTAGTCAAACTATGCAATCGACACGAAGAATAAGCAAAAATAGAAGAAAACAAACACACAAACAAAACAACAACAAAAAGCGATGTCTAAATAAAACTTAAGCTACAAGTTACAATAATATTGTATTATTAATATAAGAAATTACGAAAAATATATCGTCGTTATATCTTTCGTTCGATTAGATAATCATACTAGTACAAATCACAAATCATTTGTGGCCTTATTCAGTTACGTTATTTCGCCACCATTTTGGTCGTACATGGAAAATATTCGATTATCTACACGTCGAACTATCTCTACGTCGAAGTTTTCTCGTAAGTCCCCTGAACTTCAAGGTATAGGTATTCCACTGTATTTACTAAAATTTTCTATGCTGCTGCAGTAACCAAAATTTTTTGACTAAATGAAATTCTCTTAACAATTTTTGTTGAGCTTCACCAAAGGAACATCTCTGAAAAGTTTCAGCTTGATTGGGCGACTGGTTTAGGAAAATGTTTTTAAATATTGTAAACAGACCGACTGACAGACAGACAGACAGACAATGACAGATCGCAATAGTTAACCTCACACTTGGTGCTCAGATGAGCTAAAAATGTTTCAATTAATTGAACTTAGGTACATAAATAACTCTAAGGAATAGAGTTTAGAACAAATGAGACTTTAATGAAATAAAGGTTTTAAACAGAATGAGAATTTAATTTTCAAACCTAATGAGTTTAGACAAAGTGAGAATTAACATCAGAAAACTTTTTATACTTGGAATTACCCATTCATGTTTGGTAATTTGAATAACCTGACATTCAAATTGGATAAACTACACCTTCTCTCCAACTATTCAAATTTGAAGAGGTCCTGCTTAATAGACCCAAGAGGATGAAAAAAAAAGTAAATATACAGTGCAGTGTTGTTTGTAAATAAAAATACCTTTGTTGATTACTTATCAATTAAGACAAGTCTATATTTTGTCGTCTCGTGATGGGTTAATAAGAAATCAAACATCAGACATGCCATTAGTCCTTGATTATGCAGGACAGTACCGGATTATCAAAGTCTTTCCCGGCATCACACATTCTCCAAAGATGTCCCATGAATTTGAGAAAAGAAATCCATAAATTTTTGGCAGCATAAATCCGGTCAAGGGTGTTGATTAGGTAAAGTTATAGTATCAGTGCCAAAAATGACGTAATTATCGATTATTAGTTGCAACTAACACCCGCCAATCACCAGTTTGAAGACGACTTTCACACCTTCACTGAGATTAGACTATCATCCTTGAAAAACGTGTAATTATTATGACTGATTCTTGTCGTAAATGTCGTCTGCATTTATCAAACAAGGTACCTATTACGGCGATTATTTACCGTTATACATATTGGCTAGACTTGCCACTTTTGCACTCTTCAGATTACCAGACATTGGCAAATATAAGTTATTCTTGTTTTGGTTGAAGAACATTTGTTTGTTCCACATACACATAGATGTTCGTTTGGATACCAAACTGCCTCGTTGGTTGAGTGGTATAGGAGTTTGACTCGTGATCTGAAGGTCACGGGTTAGAGCCCCAGCTTCACCGGGGTGTGTTCACGGGCAAGACACTTAACAGCCAGCCCCAGTCTACCCAGCTGTAACAAAGTGGGTAGCAGTGGGATTCAGCCACTGCCTCTCTTTCAGGGACGCAAAAACATCTGAATTGTGAGTGTAATACCTGCCAGTATAAATACCCGAAAGGGGAGTTAGGCAGTATAAATAGATAGTATAAATAGATAGATTATAACTTAGTTGAGTTGTAGTTGCGGTTATTCCAAGGTCCAGTGGTGATTTGTAGTTTAGTCTATGAACAAGGGAGATTCCCGGGGATCGATGCTCAGGTCTTTTGGGATCATCTTAGTCCTCATATGCTTTTATATTTTGGGTGATTTTTTAAATTAATTAGTCACAAACACGCATTTAAAACCTGGCTTGTAGAGTTTAATACCGTGACGTTAATACAAGTTTCTCAATTTCTTAGTTTTCATTGACAGTAATGAAACCATAGAATTCAAATAATCAGTGAAAATCTGCAGAATGTAATTTGATATGTGATATCAATTAAACGAAAAAGGCCGCTTTGATGATATTGTTTATTCGTATATTTAATGCAAAAAAGAAAAAAAAAAATTGGAAAATCTTACTTCTGGGGTGGAAAATAAATCCAGGTTAGAGTTTCGAATAATAAATCACAAATTGTCTACAATTAACAATTGACAGAGATTTGTGCACAATTTCTACTCTTGGAAAAACTGCAACATATGGTCAACCCTCTGTGTTTGTCTCGTAGGTTTCTTTGATGTACGTCACAACCCAGTGCTCCCTTAGGGTAGAATGGAAAGACCCAACATTTTGTGAAGTCAGCAGTGTTTTTCCATCAACAGACGCTTGTGTTGAAAGAAAACCGATATGACTGTGATCTTTGTTAAAATTAAATCTACTCAAGCTCTGTTTCATTCTCTTTATAGATTTTTACGATTGGTTGTCTGTCAAACATTGTGATTGTAATTATTGAAAAATTGAGAGCAGGGCAGGGGGTACCTTTGCATGTTGCTTTTCTATCCTTTTCTGTCCTCCTCCAAGCAAATTTTTCTCCCTAGTTTTGTCAATTCTTCTTCTTACACTCAAGGTGTGCTGTGTGCTTCCAGCTACAACACTGCTACACTTAGCTTGCTGGATGATCAAGCTTTGAGACCTTAGCAACTGCTGTTTCAAAAAGGTTTGACATCCAAACTTGATCAACCCAGCCATTTTGGATGGATAAAGATAAACAATGCGAAGTAGACCGAGATGTCCAAAGTAGAGGTCAAGGTCGCAAAGATGTCAGCCTCCACGAAGAGACGATCGACCGGTGGAAACAAATCAATCAAAGAACTTTCCCCATCAAACAAGACAGCTGCTAGGTATTTCTCAAAATTAATTTTACATAGTAATTCGAAACTCCTCTTATTTTATCAAGTTTAATCATCTCTTTGAAAAAAGAATCATTATTGACACTCGTACAACTAGTCCTATACCGGATAGTTTTTAAGTTCGGATAATTGGATTTATTTAGTACTGTAAATAGAAGAAGCATTGAACTATTGACTTTTACCAGAAGACAAAATTATAGACAGGTCAAAATCAAAAGCTATTGCTTACAATAATGGTCACTGAAAAATTGCAGCCTCATTTCGACTTTAAAAATAGATTGAAAAACAAATGTTTATAATTTGTAAAAAAACAAAGGATGTGGTATAAAAGTACTACAGATTTTAACAGTAGCTCGGAAAATAAATGAATGGTAAGTTAAAAAAATTATGAGGTAAAAAAATTATGAGGAACAACAGACGGATTTGAATCAGGTTCTCTTGCATGGTAAGGGACAGCTTTTACCACAGCGCCATGCAGATACATGCTATAATGGCGATAAAGATAAGCCTTATTTGTAAAACGTTGAGAGAACTCTTTTGACATGTTGCTTATTTGTTTGAATTACTCTAGACTTGATGAACTATCCCAAATAAGATATCCCTCAATATATGGATAGATTAGGATATGCTGGTATATTTCTCTACAATCTTATACCCAATGATGGTATTTTAACTTATGATTGTAAAATTTTTATGTTGCAGTAACACCTAATATCATTGAAGATTTGTTCACTACTTTTACTTACACCACCTGATTCATTCGGCGAATAGGTTGGTAATGTGACTTGTCAATGTGTACAACACAAGTAGAAAATTTTAATTGGTTCATTGTAGCCTGCTTAAACCATGACTTGTGACCGACCTGTTTTCCTTTACTCCCTTTTGATATTTCTTAATTTGTAAAATGCAATGATATTTTGCTGTTTACCCTTCAGCATCTAATGTTCAACCCTTTATCGAGCACAATGAATATGAAACTTTGACTAAATCTTCAAAGAAATTCAGCTAGTAGCAATAATGGAAACAGTTTGTTTACAACTTTGTCTTTACTGTATTCTTGAGAATGTAGCAATATTAATTAGCCTTGCGACCAATTAGCATCGTTGGTTATATGGTTGGAGACATAAATGCAGTAAAACATTAGTCATTTACAGCTTGACTTAGCTGTGGTATAGTACATATAAGTCGCCAAACCAACCAAATATGCTTGACATTTATGTTTGAGGTCAACATTCACAATTGATTTCGAAGAAAAGTAAAAAAGGGCTGACATATCTATTACCCCTTTCCCGCTTTTGGAAATTTTAGACTAGTCCAAAATGAAAGAGGTTGCAGACGACAATGAAAACTGGAAGCCATTTGAAATGAAACCATCCTAGGTGGTAGAAAATATTGTGGAAAAAGGAGAAATTGCTTGCTACAAGCAATTTCTTCTTTTCCCACCATGTTTTCTCAAGTATAAAATCACAGGAACGTAAAATCCCGTATTTGAACAGGAAAGGGTTACACTTTGCTCTATTCTAAGGAAAGATGTAGTCGAACAATCTAAGAGCTCAGAGTTGTTTGATGAGCCATGGACACCCGGTGCTTACACAGTATTTAAAATCATCATGTCAGCAAGACTGTGTGCTGCAGCATGGAATATTGTTGGAGATTGCGATGAGACTTACAATTATTGGGAGCCTGTAAGTATGAGCAAAAGAGTATCATATATTCATAATTTTTGTTATGTTGAAAACAGAATTTTCCTGTTGTAGTAGGGTATAACAAGATCAGCGTGCACATAGTGCAGTGTGTTCAAAATCTATATCCATGCCATGTGTTTGTACTTTCAAGCCAAAGTTGTTTATGAAATTAATTTTCGAGAAAAATATTGACCTACAAGTAGTACTTCCATTGCTTTCAGCCATTTGATTTTAACCCATTCCAACACAGTGACGCTTTTTGTCACTCCCAAGAAAGAGAGCCTTGAACAAAACTGGAAAACAAAGAAATTGCTGGTTAGAAGCAATTTCTTCATTTTCCACAATGTTTTATCCGCCAAAAGCACATGCTCTTGTGACCATCATATCATCTCCTTTGCAAAAATCAATTACTCTTGGAATTTTGATTGTAAGATTTTTTTTATCTCTATTACTACTTAGGGTTTTGGTTCAAAACTTTATAGTAAGACACCTAATCATGGGGTCCCGGCCATGGCAAATATCCTTTCCGACATTTGTCTCTCACCAATTTGTCTCTCACCAATCTGCGGATAATCTTAAACCTGAGTGGGATGAGCAGCTGGAGGCTCGAAAAGGAAGTTGTGGTAGAGTTGGTGTAAGAAATACAAGGATTTCCTGGTTAGGTGCTAAGCCGTTGTAATATGACCGAAATACTGTTAAAAGTGTGGTGTTAAACCCCATTCAGTCAATCAATCAATCAATCAATCAAAACTTTATACCTGTGTTCAGAGTCATGATTTAAAGATAACTTATTATACAGACATTCATGTTATGGAATTATACCTAATGTCCACATTGAAATGCTGTTACTATCCAGCACTCAGAATAGTTGAGTGTTGCTGTCCACTGACAGCTCTTGTCCTCTGAAGGTTTGTCATAAGGCAGAATGGTGTGGGAATGGTTTACTAAAAAAATAACCTTCCTTTCCACTCAACTTATCACAGAAAATTCTTATTAATCCTACTAATCATTTTAATTGTATACTATGATAATTTTTTTTTTCATTTTCTTTATATTAAGGAATATTTCCTGCAAAACATCATAAACCCTTCCCGTTTATTTTAGCTCAGCTGTTTTCGGAGAAAACTCTAGAGATTGTCATCACCTGATCGCCGTTTGCGTCGGCATTTGGCATTGGCTAGACAAACTTTAACCTTGGTCATATCTCTGTTGTTATTGAAGATATCCTCATGAAACTTTGCATGTGTATTGACCACCACAAGAGCTATCTAGACTATCAAGGGGGATAACTCTAAAAGCATTTTTGAGATTTAAAGAGCTATGCCCCTTTTTCGACTTAGAATTTTTGCTTTATCCGGCACCTGCAGCCAAGCGTTGGCACCCATGGGCGGTGCTATTGTTTTGAAACTTTAGACTGGTCTAAATTAAAAGAGGTTGAAGATGACAATGAAAATTTGATGCAATTACACCTGAAACCATCCTTTGTGGTAAAAAATATTGTGGGAAGAAGAGAAGTTGTTTGTTACAAGCAATTTCTTCTTTTTTTTCCGCAATGTTTTCTCAAGTTTCAAATTACAGCAACACAACATCCAGGGCTTGCAATGGAAAGGATTAACATGACTGTTTAAAGTAAATAAGTCTCAAATTAGAGAAACAACAGAATAAAGAATAGAACTTTTGCTTGATAAAATGGGTATTGGTCAGTGCTGGGAGGATAACCCATTCTTTCACAATGACGCTTTTTGACACCCCTCAATAAATACCAATAACATTGTTGAAAATGAAGAAATTGCTTGCATTTTTCACGATGTTTTTTACTCAGAAAATTGAAAAAATCTAGAATTTCAACAACATTATATTGTTGTCTGCAACTCCTTTCAATTTGGACCAGTCTAAAGTTTTGATGTCTGGTAATGGGTTAACTGTTTTTTTTGGTTCTTGGCTTGAATAAATTTGTTTAATCCATTACCACACAACACAACTTTAGACTTGCCCAAATTCAAAGAAGTTGCAGATCACAATTTTAAGCCGATGAAATCTTTAAACTCTGTCTTTTGAGGTAGAAAATATTGAGGATATTGAAGAAATTGCTTGTGATAAGCAATTTCTTCATTTTCCACATTTTTTTCCAAAGCTTTTATATTGAGGGGTGTTTAAAGGCATTATTGTGTGGGAATGCATTAATATAAGGACTTTTCTTTTGCAGACTCATTATCTGATGTTCGGAAAAGGGTTCCAGACATGGGAATATTCACCAGTTTATGCCATAAGGTCCTATGCATACGTTTTGCTGCATACCCTACCAATGCGCATCTATTGTGCAATTTTCACACCAAATCCCGTGAGTATTTTCAAATTGACTGTACATAAAGATTCTTCTCATTGTTTTTCCCCTTCTGCCACCTATGTAGATTTGAAGTTTTGTAAGAAATGGTTTTAAGCCATATTGTAAATGCTAGATTAACCCCTTACCACACAAGAAAACTTTAGATGTGTCCATATTGAAAGAAGATGCAGAAGACAATTTGAAGTTGATTGAATTTATAAAATTTTTGCCTTGGAGGAAAGAAAACATTGTTGACATTGAAGAAATTGCTTGTTACTAGCAATTTCTTTAATCTCCACAATGTTTACCAAATCTTTTTTCATGAGAGGCGTCAAAAAGGACTGTCTGGGAATGGGTTAAGAAGGATTGTGTCAGATACATTTTGAAGATTCTGATAAGACTGTGTGGATGAACAAGATGATTTGAGTCTTTACTTGGCGCACATGTGAAATGGTTGGAAATGTCACTAATAGGCTAATATATACATTTGGTGAAATTGCTTGGTCTTAAGTTTAAGATCCTAAACGTTATCATTATACATATGCTGCCTATGTAAATTTGAATATGTGTAAGAAATATGAAGTGCTTAGCCATTTTTGTCGGGCTCATGTGAGGTCCGTGAGACATAGATGTCACAATTTCATTCATATGGGGATCATATATACTTTGCGATCTTAGAACTATTTCAGAAGAGAAATCATGTACTATGAGAAAATAGAATAGGTAAAAATGATCTTAAATGGATAACAAATAATAATTCTATTCATAGGTCAGTATAGACACGGGCTGTAATTCTATATAGATTTTGTCCTCGCTGGTGTATTTCCGGGGATACTTACGGAAATTACCGAAGAGTCATACGGCCACTTGCAAATTCATGAACTCTCTAATAAGTCTTCGGGTCCTGCTCAAGTGAAAATGAGACAACGCAAAAGTTACCTGATTTACAGTATTTCGAGTTATAAGGTCCACAACAGGGCAATCAAGGTTTGCATATAGAAATAAAATTAATGTATGGTTATATTGAATGACTTTTCTACTTTCACGAAGTCTGCTGAAAGAGAAATATCTTTACCCCATACACACTGTACTGGCTGATCAGGGTCAATTCTGCATGATGGAACACTTATATGAACCTACATGCATTATTCTGTTGTGTTTTCATTCTGTTCCAGGTCATGCTGTTTTTCTTTACGAGATGTTTCCTTGCATTTGTATGTGCACTGTGTGAAGTCTACTTTTACAAGTAAGCCTGTACCTTTTAACCTTTGTCATGCTGAACCCGGAATATTCCTGCTTTTGCAGGTGTTATAGACTAAGATCAGCCTGCACAAAAGTGCAGTCTGATCTTAGTCTACACCACCTGCTAGTCCTTTTTGTTTCCTAAGTTGTTTATGAAACAAAACTCCGACAAAAATATTAACCCACTATTAGTGCCTCCAGTGCTTTCAGCTCTTTGATTTTTATCCAATTCTATGGAGAATTATATTCAGCATGACAAGGGTTAAGATTTGTGCTCATTAGTGTCTCTGCTATTCTCATCATTTCTAGGAGAAATTCAGCTATAAATAGAGATTAACAATATCTTATTTTTACCACAGGCCTTTAAGACTAGTTGCCTCAATTTTTTTACAAGTCCTCAAAGCAATATACATTTTAAACAGAATAAAATAATACATAACTCTGACTATGACAAATTCAAATAATTTAATTTTTGTTTCGTCTATCAAAAACGAGCGTTTTGATTGGTCGAAAAATTATTCATAACTCCATGAACAAAATTTTGAGCACGCAGCGATTTTGTATGCTTCTGCATGAAATAGTCCCATACAAAAAGGTATCAAAATGTGTAAAGCTTTTGTTGTTTTAGCTCAATGCTATTAAATTATAAGAATTGAAGAGATATATTTGTTTTCATGGAGGTATGAACCAAAAAACCTAATCACACACTGTATGAATCCTCCATGACAACAAAAAATATTTTCGTCAATTCTTGAATATTCTCAGTGTCACTGACACCTTATTCTTGACTTTTAATTGTTTTAATTGTTAAACCCTTTCCCGTTTTTTTTGAAATTTTAGACTTGTTTTATTTTATTGAATGCATATTTATGTGGTTTTATTCCAGGGGTGTGTGTCAGCAGTTTGGAAACAACACAGCCAGAATACTGCTGTGTTTCCAAATAATGAGTGCTGGACTGTTTATATCCTCCACTGCCTATCTACCCAGTAGTTTCTGCATGTATATGACATTTCTTAGTGTTGGTGGATGGATGCAAAACAGATATGATGTAAGTTAATATTTTCTCATTTCCTCAATACTTTTGTATAATTTTAACCCTTCCTGTTTTGCAAAATTTTAGACATGTCCAAATTCAAAGTTTTTGCAGGCGAAAATTGAATGTGGATTTAAATTGAAAAATAATGAACCAGAAGGGTAGAAAATATTGTGGATAAAGAAGAAATTGCTTGTTACAAGTGATTTCTTCTTTCTCCATAAGGGACGTAGAAACAAGGGATAAAACAGGAAAGGGTTAAACCATTGCCAAAAGTTTTGAAGGGTCAAAAGGGGTCTAAGGATCAGAGGGGTATTTTGATCCCTCAAATTTTCAGTGATGCATCTTATGTACCATTGAAAATCATATGAAGTGATTGCTAGCTTCATGTCTTCATGGGAGACTAACAAAAGGGAAACAACATCAAGAAGAAAAACTCTTTTGGCATTCGAATCTTCAAATTTATGCTCATGATTGGCTCTTTTTGTTGGTTTGACCCCTGCAAAGTATGTTGTGACCTAGAATTTCGCGGTGAAAGAGCCGATGAATTCTCATTTTTAGCTCAGCTGTTTTTGGAGAAAATCCGAGGTTTTGCTATAGCCTTGGTGTCACTGTTGTTGTTGTTGTCATCATCATCGTGCAAAAAGTTTCACATTTTGTGATATCTGGTTCTATTAAAGGCATTCACTTGAAACTTGGCACACTTGTTCACTATCAAAAGAGCAACCTATACTATCAAGGGGGATAACTCTAGATGCATTTTGTCCACTATCCAGCAGCCAACAGCCAAGCGTAGGCACCCATAGGAGGTGCTCTTGTTAAAGCCTATAACAAGCCCTGTATGTATTTATAAAGTGTTACCAAGAAAAAGTGCATAAAAGATAGAGATCTCAGATTTGAAGTCCAAGTTTCTGTAGATTGCATTTAATAACTAATGAATGATGAAGTAAAATATTGATTTTGGGTTTGTTTTGTTGCTATTTCTCAGTTGGATTGAAATATAAGAAGGGACTTGAAAGCACATTAGAAATACAGGAAAGATCAGATATGACCTTGAAAACATCGAGAAGAAAACCCAAAAGGCTTATTGATTTCTTTAATGCTTCTTTGCCCTAAAACAGGACAGGAAGGACTATAGAATTACTGGAGAGGACTTGAAAGAATCTTGAAATAACAGAAAGGAGCATGCTTAAAATAACAGAAAGGAGCATGTCATAGTGCTTTTCAGTATATTTATGTCCTTTTTGTCCTTTCCAGTTATTAGGATTAATCTTTATTTTTGAAACCTCATGACATAAGGCACTAACACTTCAAACAATTTTAGCAGTTTTCGTGTCTGTCACAGTTTAATCGAAATTTTACAAATACTTTAATTCCACATTCCAACAACTCATCTAGAGTATCATATATATAGTTTATTCAATACTTGTATTTCACTTGAAGGTAAACAATATAATGTCAGTTAATAATCATTCTTTAATGATGTATCCCATTATGACTTTTGAACAGATTTTTTGGTACTTGGTTACTTCCAGATATTTTTGTAGAATCAAATTTGCTCTCTCAAATTCATGTTCTTGCTTTGAATCCTTCCGTAAATTTCCTAAATTAACCCAATTAACACGCAGTGATGCTTTAAGACGCCCCTAAAAAAAACTTGAATAAACTGTAATAATGAAGTATAAGTTGCCAAACCAATAAAATATGCTTCACATAAATATCGGCTAATATTGGAATTCAAATTTCACTTGAGGTCTAAATGAATCATTTGATTGGTTGATTGGTTCTTTGATTGACAACTGTGATTAGTCAACTCCCTCATCAGATTTATTCAAATGAGTACTTGGAGCATAGGGTTTTGATGAATAGTAACAATTTTAGACCCCTCTTAACTAGTTCTTTATAGCCTATATTTTGCCATTTTTCATTGTTGTTTGGTTCAGGATTCCTCCCCCAGTTGTGGCAAATTTCCTTTCCGACATATGCTCCCACCAATGGGTTGATAAGCGTTAACCTAGTGTGATATGCAGCTGGAGGGTGTTACAAGCAATTTCTTCATTTTCAACAATATTTTCTAACCAGAGAGCTGAAAAAAACCTTGAATTTCATGAAGACTAAATTGTCGTCTGCCACAGCTTTCAATATGGACCAGTCTAGAATTTTCTCATGTAGTAATGAGTTAAACAAAACAAATCATTGTTGTTTCAGGTTGCCATAATGGGGACAGCAGCTAGTGCTATTCTTGGTTGGCCTTTTGCTGGTGCCTTGGGGTGAGTCACTATGTGTCAAACTACACCAATTTGGACCAGTCCATCATTTGGTTGTTTGGGAATTAATAAAATCTTGTATCTTGTATTGAGCACAAGGCAAATTGACTACTGTCTGCTGTTAAGAATACTCAGGCTAGTTAACTTCTGTTGCAGTACATCTTTTGTGTGTATGCATTAAAGTAATTGAGGAATAGCAATTTTCTAAAAAAAAAAAAAAAGTTGTCTTCAAAGAAAGAAACAAATGTAAATGTTATAAAAGCTATTTGGTGATATCTTTGAAAACATCAATGTTCAAGTGTTATGACTCATCTATAGAAGACCAACAAATCAAACTTAGTTGACATCTCAGAATTATATATAAAAATTATCTTCACTGTGATATGAGAGCTTTTCAATAACAATCAGTGCATACTGTGTAACATATTGACAGATTCCTGGCTGTGCTTCACTCAGGAATTACAGTCCTCCATGGCTCAGTTGTTAGGGCGGACACAAAATCTGAGAGAAGCTGAGGGTTGTGGGTTTGAATCATGGCAGCTTCAATGGTCACTTTGGTGTGTCCTTTGGAAAGGCATTTAGATCTCCAGCCTTCAACATGGTATACCTCGGTAGCACATGAATATTTGAACTCTGCAGTGGTTTAACCCTTTCCTGTTTTTTCAAAATATTGGACTTCTAATATGAAAGAAGCTACTGAAGACAATGAAAAATAAGAGAAATTTGAAAAGTTATCAACTTCAAAAGTTGAAAATATTGCAGGAAAGAAGAAATTGCTTGTTAAATTTTTCTTTTCCCACTTTGTTTTCTCAAGTTTGAAAATTCTCAAGTTTGAAAAATTTGAAGTAATTAATTTCCACAGTATACAATATTGTGGGAAAAGTAGGAATTACTAGTTACAAGCAATTTCTTCTCTTTCCACAATTTTTTCTCAAGTTTAAAATGGTTTGGACGTAAAAGATTGAGTGAATGATTGTTTAAAACAGTTAAAAACCTCATTAACTTCCAAAAATAGCAACAGATTTCTCATATTGGAAGGAGTTTCAAGATGATAGAATTTTAGAAATAACTGTTTTTTGTGAATTTTTTTTTTTGTTGTTATGCTTTTTGGAGGAAAACATCGTACAAAAATGAAAAAAAAAAAAAAAACCCTGCTTTTCAACAAACAATTTCTGCATTAACCACATTGATTTTTCATACACTTTTCTTGAGTGTCATAAAAATATGATCATGTGGCAATGGTTCAAACAAATCTGTTCACAGAGTTCCAATAGCCTTTGATATTGTCATCAGAAGAAGAAGGTTGAAAGTGTTCATAGTGTGGTCCTTAGCAGCTCTACTTGTATTTCTGGTAACTTTAATTACCATATTAAAAATTTTTAGCTCACCTGAGCACAAGCTCGAGGTGAGCACAACATGCTCAAACTGAGCTTATGTGATCATGCTGTGTCTTTCATCCGTTGTTTGTCGTGCATCATGTGTCAACACATCTTGTTTGCACTCGAGAGGCCATTTATTTGCTCATAATTATGCCTTCAAACATTGTCTGAATGATCGTCTCCATGATCTTTCGGCTAAGTTTGAATTTTGGTCACATTGTGTCAAAATCTAGGTCAAATCTTATATTCATTGTTTGCACTCTAGAGGCCACATTTTTATACGCCGCCGGAGGCGGTCGTATATTGGCGTCATCTTCTCCGTCTGTCCGTCCATCTGTCCATACATACATACGTCCACTTTTTACTCATGAGCGCAACTCCTCCTAAGTTTCTGGATGGATCTTTTTGAATATTGGTCAATGTTATCACCTTAATTGGTAGATGTGCATGAGTAAGGATTTAATGGTTCATTGATTTTTGCCTCAGTTATGCCCCCTTTAAACTTAGTCTCTGGGGCTTTTTGAAATTGCAGCCTTGTGAGTGCAACTCCTCCTAAGTTTCTGGATGGATCTTTTTGAAACTTGGTCAATGTTATCACCTTAAATGGCAGATGTGCATGAAGTAAGGATGTTATGGTTCATTAATTTTTCCCTGACCATTGCCCCCGTAAGACTTAGTCTCTGGGGCATATTGAAATTGCAGACTTGTGAGCAGAACTCCTCCTAAGTTTCTGGCTTGATCTAAATGAAACTTGATGGATGTTATCTACTTAATTAGTAGATGTGCATGAAGTAAGGATTTTATGGTTCATTGATTTTTGCCTCAGTTATGCCCCCTTAAAACTTAGTCTCTGGGGCTTATTGAAATTACAGCCTTGTGAATGCAACTCCTCCTAAGTTTCTGGCTGGATCTAAATAATACTTGGTGGATGTTATAACCTAAATTGGTAGATGTGCATGAAGTAAGGATTTTATGGTTCATTGATTTTTGCAAGAGTTATGCCCCCTTAAAACTTAGTCTCTGGGGCTTATTGAAATTGCAGCCTTGTGAATTCAACTCCTCCTAACTTTTTGTCTTGATTTAAATGAAACTTGGTCAATGTCATCACCTTAATTTGTAGGTGTACATGGATCAAGGATTTTATGGTTCATTGATTTTTGCAAGAGTTATGCCCCTTGACACTTAGTCTCTGGGCCCATTCAATCATACAATCATAACAAACAGTTTGAACTTGACAATTCAAAAAGGCAGTCTGCAAATGTTTTGAATTTGGTTCTGTCAAAATAAGTAGTGTCTACAATTATTTTCGTGAAACAGCAGCAAAGTGGCGGCGTATATTGTGACTATGGCACTCTTGTTTGCTCAAAATGTCTTCAAACTCTGTCAGAATGATTTTCCCAATGGTCTCTTGGCAAACTTGGAATTTGGTTCACATGGAGTAAAAAACTATGTCACTTTGTCAAATGAGAGAAAATACATGTTTGCACTTTAGAGGCCACATTTCTTGCTAGAAAGTCTTCAAATTTTGTCAGAATAATTGTCTCGATGGTCTCTTTGCGAAGAATGAATTTTGGCTTAGTAACTAGGTCACAAGGCCAACTCTAAGAAATAATTTGTTTGCACTGCAGAAGCCACATTCTTAGCTCAAATGACATGACATATGGTCAGTTTTTTTGTTTTCGTGGTTTCTTGACAAAGTTTAACCCTTTCCTGGATAAACCCGTGTTTTTACGTCACTGTGAGTTTATACTTGAGAAAACATTGTGGAAAAAGGAGAAATTGCTTATAATAAGCAATTTCTCCTTTTCCCACAGTGTTTTCTACCACATAGGATGGTTTTGTTTGGAATTGCACCCAATTTTCATTGTCGTCTGCATCCTCTTTCAATTTGGACCAGTCTAAAATTTCAAAAACCAGGAAAGGGTTAAAAAAGGGTCACTTTCAGTCAAAAAGATGGTCACTAGGTCAAATTAAAGAACTTCTTGCACTCTAGCAGCCACATTTTTTGCCCAAATGTCGTCAAATTTAATCCTAATTTTTGTCTTCGTGGTTTTTTGTCAAGTTTAAATTTGGGTCACATTGCGTCAAGAACTAGGTTTCTAATCTTATCTTAACCCTTGTCATGCTGTATAAATTACCTTACTGAATTGCTGTCAAATCAAAGGACTGAAAGCACTGATAAACCTTTTTGCTCAAAAATCAACATTTCTTTTAGAAATCAACCTCATAAACAACTCGGGAAGGAAAAGTATGAGCAGGAGGTGTAGACTAAGATCAGCCTGCACATAAGTGCAGTCTGATCTTAGTCTACACCTCCTGCCAAAACCGGAATATTCCGGGTTCAGCATGACAAGGGTTAAGAAATCTACTTTGCAGCCCTACAAACTTAGCTTTTGCCTTTACTTTTGGATAGGCTTTTCCTGTCACAAATTTCTTTCTTTTGGTAAGAAGTTTCCTTTTATACAAAGTTTAAGATTTGTTGAAGCTTAGCTGTTTCATAGAAAACTATCTTCATTGATACCTTGAAAGTTATGGAAAATTTTGTCAGAAAAAAAAGAAGAAATGCTTGCTTTAGGCAATTTCCTCTCTTCGTACAAAGTTTTCTTTCTTATTTGTCAATTATTTAAAGATTTGGCACAATTTGAAATGTTGTCAGCAACTTCTTTCCATTTGGACCAGCTAACATTTAACCCATTATCACACAGTGACACTTTTGGGCGCCCCTCAAGAAGAACAATTTAGAAAACATTCTGTAAAATGAAGAAATTGCTGGCAACAATGATTTCTATCCAGAAAATTGAAAAATCTAAAAAGTTTTAGAAACTTTAAATTGTCATCTGCAACTCGTTTTATGTTAAGGGGTTAAACAAATTAATCTTGTTCTTTTTCCTTGTAGTTACCTGTTGTTCTAATAGATCAATATTACTACGGCAAACTGATTGTAACACCATTGAATATAGTTCTCTACAATGTGTTCACAGATCATGGGCCAGATTTATATGGTAAGAAAATGAGAATGGCTTCCATTTGACAATTATATTAAAAAAATTTAATGACTGATGTTTCATTTCAAGATTTTCATGTTTTTGCAATCAATCTTCTTTTAAGATTTATTCTTGGGATTAAATGACCAAGTGGAAAATAAATTCTCCATCTTTGTATAGATTTGTCACAATATAAGAGCAAATGTTTTTAAATTCATCCACAAATCTTTGAATATTAAAGCTGAATTACTTGGTAAATGGTCAAGTCAGACACTGTGTAATATCTAAGCATTTTAAGTTAATACTTTAATTCACGTAACCCATTCCCACACAATAAAATTTTGAACGGCCCATTAGAAATTTCTTTTGGAAGACATTGGTTGCTTTTTCATTATTTTCCACAATCTTTTCAACCTCAAAGTACCAACAATTTCAAAATTTCACAAACTAAAAATTTGTTGTCTGCAATAACTTTGATTTTGGACCAGTCTGAAATGATGTCGTCTGGTAATGAGTTAACAATTTAGAGTATGACTGCCTCAATGTCTTTTCATTTTCAACCACGTTTTCTATCCAGAAAGTTGAAATAATCGAAATTTTAAATAGTCATCAGCAACGTCTTTCAATTTGGTCTAGCCTAGAATTTTGTCATCTGGTAATGTGTTAATGGATTATTCAATTTTTTTGGCATGTTACTTGACGAATCACAGCTGTCAACTGATGAATCAATTGACCAAACCAATGATTTATTCAAGCTGAAGCTAGCAACCCGTTAATTAATTATAATTGTCATCAAGACAGGCTGGTTTATGCTTGTTGATGAATATGATCTCTGAACTTTCTTTTTCAGGTTTGGAACCCTTTTCGTTTTACATAATTAATGGTATTTTGAACTTTAATGCGGTGTTCATAATGGCTTTAGTCTCCCTTCCTTTTGTTGTAAGTAAACTTGTTATCCTCAACTTTAACAGCCATCATAGCCCAGTCGGTTGTCAGTCAGACTCCTAATCTTAAATCATGGGATGTCATGGATTCATCACAGCTTAGTAGGAAAGCAACTTGTTAAAATCACACTTTTTTTAGAAAACAAAGTAAGGATATTCAAAGGTCTTTGAAAAATGATGATGAAATAAACTAATTTTCTTTGATAAAAAACTACCGTGGGTGGATGTAATAGAGGGTTTTTCTGTAAAAATATTATATGTGTATTAACCCTTGTCATGCTGAACCCGGAATATTCCGGTCTTGGTAGGAGGTGTAGACTAAGATCATCCTGCACATAAGTGCAGTCTGATCTCAGTCTACACCTCCTGCATGTACTTTTCCTGTCAGACTTGTTTTTGAAGTCGATTTTTAAGAGAAATATTGATTTTTGAACAAGTTCTATCAGTGCTTTCAGCCCTTCGATTTAACAGCAATTCAGTAAGGTAATTGATACAGCATGACAAGGGTTAACATTTTAATGTTGATGGAACTTAAGTTTTAACTCATTACCACATGAAGAAATGTGCAGTCTGATCTCAGACTATACCTCCAAAGGAAGAATATTCCGGATTCAGCATGACAAGGTTAAAAACAGAACAAACAGATGTGAATGCATTCTTAGCATAAACATTACATTAATTGGAATATGTCTGCTGGGATGCTTCTGCATGTTATAAATTTCATTATACCATAACTGTATGGATAACAGTTGATAATTATACCATTATCAGATGACACAATTTTAGACTGGTCAAAATTGAAAACAGTTGCAGACAATATTTCAGAGTGCCTTTAACCCATTACCATATGGCAAAATTTTGGACTGGTAGAAATTGACAGGCATTGTAGAGAAAATTTAAGTTTATGAAATTCAAGATTTTTTCAACTTTCTTGGTGGAAAGCATTGTGTAAAATGGAGAAATTGCTTGTAACGAGCAATTGCTTTATTTTACACAATTTTTCCTCATTTGTTTTTCTTGTGGTGAGTCCAAAAGCGTCATTGTGTGGGAATGGGTTGAATTGGAAAAAAGTTAGTTAGGGTACAAAACAGTGTGTGAAAAGGAGAAATTGCTTGTAAGAAGCATTTTCTTATTTTCTCACAATGTTTTCTACAACTCTATTTCTCAACAGCATCAAAAAGTTGGATTGTGTGGTAAGGGGTTATTTTAGTGAATTATCTAATTTGTTATAATGTCATTATTTGTACTGATTATAGACAAAATAAGATTGCAATATACTGCCATTTCTGTTATGTAATTTATAACTTTTGATAAAAGTATTTAAGAGCATTCCCACAAAATAACCCTTTTCAACACCCCGAAGAAAAAAAACTTTGGAAAACATTATGGACAATGAAGAGAATGCTTGCTACAAGCAATTTCTTTAACATGTTTTATACCCTAAAAGTGAAAGATTTTCTGAATTCCTGAAATTTGAAATTGTCTTCTGCAACTTCTTTTAATTTGCCCCAGTCTAAAATTTCTTGAAGGGAAATGGATTAAATCTACCTTTTTCACTTGCATTAGGACAGGATTTTGCCACTTGTACTCTTCACTTTATGTTTTTGTATTTTCAGCTGGTCACGCATTTGATTTTAAAAGAGAAAGAAAGAGGTAAGAGAAAGAAAGGGGTAAATTACTAAGTTTTTACAGCTTATGTTTTCAAACATTGGTCAAAATGTTGTTTAACCCTTTCCTGTTTTTTTTTTTCTAGGACTGGTTTAAATTAAAACGTATTGCAGACGACAATTTAAAGTAAAATTAAATTGAAAAATAGTCATTCAGTAGGTTGGAAAATATTGTGGTAAAAGAAGAAATTGCTTGTTACAAGCAATTTCTTCTTTTTCCACAATGTTTTCTCAAGTATAAAAACACAGGGACGTAAAACGTAAAAAACAGGGATTTAACAGGAAAGGGTTAATTGACAGTTCTCAAAGAATCTCCTTTAACCCTTTCCTGTTTTTTGAAATTATAAACTGGTCCAAATTTAAAGGTTTTGCAGACGACAATTCAAAGTTGAATTTATTTTATAAATAATCATTCAGTAGGTTATAAAATATTGTGGATAAGAAGAAATTGCTTGTTATAAGCAATTTCTTCTTTTCCCAAAATCTTTTCCCAAGTATAAAAACACAGAGACGTAAAAACCAGTGATTGTTCAAGAAAGGGTTAACCCATTACCAGAAGACATATTTTTTGACTGGTCCATATTTTACAGAAATTGCAGAAGACCAATTTCAGTAGGTGAAATTTTTGTCTTTTGAGATTGAAAACTTTGTGGATAATGAAGAAGTTGTTTGTTATAAGCAATTTCTTCATTGTCCACAATTTTTTGAAAAGCTTTTTTTCTTGGGGTGCCAAAAATGTTATTGTGTAGGAGTGGGTTATGACCTTTTATTAATTGATAGCAAAACTTCTAAGATTTGATTTTTTCAAATTGAACGAAAGCCCATATGGCAGCTGAAGTAAATAGAAAATATGTGCCCGTAGAAAATATTGTAGGAAATGGAAGAAATTTTCTATCATATAATTTCTCTACCCTACATTTTTTTTGAACATTTTTTAAATGAAAATCTTAAAAAAAAAAAGCAAGTTTATGCGGTAAATACTTATAACAAGGATTTATGAACTATTGTAGTTCTTTTTCTTGCAAAATTTTAAACATGACAATTTGTAAGGACAGTAAAGCAGATGGCAATTACATATGCCTAAATTTATGATATTTGTGACAAAAAAATCAAAGGTTGTATGAATATTTCCATTTTTCTGGTAAAATGGTATCAAAATTTAATGATGTAACTGAAACTTTGAGAGTGAAGATTAGAACAGTGATATTGAATTTTTTAGGTATACCATCCTATATATCCCTGGCACCCATGTATATATGGATTATTATCTTCTTCACAAGGCCACATAAGGTTAGAACATTTTTTATCTCAGCTTATTTTGGAGAAAACCCAAGGTATAACTATAGCCAGGTTGTCAGCATCCATGTCTTTGTTGTCTACTTCGTCATCTGAAAACTTTGATATTGTGTTATTACTGAACTTAGTCACTTGAAACACAGAATATATTGGTGGCTTCTTGCCAAAACATCATAAGTGTCTATACAAAGTATAGACACTTATGATGTTTTTACACTAGCCACCAATATGATATATACACAAAATGATGTTTTTACACTAGCCACCAATATGATATATACCCCGGTACACAAAATGATGTTTTTACACTAGCCACCAATATGATATATACACAAAATGATGTTTTTACATAAGCCACCAATATGATATATACACAAAATGATGTTTTTACACTAGCCACCAATATGATATATACACAAAATGATGTTTTTACACTAGCCACAAATATGATATATACACAAAATGATGTTTTTACACTAGCCACCAATATGATATATACACAAAATGATGTTTTTACACTAAGCTATCGATATGTTCATGAGAGCTATCTACACCAATAATGCCCCTTTTACCCACTATTAAGCACTTGAACAGCCATGAATCTGCACACAGTGCTCTTGTTTCTTCACATTATTTCTGTGTCAAACAATTCCACATGTGCTTGAGTCTTGACATAAATCCATTATCAGATGACAAGTTGTAAGCTGCAGACGACATTTTCTATTTTTAAATAAAAGATTGAAAAATGTTTGTCCTTTTTAGGTAGAAAATATTGAAGTAAATGAAGAATTTGCTTTTTGAAATCAATTTCTTCATTTTATGCATTGTTTTCCTAATTGTTTTTCTTAAGGGGTGTCAAAAAGCATGGTTTGGGAATGGTTTAATTGGCACCTTGGTATTTTGAAAAATAATTAGCTGTATATGAATAGATGGATTGCTGGCCACGCCCACTGGCCACGCCCACTGACTCAAACATGAAGTTTCACTTCGATATAGAATGGTGTTATATTGCAAAAATCATTGCCTGTAACATGTAACAATAGTAAAATTCTTACGACATTTAAGTTGTAATCCAACAAAAATGCTTCACACAAATTTCAATGAAATACCTGAGTTCAAAGTTGACTTTGATCTAAATGTATAATTTGATAAGTTGAATGATTCTTTGATTGACAGATGGAATCTGTCAATTTTTGGTATAATATTATTGGTATAATCAAATATAAATTGTTGGTATAATATTATTGGTATAATCAAATATAAATTGTTGGTATAATATTATTGGTATAAACAAGTGGTAAAAATCAATATTTTAACTACTTCTCTTTTTCAGGAAGAAAGATTCTTGTTCCCTATTTATCCATTTATAGTATTATGTGGAGCAGTAACAGTAGATTATATACAGGTAACTGTTTCCATGTTTTAGCCCATTCCCACAAAGTCCTGCATAATAACGCCCCCTCTCTTCCCCAAAAAAGGCCCTTTTGAAAATGTTGTGGAAATTGAAGAAATTGATTGTAACAAGCAATTTCTTCATAACCCAAAAGTGTTCAAGCTGTAGTTATGACATTTAGGTTGCAAGCCAACCATACAACTACTTTGTTACATGTTACTTGCCTTAAATTTTGCCTAATAACACCATTTGACCCTTTCCTTTTTTGGGAAATTTTAGCCCAGTCCAAATTTAAAGGTTTTGTGGACGAAAATTCAAAGTGGATTCGATTTGAAAAATAACCATTTAGCAGGGAAGAAAATATTGTGGAAAAAGAAGAAATTGCTTGTTACAAGCAATTTCTTCTTTTTCTACAATGTTTTCACAATTAATTATAAAATCACAGGTACGTAAAACCAGGGATTGAACAGGAAAGGATTAATATCTAAGTGGCGTACCTCTAGGCCAATGATCTATCAATTTAGACCCTCTATAATTTGTTTACATTTATTTTGACAATAATCCTTATCCCCATTACCAGTCAACTATATTTTGGATTGGTCTGAATTCAAAGAAGTTGCAGATGAAATTTGACCCTTTCCTTTACAATCCCTGCCTTTTACATTCTTATGATCTCATACTTGAGAAAACATCGTGTGAAAAGAAGAAATTGCTTGTTACAAGCAATTTCTTCCTTTCCAAAAAATATTTACTACCCTATAGGGTAGTAAAATTTTTCAATAAAGTTCACTTTCAATTGCCATTTGCTACCTATTCCAAATAGGACGAGTCTAAAATCTTGTAAAACAGGAAAGGGTTAATGTAAGATATCTCTTATCTTTCTGGAAAAAAACAATAAGAAAAATAAAGCAAGCATTTTCTTCATTTCAAATTGTTTTTCCATACCCTTTCCTTGAGCATGGTAAACAAGTTGGGCTATTTTGGAATAGTATAACCCATTACCAGATGGCTAAATTTTAGACTGGCCCAAATTGGAAGAAGTTGCAGACAACAATTCAAAGTTTATGAAATTTTGGATTTTTCAACTTTCAGGGTAGAAAACATCGTGGAAAATGAAGAAATTGCTTGTAACAAGCAATTTCTTCATTTTCCTCGATGTTTTCCAATGCTTTTTTTCTTGAGTTTGTCTAAAAGCGTCACTGAGTGGAAATGGTTTAAGGGAGATTTAGCTTAGGTACCAGAATTATGAAATGTATGAATTGTGTATTTTCCTGTTTAATTTCAGAAATTGATAGATAACTGGTTCCCAACTAAAGGTGGTTATAACTATGCTGAGAATACTAGCTGGTTCTCAGTATTCATTGGGATATTTTTCTCTCTCATGTCTATCTCAAGGGCTGTTGCTATATATCAGGGTAAGTTGATAAAACCTGACCAGTCACATAAAAATGCACCATCCAGGATTTTTGTAAAATATTCATTTTAATACTAAGATTTCATGAATTTTTTTGGGGGGGGGGCCTTAATGTTTAATATTTAATCTTGATTATGATTTGAAAACAAGCTCTTTATAGCGGCTTACCTACATATTTTTTTATAAATACATATATTTTGTTTGCCTGTTTCAGGGGGAAAACCTGAGGTATTGCTATAGTATTGTTGTTGTCTGCAACCTTCTCACCAATAGGTGGATAATCGTAAACTTTAGTGGGATAGCAGCTGGAGGCTAGGATAGGATGTAGTGGTAGCTCTGGTGTTACAAATACCAGGAATCCATTGTTAGGTGCTCCAGCCACTGCGATATGACTGAAATACTGTTTAAAGTGGTGTTAAACCCCTTTCAATCAATTAATTGCTCTTGACCATTTATTTGTAAACTAACATCATATGATACCTCAGTTGAACTATCTTGTCGGAGGTCAATCCGTCAAACACAAACAGCTCTAGATGTTTTCCGTTTTTTCCACAGGATACCATGCACCATTAGACCTATTTGTGGAACTCAACAAGATCTCCAGTGATAACAAGGTTCACACACTTGGTCCAGATAAACCTGTCAATGTTTGTGTAGGAAAGGAATGGTACAGGTTTCCCAGTAGTTTCTTTCTTCCAAACAATAAGTAAGTTTATGCATTACCAGACAGCAAAATTTTAGATCGGTCCAAGAGAAAGAAGTTGCAGACGACAATTTAAAGTCAATTAAATTTTAGATATCAACTTTCTGGGTAGAAAAGATTGTGTAAAATGAAGAAATAGCTTGTCACAAGCAATTTTTTCATTATACGCAATGTTTTCCCAATTGTTTTTCTTGGGAGGCGTCCAAAAGCATCACTGTGTGGGAATGGGTTAAAAGGTTTTTAACTATTTCCAAACAATCCCAGATAACTATGTGCCCAGAGTCGTTTTATGGAAAAAAAACATTTTGAAAAGGGAGAATTTACTTGAGTCAAGCAATTTTTCCTTTTTATGCCACTGCCATGTAATGGCTGGCTCGTTGGCCGGGTGGTTAGTGTGCTCGATTCGTAATCTGGTGGTTGCGGGTTCGAGCCCCACCGGAGGCGGGTAGTGTATTTGGGCAGGACACTTTACAGACAGAGCCCCAGTCCACCCAGCTGTAAAAGTGGGTAGCATTGGTTAGAATCCATTGCCTCTCTCTATATGTGCATGATAAGATCTTGTATGAGTTAGGACCATGATGGGAATAAGAGTCTTTCGACCCTTTATCGTGTTATCCTCGAGGAAAAAAAAAAAAAGATAATGGCAACGGGCATATAGAGGTACCTCTGTGAGAGTGTGAATGGATGGATGTAATTCTTGTCTGGATCATATCTTTTACATCTGGATTTCAAAATGATTTGGCACAGTTGATCCCCTTGATGAGTACTATTGTCATGCATAAAGTCTTAGCTTAACCCTTTCTCACACAGCAAAATTTTAGACTGGTCCAAATTGAAAGAAGCTGCACACGACATTTTCAAGTTGATTGAATTTTGAATTTTTTCGTCCTTTTGGATGGAAAACATTGTGGATAATGAAGAAATTGCTTGTGACAAGCAATTTCTTCATTATCCACAATGTTTTCCAAAGCTTTTTTCCTTAGGGGCGTCTAAAAGCGTCACTGTGTGGGAATGGATTAAGGTAAAGTGACAAGCATTTAAGTGGGGTCATCCATGTTTGTGAAGATCTGATACATTCGAGGAAGTTTACCATAAATCTGAATACCACAAATTGAATTTCAGTTGGAATCTACAGTTTCTACAATCAGAATTCAAAGGACAACTACCTAAACCGTTTTCTTCAGAGCCTGATGGTACCCGACTCATTCCATCCAACATGAATGATATAAATAAAGAGGAACCATCCAGATATGTAAGTCAAGTCAGATTTACACCAGAGAGCAGAATTTACATTTTTTTAAAATTCAAACATTACAACTTAACCAATCCCACACAAAAATTTTTTAGACTAGTCCAAATTCAAAGAAGCTGCAGATGAAATTTTAAGTTGATGTAATTTTAAAAAAAAAATTCTAAGAAAAAATCATTGTGCATAATGAAGAAATTGCTTGTGTGGGAATAGGTGAAGCAATGTCTGAAAGTAATTTAGATAGATAATGTGGAAAACAGCATTTTCTTATCTTCCCTAGTTTTTCTCTCTTTTTATACACCTGAAAGGTCACATTATCTTATGGCCCTATCTGTCAGTTAGGAATTTTACCTTCCTACAATTTCAATTGGAATGAACTGATACTTACCACAATGAATCTCTATGGTGTCTAGATGTGCATGAAACTAAAATTTTGACCCCTGAGGTGGTTTTTAAATTATCTGCCCTCGACTAAGGATGTATATGCGCTGCTCTGCTAACAGAAGTAACTGTTTAACCAATTACCAGACAACAAAGGTTTAGAAGTCAAATTTGATGTAATTTAAAAATCTTTGGCTCCCTGGGTAGAAAAAATTGCTGAAAATGAAGAAATTGCTTGTTAACAGCAATTCCTTCATTTTCCACAATGTTTTCTCTAGCTGTTGTTTCAGCATGCTAGGCTGATCTGTTTATCATGCTCATTAATCCATTCCCACTCAATCCCTCCTTTTTACGCTGCTCAAGAAAAAAGCTTTTGAAAACATTGTGGAAAATGAAGAAATTGCTTGTATCAAGCAATTTCCTCATTATCTACAATGTTTTCTATCCAAAATGATGAAACAATTCAAAATTTCATCAACTTGAAAGTGTTGTCTGCAGCTTCTTTCAATTTGGACCAGTCTAAAATTTTGCTGTGTTGGAATTGGTTGATTATATTAAGGGTATATGGCTTATTCAAATTTTGTTGGAAATGGCCTTTTCAAATAAGGCTTTTTTTGGCTAACTTTTTCTTCAATCATTCCAGGTAAATATACAGAAATGCCATTATCTAGTAGACTTTGATCTTCCCAGGGAGACAATGCTTGAACCTAGATATTCCAATAAAACAGAGGAGTGGAAAATATTAGCTTCTATTCCATTTTTAGATGCATCTAGGTATAGTATAATGTGAAACTTTGTTTTATACTTTACTACAATGCTGTCATGTTATATAAATTCGTAAAAAGCATTTTCAATTATTATTTTTTTTAGTTAATATCAAGTAGTCCAGTATGTTTGATAGATACAGGGGAAAATCGGAATTCAAGATTCAATTATTCCCCTCCAAAACTATGTCTGTCAATTAGTTGGTCAATCCCTCTATGATGGAATGTCCCAGGCCCATGGTTGTGGGGCTAACTTGGAACAATGTTTTGAGAAGGGGTTGGGAGCTAATATAGAAATTGGAGGATTTTCTTAGTGTGTGTATGCATGGCTTCCCTTTCTTTTCAGATTTATTAGGGAGGGGGCTAAGCCCCCATTGCCCCTACTCTTTTTCCTAAGGGCCTGGGTCTATTGGATTCTTGACTTTTGACTTCAGTTTCTCATAAACTGCAGGATTGATTTCTTTCAAACTTCTCAGTAGAAAGCTGAGATGTGCATATTGTATTCCAGTTATGGCCAATTGCATATTTATCTCAACTGATCACAAAGTATCCAATATAAGCTATTGTGATTGTTGACTGTCCGTCATCCATCCATCTGTCTTTCCATCTGTAACTATTACAAAATGTTTCTCTAAAATTAATTGCCAGAATTTGACCAAATTTCAAAGATATGGTTCTTAAGTCATGCTTTTGACAAAACATCAAAGAATTTTAAATCCATAAAGAACTAGGGTCATTTATAAAATCCTTACTTTTGCTGTCAAGGTCACAAATCTTTACACATTCATTGTCAAATTGTTCGGAATGTTTATTTTGGTAATATCTAGGTCAAGTAAAAAAATTGGTCAAGCCAGGTCAAAAAGTAGGTCACCATACCAAATCATAGAAAACCTTGTAAATGCTATAGAGGTCGCATTTTTTTGCTCAGTCATTGTTGATTGTTGTGATTATTTATCTTTATGGTATCTAGGTCATCAGCAGGTGAAATTGCAGGTTGAATCTGCTCCAGC